>JAGMWU010000027.1:7925951-8029067 GCA_018697195.1 Certhia americana | reverse complement strand
GTTTTTACAAGCCAAACTTACATAAACATAAGTTTGACAGGCAATGAGTTACCAGTTCCTGGATTAGTTTATCTAAATCCAGTCTCTCTCGCTTATCTATTCTCTAAATTTTAACTGGTGTCATCAAAGCTTCTTTTTCTCAGCAGCAATATCTTCAAAGTTAGTGTCTCATAAGTAATAGATCTTTTTCCCGATCGAATCCCAAAAATCCAATGTAAATATCACGGTCTCTGTCGCATCAGAATTTTTTTAAATTAAGCAGGCAAGCATTTTAAGGTTTTTTTTCTCAGATTTCATGTTCTGGTTGGCCAATTTTAACTTAAGAGTTTTATAAAAGTCTCTCTCTGCTACGGTTGACATCCTGACACCCATTTTAGAAACTTAACTTTTAAAAATGATAACTAAAACGAAGAAAAATGGGACGGATGTCGGCCCTTCCCTACCTTCTCTCGAAGGTCCTAGATAAGGCAGTGTCCTCCTCACATCTTATCCGGCGAAGTCCTCACAGCTTCGCCCTCTGCCGGCAGCAATCGAGAAGGGCAAAGTCCTACTACCCACTCCTGGAGGCAGGGCGGGTCCCTGAACCGTCTCCTGAATGTCAGGAGTCCCTGTTCAGGGCGCCAGGTGGGTCCGATTCTAGCCCGGATGAGATAACCGTCGCTTCGTCTCAGGTCACCCACCCTTGGCATCTTTGTGAGAGAGACACTCTGATCCGGTCATCCTGAAACAAAACTTTTTAATAACGGGAAAATAACAAACCATAAGCCGTGCACGCTACAAGGGAATGGACTGGAAAAGAGCAGGAAGGTCCAGGGTAACAACACCTTTAAGCACGAACACGGGGGAGGAGTTTAGGGAGGAGAAAGTAGGGATAGTCCAATGGGGGAAGGCAATTAGGAATATGGAAAATATTGCAGCAAAAGTTAACCAATAACAACAATGAGAACTGAGAACTTTCTGGAAATGATTTCCATAAACCAAATGAGGTAATTGGGGGTGGTTACCAGCTCACCCTGATTGAGAGCTGACCCATGGTTTAGAGTTAAGATTTCTACCCCTATCTGCAGGGCAGACCTCTACAATCCCCCATCTTCTTTTTTATCTCGATTCATGTCTGTTCTTCAAATCAAGATAGCGCTTCTTGTGCGGGGATGTGTTTGTTTTTATCTTTAGTTAGTATCATTTGTTTGTGAGTTTTCACTGAGGCAGCAAGTTCAGGATCGATGGGCATAGCTGAAATTTGCATGCCCTGTATTCCTGAGTATAACATGGAATTAGACATGGAATTAGACATGGCAAAAACAGTAACTTTAGAACTGAACACAGTATTATGACTCTTGCTTTTTTCTACTAGACTGTATCAAACAATTAATTATACTAAGATCTTTGAAGGATAGAATTCTATTTCTGAACTGGAACATGTTAATCGTTTAATATCTTCTGTTATCTGGGTAATAACCTCGCCATTATCACCGATTTGTAGACAGCATTCAGACATGTTAAATTTTCCACGAATTCCACCTTCTTCAGCCAATAAATAATCTAATGCTATGTGGTTTTGGTAGACTGCTGCTCGGGTTTGAGACATTTGTTTAGCTAATAATTCTAAAGCTTGGGCCGTTTTATTGGTTATTATTTCAAGTACTGCTTGAAGCCTGATAATTTGGTTAAGCATGTAAATGGGGGTTCTATATCCCCAACTACCATCTTGTGCCCAAGTAGCAGGTCCATAAACTTGTATTATTCATTCTGGGGGCCACTCATCCTCTCCCCATTTTTGGTTTCCCCCAATGAGATCTCTTGGAGCGTATTTATAGCTGCTCATATAAACACCTCCCAAGGGTATTCCCTTTCTTTCTTGGTAAAAGAAAGAATCCAGGTTGAATAATTCCTATGGTACAGCTGCCTTTCCAATTTGAGGGTAACTGACTATATGCTCTTTCTCCGCAAATCCAAAACATTCCATATGGAGCTTTCCAATTTCCCACAGTATTTTGGGGGTTATCGCAGAATTTTTTTAGTACTTCTATTCCTTCAAAAGGGTTAGCATTCTTCTTATTACACCAAAATAATTTTTCTATTTCATTTAAAGTACAATTAGTATTGTTTTTCATACTCCAATATCCAGTTGGGCTTTTTGGCCACTACCAGGTAGTGTTTGAATTTGTTGTATATACTCTTTTGCATGGAGTTTTACCTACTCTTCTAAAGATTTTTGATTTCCCTTCTCTGGCAATACATTCCTGACCTACAACTGTATTAATCAAAACCCACCCTTCTGGCCTATGCCCTTGTTCAGCAATTTCTGTTCGATTCCATTTAAGTATTTGAGTAATATCCAATCCTTCACCTTTCCAAGGCCACTGTTTAACCATTAGTGCTCCTCCACAAACCCAACGATTGGACACATTTAATTCTCCTGCAATTCTTTCTGCTAAATCTACAAATAAGTTTTTTCCTAGAGAGGGCAATTCTATTTCTGAAAGGTGTTCCCGAATGTTAGAATACAAATCGTGAGTATCCTGGAGTTTATTACTATTATTTCTCTCTACTGCTTCTTTTAATCATTTCGGAATGCTCTTTACTAACTGTTCCTGATACTGGTCTTGTATTCTCCCTTTATGTGTTATACCCCACATGCCTTCTTTAGTAAAGTAAATATATTCTTGCTCCTTGGGACATGGCAAACCCAGCCGTATTCCTCTTGGTGCAAGATTTCGGGCAACCCAAAATGATCGTTCAGCCATGTCACATGATGCCAGCTGATGTCTGTCATAACATACAGAATTCATGTGAACATTGGCTGCAAATGTATATTCGGTGTGACTGCCAATGCGTACATGCTGGTAGCATTTGGAGCAGTCTCCATTAGCTTGAAGAGGTATTAAGCACATTAGTATCCAGCATTTAAGAGGTCCGGTATGATTTGTTCTTCTGCTTCCCCAACCTACTGGGTTGCAACCAGCAGTTGGGCAATACATCTTCTCAGCAGCAAGAACAGTGATCAATCCCGGCTTGCCCTCTTGTAGTTTATAATGTGCTTTGACTTTTTCTGTTGATGCTTTTCCCACCGAGTTTTAACCTTGTCCCAACTCTTAGCCTTAATATAAAAATATTGAGGTACCAAATTGTTTAAATCACACTCTATTCTTTTTCACCAGTTGTTGGGAAAATTGCTTATTCCATGTAAAAATATTCTCCACCATTCTTTACTTCTTAGTAAAAGATGCCCTGTCTGAACTGCAATCTCAAGTGTTTGTTTAGTCTGTTTTCTCTCTGTTTCTGCACATTCACGACAGAGGGGATTCCTCAGTCTCCTGGCCCATGTGCAGTTTCTATACCACAAATTCTCACACCTGAGACAGCGGAAACACTCTCAAGGTTCACAATTACAGTTAAGAGTTCGACAAATTACTTCACTTACGAGATGGTTGTTGTGACATGAGCCAACTTTATCACTGTTGTTTCTGGAGTTTCACTCTTAGGTCCCCCAGGGTAGAAGCAATTTCCCATACAGGTTTAGGCAGAGGTTGTACTGGTCCTTTAACTCGAGAGAGGTGCGTCCATCCTTATTCAGCAGTCTGCACAGCTGTTTCAGTAGTTAAAAGAGTTAAATATGGGCCTTCCCATTTAGGGGTTAAGTTTTCTTCTTTCCCCCTTTTTATCAGTACCCAGTCTCCTGGCTTGATATTGTGAATAATAAAACTAAAGTGTACTGATTCTGCTAATATCCCTTGTTTTCTTAAATAGTCTACATTCTGCCCAAAAGTTCGTATATATTTTTGAATGGTGTAATCTTCAAATACTATAGGATCACATGGCATTTCCTGGGAATATGGCATTCCATATAGCATTTCATAGGCTGACAGTCCAGTGTCAGCCTTTGGAAGGGTCCTTATATTTAATAATGCTAGTGGTAGACATCTTACCCATGACATTTTAGTTTCGATCATTAACTTAGTCAATTGTTGCTTTAAAGTTTAGTCCATTCTTTCTACTCTGCCTGAGCTTTGAGGATGCCATGGAGTATGATATTCCCAGGTAATTTTTAATGCTTGGGCTGTCTTTAATTTTTGAGATAAGATGCGTCCCCTGATCTGAATCAATTGCTGTAATCATTCCAAATTGTGGTATTATTTGTTCTAATAACATTTTTACTGCAATTCTTTCTGTGGCTCTTGTAGCTGGATATGCTTCTACCCAATGGGTAAGCTGGTCTACTACTACTACTAACAAATATATCCAGTGATTAACTTGTGGAAGCTCAGTATAATCTATTTGTATTCTTTCAAAAGGGCAAAATGCTACTTTTCTTTCCCCTAAAGGGGTCTGTCCCATTGCTTTTTTATTCACCTTTTGACATATCAAACACCCTTGGGTTATTTGTTTAGCTATTTCAAACACTCCTATACACCCATAAAATTTCAAAAACTGGTCACACAAGGCCCTGGTTCCCCAATGGGTTCATTGGTGTAATTGCTTTAATATTCCCCTTGTGGAAGAATGGTTAGAGAATAAGGGACATGTGAATCTACATCAGTTTGCAAGTGTAGAGTTAGCAAAGTTTAAGACTCAGCTAAGCTGACAAGGTCACCGTGCCCTTGTAGGAGAGAGTTATAACAACAACGAAGTTTTGTAGCTGGTAAAGGGGGAAAGGAATGTTAACACTGATCCACAAGTGTAAGAAACTAAGAGGAGTTAACGTTTCTGTGAGTAGCGAATGATTAGCGTGCTTTTGCACTACATATGAGCTTCATTATGAATTGTATAAAAGACATAACTAACGAAATAAAGCTGAGACTTACTGATCTCTCATATTGAGAGCAGTCTGTCTTCCGCTGACCCCAACAAATGGCGCCCAAACAGGGACCTGAGAGGACCTGCAAGACTTAGTGGCCATGAAGCCACAGGAGAGAGAAGCCACGGGGGTCCACGCAGGTGTTCGGGTCTTCTGGCGGCGTAGACGGTGATAAGCAGACGATAGAATCTGCCGCACCCCAGGCGACCTCAGCGGAGAGTCCTGGCCGATACGTGCTGCCGAAACCTCGCAAAGCTGCAACGGCACTGACAGTATCAATGAAGAGGCAAGCAGCATATGATTTATTTACTTGCTTCCCAGAGAAGCGTTAGATTAGGGGAATAAATCTTCATAAGGAGCTCCCTAATCCTCTCGCGTATAAGACTTTTACATTTCGTGCCTTGAGCTGACCTGCTATGAAGAACTCTGCAAAACTCTGGCTAGAGAAAGCAAAACTTTACATTCTCGAGTGACAGAAGAAAAACAGCCAGAGGAAAAGACTGAAAAAATAGGAAAGGACTCTGAAACTCTGCATAAGAAAAGTGCTGTAAACTTGACCGAGAAAAGAGGAAACTGAAGGCGCCTCGGGAACTCCTCCACTTGGACCTGCAGGACAGGACCAGGAAAGCTACCGGAGATATTTTACAGACACATATATGGGTGAGATGGTTCAGACATAAGATCACACAAAAGGCTTGTTCTCACAGAACAGCTGGGCATTTTCACAGCAAGCACACAAGATACAGCGGCCTTGAAGTTACTGTCTTAACTGCAGACAGAAGAACTCCCACCAGAGTAGGGGGGGAGGGGAAAGATCACTCCTGAAAAGTTAGGAGAGACAAAAAACCTTTAGCCTGGGGGGTGCAGGAGATACGTTGCCTTTGCCCACCCCGGGCGGGGAGCACCGCGAGAGCCACAGCGGCTGCCGGGGGCAGACCGTGGGGGGCCGGCGCGGAGACGCGCGGCGCGGCAGTGACCGGGGCAGCGGCGGGCGTGCGCGGTAGCAGTGGGCAGCGCCGGGACCGCGGCAAGCGGCAGCAGCGCGGTGCGGTAACCAACAGCGCGGGCAGTGCGTGTGACCTCTGCAGGCGCGGCGGCTACAGAGCCAGCCGCGCAGGGGGAAAAGGAGAGAAAGCACTGAGAAACGCAGTGACCGCGGGAGCATGGGTTCCCCCCCTCCGCGGACACGGCGAGGCTCAGGGAAAGCGAGAAAGTGCTTATCTCGGGTGCAAACATTGGCAGAGCCATCCCAAAGCAGGAGCCGTGGGCGGGCCGTTGCCGGAGCAGAAGTCTTTGAGTTTTTTTCACATCTCCAAGGAGACGGGGACGGGGAGTGTCCAGGACTCAGAACACGAAAGAGTTACGGTTGTCATAGAAACCACAGCGTTGCACAGCAGCGCCACCAGTGGTGGAACAGAAACATTGCAGCATTTTGGTCAATTTCATTTCAGATAATAACCTGGGGAAGAGAGTGTGTTTGTATCTTAACAGGTGCAGAACGGAAAATGAACTTGAACAAAAAGCATGAGACTTTGCTGAAAAAGAAACAGATGAGAAACAACCCCAAGAGAATAGAGACAAGAGCATGCAAATGTGAACCATACTGCTGCTGACATCACAGACTTTGGCCATCTTTTATATAAAGGACTGTAAACTGAATTTTATATAAAATGCAATACAAATTGTTTTGGAAATCACAGAAACCACTCTACTGATCACAACATCCAAACAAGTTCCAATGCAGTTGCCAAAAAGAGCTATTGCTCATTTCTGAGGACAAATTTGGCTTGTCATTCCTCTGATGTTAAAAGTAATACAATGCAATATTGAAAATAAAAAAACATAAAAGCAAAAGATCTGTTGATTAACATAATCAAAATTAGAGCAATAATTTTATCACATGGAAAAATAAAAAATCCATAATTGTTCTTCTAAGAAATGCAATGGCAAGAGCAGTGCTGAAACAATTGGAATCTGTGTTCAACCAATTTGAGATTTTCATACACATGGAAAAAGTTTCTAAAATTAAGTTTGTATGTCTTAATAGATATTGTAATTCTTTTAATGTTTTATATCTGTTGTAAAGTGGCATATTATAGTTAGTTTAGAATAGAGTTTAACCTTTTAATATAGATAATAATTATTAAAGTAAAATTTAATTAAGTAAGGCATAAAATAGTAAAGCATTTATCCTTTTATTGATAATAGAGAGTTGAATAATTTTAAAATGTATAACACATAAAGTTAGCAATGCTATGATAGTTACCCAAAAAGAAAACAGGGGAATTGTGGAAGAATGGTTAGAGAATAAGGGACATGTGAATCTACATCAGTTTGCAAGTGTAGAGTTAGCAAAGTTTAAGACTCAGCTAAGCTGACAAGGTCACTGTGCCCTTGTAGGAGAGCATTATAACAACAACGAAGTTTTGTAGCTGATAAAGGGGGAAAGGAATGTTAACACTGATCCACGAGTGTAAGAAACTAAGAGGAGTTAACATTTCCATGAGTAGCGAATGATTAGCTTGCTTTTGCACTACGTATGAGCTTCATTATGAATTGTATAAAAGACATAACTAACGGAATAAAGCTGAGACTTACTGATCTCTCATATTGAGAGTGGTCTGTCTCCCGCTGACCCCAACAACCCCTGGTCTGGGATTTTGGTAATATTTCCCTTCCATCCACCAAAATCCATCTTTCTTCTTTCTGTTCAGCCCCTAGTTTTTGAATCATATTTAATTCCTGGGGGCTATAAATTAAATGTGTTTCTTTTTCTGGTTTTTCATTCAATACTTGTAATTTGGATATTTCACTAGGATTCAAGGCTGGTTTCTTTGCTGCTTGATCCGCTAAGTTGTTTCCTCTAACCAAAAAACTCATTATCTTTTGGTGGCCTTTAACATGCACTACTGCTAGTTCTTCTGGTCCCTGCAAGGTCTCTAAAACTTTTTGAATTAGTTCCTTGTGAACTAATCCCTTTCCTTGTGTATTTATAAATCCTCTTTCTTTCCAAATTTTTCCAGAAGTGTGGACTACTCCAAAAGCATATTTTGAATCTGTATATGTAGTCCCTTTTTTTCCCTTTTATAAAACTAAGGCCTTGTATAAAGCATTTAATTCACATGCCTGAGCTGACCAGCTGGGACTTAACTTCCCCCTTTCACACACAGACATATTCTGCCCATTAACTATTGCATATCCTGATTTTCGTTTCCCTTCAACAACTTGAGATGATCCATCTACAGAATATCAATCCCCCTCATCCAGCTCTATCTCACTCAAATTTGGTCTAACCTTTGTCTGTAGTTCTGTCAAATCAACACAACTGTGAGCCAAACTTCCATCTTCTGTGGGTATCCCATACATAAACTGAGCTGGATTCTGTGAGGTAGTTACTTTTAATTCCAGCTCAGTAGAATGTGTAAAGATAGCTTCATATTTTAAAATTTGACTATCTGTGAGCCATTTTTCAGCTTTTTGATGTAATGTGCTCCTAACATTATAGGGAGTATACACAGTCATAGGAGCCTCGAAGGTGACTTTCCTGGCTTCCTCTACCAAAAGTGCTGTGGTGACTAAAGCTTGTAAACAAATAGGCCATCCACAACTAACTGGATCTAATAATTTTGAATGAAATCCTACCGGTTTCTTATCTCCTCCCCAGTCTTGAGTAAGTACCCCATATGCCACTTGATCTGCTGAGCTTACAAACAATTGAAAATTTTTATTTAAATCTGGCAGAGTTAATACTGGGGCTTGTATTAATGCTGCCTTAACTTGTTCTAATTTCTCATCATCTTTCTTGTTCCATTTAATAACATGCCGAGTAAGTTTCTCATACAAAAATTTTACCTTCTGACTATATCACTCTATCCATTGTCTACAGTATCCTTAAAGTTCTAATAAGTGTCTAATTTCTCGTTTTGTCTTAGAAGGTGATAGAGCCAAAATCCCATAAACTCGTTCGGGGTCCAGTTTCTTTGTTCCCTTACTCAGCCAATGCCCTAAGTATTTTACTTCAGGTTCTGTAAACTGTAGTTTGGATTTTGATATCTTTAATCTCTTGTCTCCCAAAAAATTTAGCAACTTTATTGTTGTCTTATGTACTTCCTCCTGAGTTTTTCCTGCCACCAAAAGAATGATTGAATTAATTTACTTCCTTAGGGTTGTTCAAATTCTTGCAAAAATTTTTCCAAGGATTGCCCAAATAAGTTAGGAGAATCTGTAAATTCCTGTGGCAGTACAGTCCACCTTAGCTGTTGTCTCCTGCCAGTTTGAGGGTCCTCCCACTCAAATGCAAAAACATCTCTGCTTTCCTCTGCCAGTGGGCATGCCCAGAAAGCATCTTTTAGGTCTATTGCACTATACCACACAAACTCAGGGGGTATTTGACTAAACAAGGTATATGGATTTGCCACTACAGAAAATCGAGTTAAAGTTCTCTGGTTCACAACTCTTAAATCTTGGACTAGGTGGTAACTGCCGTCTCCCTTTTTAACAGGTAATATTGGGGTGTTATGGGGAGACATACATGGTTCTAACGTACCTTGTTTAATCAATGCATCAATTACAGGTTTTAGCCCTCTCCTTCCTTCCATGGAAATAGGATACTGTCTTATTCTTATTGGGAATTCAGGGTTAATGATATTAACAATAATAGGTTCAATGTTTAATTTTCTGATTTCCCCTGTGTTAGACCAAACCCTAGGATATATCTGTTCCTCGTCTTGCACTGTTAATTTATACACTTGTACTTTCAGCTCACTGTCTTGGGGTACCACCCCTAATCCTAGTTCCAACATTAAATCTCTTCTTAATAAGTTAAAATCAGTTTATGGAACTAATAATAATTTTTTAAAAAATTATTTTATTCAATGATTCTATTGTCACTTCTTAAATTATGGGGACTTTAAAAGCTTCCCCTTTTGCCCCAATTACTTCAACTTTCTCTTTGCTTGGTTTACATCTCTTTGGCAAAATTTGAACTGTAGATTTTTCTGCCCCTGTGTCTACTAAAAATTCAAATTCTTCCTCTTGGGGACCTAGTTTTAACTTTATCAAGGGCTCCTTTGATGTCCTAGTCCCCAAGAGATAGAGCCCCTGACACCCCTATTGTTCTTCAAACATTGTTTCATCTGTTTTTCGTTTTCTGTAGCCTCTTTTTAAATGTCCTTTTTTTTTTTTACAATAGAAATATGTAAGAGGAGTTGGGTTATTATTATTTTTAATTGACTCATTCTCTGAAGAACCCTTTTTTTTTTAGTTATTCTGGTTCAAGGTTCCCTTTTGAATTTCTCTTACAGCTGCAACAAATACTTTTGCTTGGGCTTCTGTTTTTTCATCATCCCTTCTTACATATACCTTCTGTGCCTCTCGCAAAAGTTCTTGTAATCCCCTATCTTGTCAATCATCTAATTTCTCCAATTTCTTTCTTATATCACCCCACGATTTTACAACAAATTGAGTCTTTAATAATGCTTCTCCTATTGCTGTATCTGCGTCCACCCCTGAATACATTTGTAAGATTTTTCTGAGTCTCTAACCAATCTGTGGGGGGCTCATCCTTCCCCTGATGTTCATTTAAGACTTTGTTAATATTTTGATTCTTAGGAACCGCTTTCCTGATCCCTTAAATAATTATATTTCTAAGATCTATCATATTCTGCCAATCAGGAGCTACGTTATGATTCCAATGAGGATCTATGTTTGGCCACTTCTGATCACCAGGTGGTCCCTGCTGGTGTCCCCTCTCCCACACCCTCATTCCAGCTTGTCTAATCATTTGCCGTTCTTCTATGGTGAATAAAATCTCTAATATAGATTGTATCTCTCCCCAAGTATAGGTATTTGGTCCCAAAAATAGATCTAACCTATCCGATACTCCTAATGGATCTTCTAACAACTTTCCCATTTCCTTTTTGAATGCTCTCACATCTCTAGTATTTAAGGGTATATTTACAAATCCTATTCCTCCTGCATTCCCTCCCAAAGGAACCTCCTGTAATGGATATAACTGACACCCACTTTCTTCATCACTCGTCTCTTCTTTTAATACCATAATTCTGGCTTTACCTTTTTGGCAAGTTTTTACTACAGGGGATAGGGTACTCAGGATATCCTGTGAGGGGTGGGAAGCAGTAATAGGGTTTGAAAAAACCGTGGCAGGCGCGGCATTCAGAGAGATGGGGAGGGAAGGTCTGCAGCAGAATTTTGGCTTTATGTTCCCGTGTCCCAAATTCCATGTTGTGCAGGTGGTGGTGCTTGTGGAGGGTATGGTGGAGGAAGATTATCTAGAGGGTCCCAGGGCTTTTTATCTTTCTCTGTTTCTTCTTTAGTTCTTAAGGCATATAGTGGTAATGGCTCACTCCCATGCCAACATGCTGCATACTCACTTTCTTCTCGAGCAAAAGGTTCTCTCTTATTTACATATACATTTAGTGCCTGACATATACAACTCTCAAAAGACCCATACATGGGCCAAAACAAATTGTCAGGTCTTATCATTTCCCTAGTCCATGTAACCATACAGTACAGAAGCATTTTTTCCTTATTTTTATTTTTTTCTTTCTTCCCAACAATCCCAAAATTTTAATATTATCCCCAGGGGACTGTCCTGAGGGATATCCAGTAATGTGCTCCCTTTACTGTTTGTACCCTGGTTCTTACATGAACCCTGACTCTTATCTGAACCTTTGGTACCCGGGTTTTTAGGCTTTTTAAAACCTTGACCCATCCCTGACTGGTCCTTTGGTGCCTCCGGCCGCCAATTTTTAAATAAAAATCCCTTCAACAAACGCTTCCAGACCCTGGCTGTTCCCAAGCCCCTTCCACAAACTGCTCACAGCCCTCAGCTTTTCTCAGCCCCATCAACAAATGCTTCCAGCCCCCAGCGTTATTTAAAACCCCTTCAACAAACCGCTTCCAGCCCCCGATTTTATTTAAAAGCCCCTTCGACAGATGCTTCATTCCTTCGCCTGCTGTCTCTCCCAGAGAGAGGTCAGAATCGAGGCTAGAAGAAGTCCGCACTCACCCCATAACTATGTTATGTCTCAAGCATACACCAGTCATACACCACCCAACCAAGTGATACTTACAGTCCGCTGTTCTCACCTGGATCTTTGTACACAAGAAATTACGGGTAATTAATGCAGTTTTCTGGGAGCTCGAATTCCTTACTAGTGACTTATCTTTTTTATGAATTTCCTATCCCAGGGGAGTCCAACAGTCACCTGAGGCCACCAAAGGTGGGGTACCTCCCTGGGATCAGTTGTTCTCCCCCAAAAAATGGAAATTCATCACATTGGGGTCACCAAATTGTTATAAATTTCTCACAACAGTCAGTTGGTCAATCAATAGGGCAATTTAATAATTTGTTGATAAGGAACAAGCAAGCCAGCACTGGAGTCACGGGGAGTCTCTGCTCCACCAACATGTCTGCTCTACCTTCCGTCACTGCCACTATTATAGGCAGTTCTCGTTGTGCTGTGTCATGTTTATTGTGCTGAGGTACAAGTCTGAACAAGCCCACACACGTTAGGCTAGTTTGTAGTCTTGTAAACCAGGAGCAGCAGTCACAAGCCCCATCAGGTCTGCGCAAAACCCAAGCACATCGCTAGGCTACATCCCCAGCCAGTAGGCAGCAGCAGTAACAAGTCTTTACATGTTCACACAAGTCTTCAGCAGTAAAAAGCCTTTACATATTTTTACAATTTGGCAGTTTTCCTTATACGTAAAAGTGGGTACAATTATTTGGCAAGAAATAGATAATAGCAAAAGTTGATATACCAAAGGGATTCAAAATAAAATAATGAAATTATTATATGTTCCTTTGCCTTATGTTCATGTTTTACTTTTGTGAAATACAAAGTTAAGTTTCGTGTCAGGTAAATAAAAATAACTTGTGTAATTGTGATTGTGAAATGTGTGCAACACAGACATGGAACAGTTATAAAGATGAGTTATAATAAACAGCCGAGGAAAGCAAAGCATGGAAGAAAGCCTTTGAACTAATCCTTTGTTCGCAATTAACTATTTTAAATCTTAAGTTGTTTTGTAGTAAGAATATTTGAATTATAACTTTAGATGTTGCTTTTTGACAAGAACTTTCTGCTTGTAATTAAGCCTTAAGCTATTTTGCAATAAGAAGTTTTGAATTATAATTTTAGAATATTGCTTTGTATTAAGAATTTTAAAACTGTAGCTTTAGAATGTATAACAAAAGAAAGAAGTGGGTCTTTCTTAAATTCCTAACAGCCTAACAGTGAAAAAATCAGCTTGATAAAAGAAGATGGACAAAGAACTCCTGACTAATGGTTTCGAAAAGGAAACCAGCTATCATCATCTGGGATACACATCCTGGATGTACATCCTGGGAGGAGTGGATCACAATGGAGTATAGAAATTGTAAAGAAACCAGCTATCACTATGATTGATTAACATCCTGAGGTATAGAATTGTGACGTAAAAACTGGAATTAGAAACTGCTGAGAAAGTCTATGGATATACATATAAATACCAGCAGGCCTCATCAACTGGTGTGCAGTTGGAGGAAAAACTGCTACTGTACCCAGCACTGTTTTGCTCATATTTTACCCTTTTAATTAATAAATTGCATTACTGCTTGATATATTGGCTGAGTCAAGATCCTCAGTTTTAACACTTTAAGCTCAGTATTCTTATTTATATAAATCTCATAATTTGTTTCTATAATGACACAAATCACCATATAACATCTCACAAGGATAAAAAGAGGCTGAGCCCTCTGAAACCCCAAGAGAGAAAAACCCCACGGGCATGTGCCCTGGTGATCTCTCCCTTTTTCTGAATAAAGTTGAAGGACTCCTCTCTCTCCTTTTTGGACATAAACCCTCTGGTGTTTGTGGATTTTCCCTGCAGAGAGAAACCCCTAGATAAGAGAAGTGCAACCAGATGCCCTCCTCCACTAAGCTTGGCCACTTCTTTTGTCTCTTTTAAGTACTTGGTTGTTATTATTCCTTAGCAACAAAAATTGGGGAAAATTTGTAAGAGAAAGAAAAACCCTAAAAGGAAAAACCCTAACCTCCAACAGTAAGGAAGGGAATGTACTCAACCCTGCGTTACCTCTTCCTTTGGGTATGGACTGCTATTAAATGGAGTAGAAAGAGTCGGAAAACTGAGTATGTGTTCCAAGGTTCATCTCTGGGAATGCAAGAACTGGAAACTCAGTCTCAGAGGGAAAGAGCATTGTATGAGCTTGCAGATTGGAAACTGAAATCTATCAAGCATCTAGAGAAGTTAGGATATTGTGAGCAAGTTTTGGAGGACATAGATCACTGATAATTTTGTCCAGCAATAGGTTGGTATCTTTTGAATGCTAGGACAACCTTGAATGCTAAGACAATTTTCTAACTTGTGAAAAGCCTCTAAGTACCCTTTTGTGTTGTATGAAAGAGTGTGAATGTGCATGTGTTGGAGATTAGGATTTTTCTCTCTTTTTTTCTTTCTCCCAGGGAATTTTTCTCCCATTTGTTGCCTAAGAGATGGAATGATGGGTACTCAAGAGACAAAAGATGTGGCTGGGAGGGGGAGAAGAGGGAACTGGTAGAGTTTACTATAGTCTATTATCTGGGGGCCTTTCTCTGGAGAAGTGCAGAGATACTTCGAGACTGGGCTGTGGGTCAGGGGCTGGGCTCAGCTCTCTCACTCTCCCTGATCGGAGAAGAGAGTTGTGATCTTGGTGCTGTTATAAATTTCTCACCACAATCAGGTTGGTCAATCAATAAGGTAATTTATTAATTTGTTGATAGGGTACCAGCAAGCCAATAGTGGAGACGCGGGGAGTCTCTGCTCTACCAGCACATCTGCCCTACCCTTGGTCACTGCCCCTTTTACAGGCAGTTTCTCGTGCTGTGTCATGCTTACTGTGCTGGGGTACAAGTCCTGTTAGTATAGGGTTAAAAAGTTCTGAGTTAAAAATTTTCTGAAAATCATGGAAAAAATCAAACATAAATCCAAGGGAGGTAGGAAAAGAATGTTATGCATTGTTTTCAGTAGGCCATGTGAAATTGTACCTGTCATTAAGTGTACTTAGGATAGCACATATAATAGAACAATATGACTATGGTTAATATTGCTTAAACAAATGTAGTTATATAATTGAATAGTATAAGTATGTGCATTTTGAACAAAGCCGATGGAGCTAGATTTTGGTTTGTACCCCTAGCACCCTGGCTGCCATTAATAAAAGCACCTCACATGTAATCCTTCTGTGATTATGTTTGTCTGTACGCTAACATTTTGGCGACCCAGATGGGACCCTGTCAGTGCTGCTGAGAGAGTTCGCGACCCAAACACACTCCAGCTGGCACCGAGGGATTCTTGGGGAGCCCATCATCTGCGACCAACTCTGCCACTCGCAACATCCCTCTGGAGAGGTAAGGTGCTTTTCAGTCAGGTCTGGTGCCTGCTGATAAGATGCGGCAAAAGCTACGCACGGTTGGGCTAAGGAATTCTTGGTAATGCCTAGGCGCCATCCGTAAGACTATTGTGAAAGCGTTGCAGGCTCAGCATTTGGTGGTATTTTGTACCTGTAATATGGAGAGGTTCAAAGGGTTTTTGGGTGGCAATGCCCCCATACCGAGTACTTCTTCTTTAAGATGCTTATTGGCACATTGGAAACAGGATAATTTTGAGCAAGATTTACGTAAGGATAAGTTGATTACTTATTGTAATACATGGTAGCCAAAATATGCCTTAGAGAGTAGGAAAAAAGTGGCCAGAGAATGGATCTTTGCAATATAACACTATTTCACAATTGATATTGTTCTGTAAACAAGAGGGAAAATGGGATGAAGTTCTGTATGTTGACTTGTTTTTCTATTTATGAGAAAAAACAGAATGGCAAGCTGAGTGTGGATTAATGGTAGTTAAGGTATGTGTGAATGATAAGTGTGCAGCTTGTGTGAAAGGGAAACATTGTTTAGAACATTTGGCACTAAAAGAAAGTTTGTATCAGAAAAACTATATGGATAATGATTTACTAGTTGCTCCAACAGCTCCAGAGGAACCTGATCATTCACTTGACCCTATTTCACCTAACCCATCTAACACTACTTCACCTAATTTCATTTCACCTGTCCCTCTTTACCCTCCTCTCCCACCTTCACCCGTTTCCTCCTCCCCAGGAGATGACCAGAATTTAACTGTGATACAGAGAAATAGAAAGAATGTGGGTGGAGTAGAGAATAGTAGTGGGGGGGAGGAAACTGAATCACTGACCCCAGTATCTCATTGAACTAGGTCAAAACTCGCCCCAGTCCTGTCTAAAATGGGAAAGACCTTATTAGGCTCGGGTAGGCAAAGGAGGACTATGATTGCCCTCTTAAGACAAGGAGTGGGAGCAGAAGGACCAGTGTTTGGAAAAGTACCTTTTACTCCTGGATACTTGGTAATTTGGAAGCAGTCAGCTGGAACTTACAGGGAAAACCCTGATAAAGTGGCAAGGGTAATGAAAATTATTATGAAAACTCAGAACCCAGACTGGGAAGATATCCAAGTTATATTAGATACTTTAATGGATTCTACTGAGAAAGAAATGGTACTTAGGGCAGGCAAGGAGAGGGCGAGAGAAGATATTAGGAATGGATTAGTAATGGGGAATTTAGATCAGAATTTTCCCACAGAGGACCCAGGGTGGGATCCTAATACATATGAGGGTATGTGAAGGCTGAAGCGATATCAAGAGTGGGTCCAGATAAGAGTCTAGACTGCTATGCCTAAAACTATGAATTAGTCTAAATTATACGAGGTCAGGCAGGAAAGGAAAGAATCTCCTACTGCCTTTTTAGAAAGGCTTAAGGAGACAGCAAGAAAATATACAGATCTCCAGCTAGACACAGAGCAGGCAAAAGTTCAACTCGGTCTCATTTTTCTTGGGCAATCACAAGATGATATTAGAAAGAAATTACAAAAGTTAGAAGGGGAAGATTTTAGAAATTTAGATAAGCTGCTCGGGGAAGCATGGAAAGTGTATAATAACCGAGAAAAGGAATCAAATAAGAAACAACAGCAAAATCTCTTAGCAGACATACAAGGGAAAGGAGCATCGGGACATGGGAGAGGTGGCAGAGGGAGGGGTAAGGGTGGACTTGGCAGAGGACAAGGGGGACCAGTCATGCCAGAACTGGGTATAAATCAATGTGCTTTTTGTAAGCAAGAGAGACATTGGAAATGCGAGTGCCCAAACTGGTTTAACCAGGGCAATCAGTTCAGCCAGGGTGCTGCGGCTTTGATGGTATTAAGGGAATACAGACTAGAATCGAGTCAGAAGCTAGTACAAGAACCTTTGGTAACTATACAGTTGGGGGACAAAAAGACAAAATTCCTCGTAGATACAGGGTCCACATATTCTGTATTAAATGATTTGAGAGGGCCAATTGGGAACAAATCAGCAACAATAGTCGGTGCCACAGGGAAAGAGAAAAATTTGCCATTCCTACAACCCCTAGACTTGTGTTTTGGAAATGAAGTCTTAACGCATGAGTTCTTGTATGTACCTGAGTGTCCCATTCCACTTCTAGGGTGAGATTTATTAGCAAAACTTGATGCAGTCATAACCTTTGAGAATGGAGAGCTTTTAATGAAAATACTTGAGTCAAAAACAGGGCACATTTTAATGATAAAAAAAATACCGCTTCATACTATTCCTAGGGAAGAAGAAGCAGTAATTCCCCTTGTATGGGAAACAGAGATACCAGGAAAATCTAAATTAGCACAACCAGTACATGTAGAAAGAAAAGAAGGAACAAAAGTCGTACAGGTTAAAGAGTATCCAAACCAGAAGCACGGCAAGGAACAGTAAAAATCATTAATAAATTTTTAAAATACCAAATTTTAAAGGAATGTAAATCAGAATATAACACACTGATATTCCCAGTAAAGAAACCAAATGGAGAGTATAGACTAGTGCAAGATTTAAGAGCAATAAATGAAATAACTGAAGACATTTATCCAGTGGTTGCCAATCCATATACATTGTTATCATCCATAAGAGAAAAGTATAAGTGGTCTACTGTAATTGATTTAAAAGATGCCTTTTTCTGCATTCCCCTTGACAAAGAAAGTAGGCAACTGTTTGCTTTTGAGTTGGAGAACCCAGAAAGCAGAAGAAAAACCCAACTCACCTGGACCCGACTTCCACAAGGATACAAGAATAGTCCTACCCTATTTGAAAACCAACTAGCAAAGGAGCTGGAGACCTGGACTAAAAATGGGCAAGTACCAAGAAATCAATACCTGTTTTTGCAGCATGTTGATGATCTACTAATAGCTACAGAAGAAAAGACAACCTGTGTAAAAGTAACAATTGAAATCTTAAATTCACTGGGAATGGGAGGATATAAAGTATCTAAAGAGAAAGCACAAGTTGCCCAGCAGACTGATTTACCTGGGATGTGAAATCAAGGGCAGTGAAAATTAGATACTAACCATATCCAAGCTATTTGTGCTATTCCAGAACCCCAGAATTTACATGAGCTGTGAGTCTTCCTTGGGATGACAGGGTGGTGTCACTTGTGGATCATGGACTATGGACTAGTTGCGAAACCCCTGTATGAAGCCCAGAAGACACAGCTGTTTACCAGGGGCAGACCACAGAAGGAGTCCTTCCGCAAATTAAAGGAGTCATTGACAACCGATCCTGCGTTAGGATTACCTGATTTGTCTAAAGACTTTCAACTGTTTGTACATGAGACGCAACGCCTAGCACTGGGAGTGCTGACCCAACACCTGGGAAGCTGGAAAAGGCCAGTAGGCTACTTTTCCAAACAGCTTGACAACCTAAGTGCTGGATGGCCTTTGTGTCTACGGGCAGTTGCAGCCACCATGATGCTGATACAGGAAACCAGAAAACTGTCGATGGGTAGACACATAGATGTCTGTGTACCACACATGGTAACTACTGTTTTAGAACAAAAGAGGAGCCATTGGCTATCCCCAAGCCGGATGATGAAATTTCAGGTAGTCCTAACAGAGCAGGATAATGCAACATTAAAGACAACTAACCTTTGGAATTCAGCCTTGTTCCTAGGGACCACAACTGAAGAAGGCCCACTAGAACATCACTGTGTAGAAGTAATAGAACACACCTATTCAGCTAGAGGAGACCTGAAAGACATTCCATTAGAACAACCAGACTGGGAGTTATTCACAGATGGAAGCAGCTTTATGGAGAATGGGATCAGACACGCTGGATATGTGTTAACAACAATAAGTACAGTGGTGGAGGCAAAGGCCTTACCACCAAACACATCTGCCCAACAGGCAGAACTAGTTGCCCTAACCAGAGCACTAGAATTGAGTGAACGAAAGAAGGTTAATATAAGGATTGATTCAAAATATGCTTTTAGAGTGGTGCACATCCATGGGGAACTGTGGAAGGAAAAAGGACTGCTGTCTTCTCAAGGTACACATATCAAACATCAGGATGTAGTTTTTCAATTGATAAAAGCAGTACACAAACCTGAACAAGTAGCAATTATGCATTGCAAAGCACACCAATCAGAAAACTCCAAAATCTGTGAGGGAAATTGAAAAGCAGATTGGACAGCTAGGCAAGCTGCTTGAAAAGTGCAAATTGAAATGGCATTAATACCTTCAAAAAACAATATATCTCAATTCAATTTGCCTCCAAAACAGAACTATTCAACAGAAGATGAAAAGTTGGGTCATTCTTTAAATGTACAAAAGAATTCAGAAGGGTGGTATATCACTGTACTGGGACAAATAGTGGTACCCCCCTTGATAATGAGAGAAATTTTACAAATTAAACATAATGAATGTCATTGGGGAGCAAAGGCATTAGTGAAAATGCTAAAACGAAGTCTAATCTCATTACGGATGTTAACAATGGCAAAATCAGTAATGTCAAAATGTGAAATCTGCCTAAAGAATAACCCAGTAGCCAGACGACAGGCGCAATAAGGAAGGATTTGGATAGGAATAGAACCAGAAGATTATTGGCAAGTGGATTTTGTAAAACTACCAAGGACCCGAGGGTGCAAGTATCTGTTAGTAGGGGTTGATACATTCTCTGGTTAGCCAGAGGCTCTTCCTTGTCGCACAAACCAGGCAAAGGAAGCAGTAAAATGGCTATTACAAGAAATCATTCCAAGATTCAAGGTGCCTCTAGGAATATCATCAGATAGAGGCCCACATTTTATAGCCACAGTAGTGAAAGAAGTGAGTAAATTACTCAGAATAACCTGGGACCTACATACACCATGGAGACCCCAATCAAGTGGACAGATAGAGAGGATGAATCAGACACTAAAAGAGCAAATTAGCAAAATATGCCAAGAAGCTAAGTTGCAATGGCCACAGGCTTTACCAATAGCATTGCTGAGAATCCGGATAAAACCTAGGAGTGTGATGTCCCTGAGTCCTTATGAGATACTGTATGGGAAACAATATGAATCTCCTGAACCGAACCCAAATGTACATATTACAGGAAAGCAAGAGGTGTCGAACTATGTTTTGTCTCTTAGGAAAACCCTAGCTCGGCTTCGGAGCGCCCTCGTGTGGAATAGACCGCTGACTCTCGAAAATCCAGTCCACGACATCCATCTAGAAGACACAGTGTACATTAAAACCTGGAAGGAGAAGCCACTGAAAGAAAGGTGGAAGGGACCCTACCAGGTGTTGCTGACCACCTTTACAACAGTCAAAGTAGCTGAAGTGGATCCCTGGATACATTACACCAGAGTGAAGAAAGTTCCTGAACTGTGGACTGCACAGGGTGTTGGGCCAATGAAGTTACAGATAAGACGTGTTTAACTGTTTCAAAATGTTCCAGTTATCAGTAATTGTGACAATGCTCATTTTATGGCTATTAGTGTCATTAGCAGGAATCAATGTTACTTTGGGTTGTGAAATGCAACAGGATCAGCTAACAGCTCTTCATTCTAGAATGAAGAGAGCTGTGCAAACAGGAACTCAGGTGATAAAGGTTTCCAATGCAATTCAAGCAGAAAATGTAATGATTGGATTAATCAAAGATTTTGCCAAAATGCAAAACACTAGTAGAATAACTGCCTG
Organism: Certhia americana; assembly: GCA_018697195.1. Lineage (NCBI taxonomy): Eukaryota > Metazoa > Chordata > Aves > Passeriformes > Certhiidae > Certhia > Certhia americana. Next base: position 8,008,198 of record JAGMWU010000027.1, on the reverse strand, counting down.
TCTGCCAATACCAAAGGCCGCAGGAGACCCAATTAGTTGGGGAATCATAACATCAGATTTACCCAAGATACAAAAGAACAAAACAATTGCATGTAAACAGGTACCAGAGTCGAGACAGGTAATAAAAAAACTCTCGAAAGTAATAGGAGAATGAATGAAACTTATGAAAAAAGAAGATTGTATTGCAAGTCATGGCAAGGTAGGGGAATTCATAAAGTTGTCACTATTGGATCATGACAATACAATATGGGAATGCTTCTTACCAAAATATAAAAAGGTTAGAGAAAATGTTTCAGATACCATTCTTGTATGGAAGTGTGAGGAAAAAGATTAGAAAGATTGAACTGAGACCTGAAACAGCACATGGTCAATGAGTATACTCCAAAAATTCCAATACGTGGCAGACACCCCCTGGAGCATTAAATGAGAGGGTTCTGAAAATGAGACAGACCCAGGAGTAATTAATACTGCCACTAGCAGTAGATTAGAGGCAAATAAAGTAAATTGGTGGACATGTAATAAGATTTATGATTGTGCCTCTGATGATATAGAAATAAAACAAATGCCACCACTGGTGGTAGCTTTACGAATTGGTTGTGCCTGTAGAGGAGTCAAACACAAACAAGGTAAACTGAATTATAGAGTAGTAATAGGGTGTAGTAGAAGTACAATTCAGAGTCCAAGACAATCTGTATGGGACTTAAATGATGGCACTTGGACTACCCATTTGCCTATAGATGGGAAAGTAAAAGAAATCACTTTAGGCCTCCCTACTTTATGCCAAATTTGGAAGAAATCCCTATTTAAGGGAAACCATGAACTTCTACAAATAAGAACAAGACGAGAAGTTCAAGAAAATGAAAATCAGGATGAGGAAACTTGTCAAGAACCCTCTAGTGGAGTAAAATTTGGATGGGCCCTAGAATCATTGTTCAGTCCTATAGCAAATTAAGGAAATAGAGAAATGCTGTACAAACTTACAGGTCAGGTGGAGAGATTAGCAAGTCACCAGAGAAGAGTTTAAAGAATTGAATGTACAATTACAAACCATAACAAAAATGACCCTACAAAACAGATTAGCCTTAGATATGCTGCTCCTAAAGGAACATGGAGTATGTAGATATTTAAAAGAACAAATAGATCATTGTTGCACCCACATCCCAAATATAACTGCAGATGTAGAACATGACATTAGTCAGTTAAAGCAAGTAGAACATGAAGCACAGGAAGAACAAAAAGACTTAACTACAAGTTGGATAGATAAAATTTTTAAAGGGTTTGGATGGAATGTAAATTCATGAATTAAATGTATCATTGAGAATTTGATAATCCTGCTGATCATGTTTTTAGCAATTTGGTTAATCTATGCAATTCTAAAAAGAGAAATACAGAAAAGAGAATCCTGGAATCAGAAGATAATAAAAGCATTGACCCAAGACAGAAACCCGCATCCATCATCCTTACGTCCTCCGACTCAAGATAACGCTTATAACAACTGTGGATTTAAAAAGGATCATCAAGTCTAAAAACTGTATAAAGTGAAAGCATTACACTTATTATAGTAACATGAAATACTTTGAAAAGGGGGAATAATGTTAGCATAGGGTTAAAAAGTTCTGAGTTTAAATGTTCTGAAAATCATGGGAAAAAATCAAACATAAATCTGAGGGAGGTAGGAAAGGAATGTTATGCATTGTTTTCAGTAGGCCATGTGAAATTGTACCTGTCATTAAGTGTACTTATGATAGCACATATAATAGAACAGTTTTGGTTTTGTTATCAGATTGCTGATAATAGTAGGAGGGACACAGACATATAGTGCTGCTTTTGCGGCTGCTTTTGCTTTTGCTTGCTGGCTTTGCTTGCTTGCTCTTGCTTCTGCTTTAGCTCTTTAGTTAATTTAGCTAGACAGTCCGAGTTTCCTCCGGACTGTTTTTCTTTCCCTCTCTCCTTTCCTGGAAACATTCAAGCCTGCTCTGGACTGGGACCTGGGAAACACCAAGAGTCTGCACTCTGTGGCCTGCAGCAGTCTGCCCAGCACCGGAGAGACCAACAACAGAGAGACCACTCCCTATAGAGAGACTTTCTGAATTTGTTATCTCATCAGATCGGTGATCCAGTATTGTTCATTTTGTGTGTTGGGGGTGCTCTGTCTGTTAAATAAACAGGTTTCTTTCCACTTCTCTCTGAGGAGTCCTTCCCGAACCGGTTGGGGGGGGGGTGGGGTGGGAGGGGCTGTGTGGGTTTGCTTTCTGAAGGGGCCCCTTTGGGACTTTCTCCCCAAACTTGCCCTAAACCTGGACAAGAACTGGCACCCACCGTAGGGCTCGAGAGAGTGGAAAAAACCTGTTCTGATTGAATTTTGGTTGCCATTATTCTGTGTTAGTATAAAGCATTTAATAGTCATGTTTTTTGAACTGATAATGTCTCTTGGGGTGAAAGCTTGCATGTATTTCTGGTCCCTAGGTTTTTCTGAGATTCTAATACCTCTATGGTCCTTAGGTTTATTTTCTTATCCAGAAATAGCTCTAGTACTGTCCCTCATACGTAGCTTTTACAGCAGAGGAGCAGTGACTAGAATAATTATCCTGCTGGGTTTGGTGGTAATGATTTGTAGGAAGTTTATAAAGGTGCTGGGGTCTGTTCCAGGTATGAATGGTTCATGGCTATGGTTATGCACCCAGTTTGTTAGAGGAGGAGGAGCAGGGAATGAGGCTTTTCAGCCTTTGCTTTCCTTCTTCTCTGAATCTGTTACATTCCTATGGGAGAATGTTCAGTTTCCCCTGAGTGTTAAAGAGACTATCTTCCTGGTATGTAATCTGGTAAGTTTTTTCTATACAGTCTGCAGCTTCTCTAAAATGAGGGCTGAGATTGCTAGAGGAGCTGATGAGACCCCTAACCCAGGAGTAAACCCAGGCGTGAAAAATCCTGAGTGGTGTGGGAAATGGGAGGATATGGGCCAAATCCTGAATGAATTCTCTGACCCTATAGTCTGGGACTTTCCACATGAACAAATTCAGAACCCAGCCGAGGTGGGGAAATAGCTGAAAGAGAAGTACCATGATGACCCTAAGGAGAAAAAGATAATTTCAGTAAGCTTGTTAGTATAGGGTTAAATGTTTTAAAAGTCATGTATAACTAAGTAAAAAGAATGAATGGTATTCAGGATAGTTTAGCAGGCTAAGATATCTGTAGTAACGGGAATCAGTGTTTAGAGTTTCTAAGATACCTATAGATAAGATCCGTACATGTTGGTACAAGCTTGGGCTGGGTACTAATGAAGTAATATTGATAAGGTTATTATAGTGATTATTGCTTAAGCGAGTGTCTATTTTTAGTTACAACTGAAAAGGTATAAATACTTGCATTTTGAACAAAGACGACAGAGCTAGATTTGGGTTGCTATACCCCTAGTTCCCGTGCGCCTCAATAAAGCACCTGCATATAATCCATTCATGATTATGTGTGTTTCTGGATGCTAACAAGCTGGGCCCTGGCATATGTTTATCGCACACTGCTAGATACTGTAGGTCCTTCCCGAAACGGGGGGGGGGGGGGAAGGGCCATGTGGGTTTGCTCTCTGAAGGGGCCCCTTCGGGAGTTTCTCCCCAAACTTGCCCTAAACCTGGACACCTTGCCTGGCTAACCATTTGGTTAGGAATCAGGAGTTTGATAAGAGGATTCTTACAAAAATTTTTTATTTTATTTTAGCCTTGCAACACCTTCATGCAAATGAAATCTAGAGGAAACCCTTTTCACTGATGTTTCTTTTTCATACATCCTAATAGCAGCCAGCTTAGCTCTTTTTGATGTGGTGTGTGGCGGCACAGCCCCCCCAGCGCCCCATGGTGCCTTCTCCCACCTGCCGGCAGCTCAGGTTTCTTCCTCTGCAGGTTTCTTTTTCCCCCCCTCCGACAGGTGGATGGGGCCAACATAGTTTGTTGGAGTTCTGACTCACTGTTTTTAGAATTCTTTAAAAACGTATTGGGATGCTTTTTTAAAGTTTGTCTTCTTAAATGAATTGTGCATTTTACTGTTTTATACTCTTCGTTAAAAGAATTCAAAGCTGTCTATGTATACTGTAATACCATTAATTCCTTCAGAAAAATCATCATATTCTTATTGGGGATTCTTCCAGTTATCAGTGCCTTTTTGTATTGGTAGTGTTACACCTTTGGCATTTATAACTTTTAAAAAATATTACTTTTAACTGTTTTATTTGTTTTAATACAAATTAAGTGTTGCTAGGATGAAGCAATGTTACAGTCTAATATAGTCAGATTTAAGTAATGCTAAGTTACATTCTTTAAATTTAGAATTTTGTTAAGCTTTATTTCTGTCAAAATTAATTTTTATCAAGTTTAAGTTTGTTTAATGTGGGTTATTTTTGGTTTTGTTGAAAGATACTTGTCTAAATTGCAAGATACAGTAATTTTCTTCTAGAGATAAGACAACTGACTGAACCACCTGTGATGGAACACTGACAGATACCTGTTTGTGGCTAAAGAAGATACACTGTGTTCACTTTTGATTTGTGAAAGATTCTCTTGTTCATTGTGAACTCTGCTGTTTTATCTTCCATAAGATAACACAGAAGAGTCAGTGATGATTCTACCGTATGGTTGTTATTGATTCTAAGCTGTTTTAGTGTTTTCCTTTGTTTTGTCTTGCTTGTACATGTTTGTTTAGAAAGGTGTTATCTCGATTTCCTAAAATGGTTATTGCTGAAATTTTGATTGCATGATGTGAATTAATTGAGTCTATGATAGGTATTATGCATAAGATATTATTACTGTATTTTATAGCTGGCTTCTTATATGCTTTGACATTTCTTTGTGTCATTATTAAAAAGGCACATGACGTTTCAGAATCCTCCCTTTTGTTCTCTAGCTGCATATGCATCTCCTTTATCCAGGCTACCTTTCTATAGTCTCATGATTTTTAGTGTTTTCAGAATTCCAGGGAAAGATATCTGAGGTTCATTAAAATCCTTCTCTGAATTGGTGGTATTGTGGTTCTTGTGAGAGAGGACAGAGCACAGATTCAATCTCAGTCATTTCTCATAGAAGCACTCCAGCAGTTTACTGCCTTTGAGACACCTCTATCGTAAGGAAAACTTCGAAAGGAGCCAGTTTTTGGATGGGTTTGATAAGTCTTTTATCTGAAGGTCTTTACTCATAACTTCTATTCTTAAGAGTCTTGTTCTTAAAATATGTCAGGGAATTCTCTTCCAATTAGGGCCTGGGCACTGGCCATGCCCTGGCTCTACCTGGATGGGAAATTCCCAACAGACCCAGGTGTTTTCTGCATCAAAACCATTTACAAGTCACTTTGACATGGCAATTTGACCCTATCAATACAACAACTGCACCTGTTTTTGAAGTGGACTTGGGAATCATTTTCCAGAGATGATTATCCAATTCTTCACTGATTTGAGGTTTATCACCTGTTGCAAACTCTGGGATGATGGTACAGAATTTCAGTAATTGCTAATTACCTAATTTCACAGGTGTTATTAACTGTGTCTATTATCTGAAATATTCCTGATTGCTGTAAGTTTTTGGGTTTCACTACAGATATTGTTTCATTTTGATATTCCCTTCATGTTCATAGCATGAGTCATGCATGCTGGTTTTAAAACAAAAAGGGGGAATTAGCTCCTAAAGAAGTCTGAATAATGCAATATTTATTAAAAAAATATTTTTAAAAGAATTTTAGGTAAGGCTCCTCAATTAAATGTATAAGGACAAAACCTAATTGATTCACTAACTTCAAGAGAAGATATGCATGTGTTTTTATCATCATCAGGTTCAAAGTAGTTATCTATTCAATTGACCAGACATCAATTGCCTCCAAGAAAATGAGGCCCAGTGAGAAGAGAAATGACCTAACCACCACCCATCCTTGGTAACCAGAACAGGAACAAAAGTAGGACTGCCAAGACATAGCTGTGTCTGGAAACTTACAGAGACAATTTGCCAACAAAAACCTCATGTCATCATCATAGTACTGTGTTCCTAGTAACCTTCTCCAGATATTCCGTGTTCCAGGCTCCTAAAAGGGACATTCAGTGATGTCAAAGATCACCATTTCCATCTGGGGAACTTTTTCCTACTTCTCAACTCATTGGACTTTGAGACAAGGGTCATGGGTGTACCTATTAACAATTGGCCTTGCCCTTCACAGACCAAAGATAGATTGCCTTAGAATGTAAATGCAACGCTGAATGTATCTTTTAATGTGCCTTTGCAATTGGGTTATTAGTGTATATAGATAGCATTAGATACACAATTTTGTAGAATAGGGCAGCTATAGAATTTTATTATTGGTGCATGAATTTGAAGTGATGTGGTATGAATCTCTCTGACCATTCTCCATCCATTCACAAGAAATTCAAACAATTACAAGATAACATGAAGAGGTTGGATGTGAATGACTGGGGTTTGGATGAATGGTTTGAGGGATGGGGAATAACTGAATGGTTGAAAGATATTATGAAGTGAGCTTTGTTGTTACTATTAGTCATTATTATACTGCTTTGTATTATTCCATGCATAACAAGGTTGTGACACACTTGGTGGAAAATACAGTGAAAAGGGTTTGGCTGGTGCAAGAAGAAGAAGGGGGAATTGTTGCAATGTATCTGAATAGCTTAGACCCTAGTGTCCCCCAGCCAAACTATTTTTAGGTATGCTTATCAGAACCTCTGGAATTCGTCAAGGTTACTGAAACATAAATTGTGCTAAATTGGGAAAGAAGAGGCTGAGAAACAGAATACCAAGACTGCAAGAACTAAATAAAGGAGGGCTGTTAAGCATGGGACTGTAACAAATCGTATTTCCTGAAAGGTGCATGCAAGCCACGTGGACAAGATAGAGGCACCAATCAAGTAATGCATGATCACGTGTACAGTAGTTTCAGAATGTATAACTAGGGCATAATGTAAGCAATAAATCGGCTTCTGCATAATCACATTGATTCATTGTTCAGATGTCCTGAACTCCTGCACCCTAAGGCTGGAAATTAGGGTGCACTATATCTAGTAAAAGAAGGGCCTCATAAAACCCTGACTGATTTTTTTGACCAATTGTCGAAATTCATGTGTAAATATGCTACTCTAGACCCACCAGAAGATTATGGCAAAAAGCAGCTCATTTCCCTTTTCCTAGGCCAATCTTCTAATGATATTGGGCAGAAACTACCAAATTAAAAACTAAAGACCAAAGGAGTATAGAAAAACTGCAAGAGGAAGCAAGTTTATAGACATCGTAACTGGATAGAGCATAGGCAGATGGAGAAAGTAATCACAAATGCTACTATTGCAGCCCTTAGAGGGGAGCCACACAAAGGCCCCTTCTCAGGACAAAGAAATGACCGGGGTGGGTGGAGACCTAACCTTAAACTCCCGACGACTCAATGTGCCTATTGTAAGAAAGAAGGGAATTGGCGAAGAGACTGCCTGCACCTCAAATCCAAGATGATTGCAGAACTGAATCAATACTAGGGCATACCCATAGAAAACCCTCTGGTCAAAATAGAACTGGGACAAGATATGGGAAAATTGGAATGTTTGGTGAATACAGGCACAACACATTCTGCATTAAATGTAAAATTGGAAGAAATTGATCCTGGTAAATTTGTGAATTTTATTGTAGCCACAGGTCAGTGGCAGAAGGTATAATTTTAAAAACCACTATCTTATAAATTAGGAAAAACAGTAGGAATACATCAGTTCTTATATATGCCCAGGACCCCAAAACCCCTCATAGGAAGGCATTTTTTGGAGAAATTACAAGCTAAAATTAATTTTACCCATGAAGGAGTTCAGATCAAAGTCAGTGATGAAGAATTAATGTCTAAAGTCTAGCTCTCATTGCAGATTTGTCTAAAACTGAAGAGATACAAGAATAAATTCTTAACCAGATTTATCCTAAAGTCTGGGTGGATGGGACCCTGGTAAGGCCAAATCAGCACAACCTGCAATTAAACTTAAACCTGGAACATGACCAGTAAGAATTAAATGATATCCACTTAAAGTGGAAAACACGAAAGGTGTTAAGCCCATAATAGACAATTTTCTAAAATTTGAGTTGTTAGTGGAATGTGAATCTGAATAAACACCCATTTTAACCATACAAAAGCCCGATGGATCAAGCTAAATGCTGGTTCAAGACCTATGGGCTATTAACAAAATAGCTGAAGGTCTCCACCCAGTGGTCACAAATCCATATACCTTGCTAACCAAATTAAAAGATGAATACATGTGGTTTACCAGTTTAGATCTCAAAGATGCTTTCTTCTGTATACCCTTGGATCCTGGCAGCCAAAACCTGTTTGCCTTTGAATGGGGAAATCCAGAAACTGGAAGGAGAACTTAACTTACCTGGACTGTATTGCCACTAGGATTCAAGAATAGTCTAACCCTATTTGGAAACCAGTTGGCTAAAGATCTGGAAAGTTGTATAAGTCCCTCCACAAATGGAATTTTGTTACAGTATGTGGACAACCTCCTTATAGACACTGAAACCAAAGAAGACTGTTTGAAATGGAGAGCAAGCCTATTAAATTATCTGTGACTAAGTGGATACAAGGTATACAGAAATAAAGCTTAAATAATGAAACAAGAAGTCACTTACCTAGGTTACGAAATATCCGAAAGGTAGTGATGACTAAGCCAGAAATGCAAAGAGGCCATACACTGAACCCCACTCCCTACTAATGCCAAAGAATTGAGAACCTTTCTAGGAATGAACGGATGGTGCAGACTCTGGATTTTAAACTACAGACTGCTGGTTAAACCACTGTACCAGCTGTTAAAGGACAATCACAGAGACCTGGAATGAAGATCCAAAGGTAAGAAAGCCTTTCAAAAGCTGAAAAATTGAAAAGAGCACCTGCTCTGGGCTTGCCAGATGTCTCAAAACCGTTCTAGCTTTTCTCTTATGAGAGGCAAGGGATGTCCTTGATAGTACTGGCACAAACAATTAGCTGGTATAAGAGAGCAGTAGCATACTTTTCAAAACAACTGGATGAAGTAAGTAGGGGATGGCCTGTCTGCAAGCAGTCACCGCTGTTGTTTTAAATGTCCAAGAAGCCTGGAAATTCACTCTAGGTTAACAAATAACTCTGTTTGTCTCACATTCAGTGGCAACAGTTCTTGGGCAAAAGAACTGGCTCTTGCTCTCCAGATTCCTTAAATTTTAGTGGAACAAGATGATATTGCAATACTAACCTCTTCTCTAGTTAATCCAGCAGCATTTTGGGCTACTCACCAGACAGACAACAAACCTTTGTAGCATGACTGTATTGAAACCCTTGAGTCCACTTATTCCAGCTGCCCAGATCTTAAAGAACCCCTGATTCTGAGAGCAGAATCTTGGTACACAGATGGGAGCAGCTTTGTGAGAGCCAGATGACGAAAATCAGGATATGGAATTACCACTGAGCAAGAGGTGATAGAAACCCTACCTCTACCAGCAGGGATGTCAGCTCAGAAGGAAGAGATAATCACTTTACCCTGTGCCCTCCAACTAGCCCAAGGAAAAAGGATCAATATATGAACAGATTCCAAGTATGCCTTCAGAGTAATACATGCCCATGGAGCAGTTTGGAAAGAAAGAGGACTTCTGTCAGCTCAAGGAAAGCAAATTAAGCATTCCAGGGAAATTTTAAAATTGATAGAGGCAGTACTGCTACCTCAGGAGGTTGCAATTATGCACTGCAAAGGACATTAGAAAGGAGAAACGGACCCCGAAAGAGGTAACAGGTTGGCTGACCAGGCTGCAGAAAGGGTAGCAGAACAAAGCAATGCTGAGATTCAGGCATTAATTCCTGAAGGTAAGGTACAATATGACAATGATCTGTCATATACTCAGAAAGATCTAGAATTAGCAAAGGATTTGCAAGCAGAACTAAAAGGTAATGTTTATGTAATTCCTCAGGGACAAATAGTCATACCTGAAGAGCATTATGGAAATTAGTTAAAGATGAACATAATCATGTACACTGAGAGGAGATGCCCTTCATAATTATTTGATAAGGACAATAGTGAAATGCAACCTGTACTCTACTGTAAAGCAGGTAACCCAATGTCTTAGAACCAATCCACAAACTAAGAACAGAGCTGAGCCTGGCAAAATAGACAAGGGACAATATCCCGGACAACACCGGCAAATTGACTTTTCTGAACTCCCAGTAAAAGGGGGCTATAAATACCTTTTAGTATTAACTGATACCTTCTCAGCATGGCCTGAGGCATTCCCAACTCGAACAAATAAAGCCAAAGAGGTTGTCAAAGTTTTGTTAAACAACATAATGCCTCAGTTTGGAGTTCCTTTAGGCATTTCCTACGATTGAGGACCACCTTTTATAGAAAAGATTGTACAGCAACTTTGCAATGCTCTCCAAATCAACTGGCACTTAGACATGCTGTATCAGCCCCAGGCCAGCATCCAGGTAGAAAAGATGATTCATCTGATAAAACAACAGATAGTCAAAATTGGGTAAGAGGCTAACATACCTTGGCTCCAGGCCCTACCTTTGGTTTTATTATGGGTTCAACTAAAACCAAGAACAAAAGAAAAACTGAGTCCCTTTGAACTATTGTATGGGGCACCATATAAGCATAACTATCAAGGGGAAGATGTAGTACAAGTTGGGGAGGGGTATCTCCAGGACTATGTTATCCAGCTAACACAACAGCTGCAGAAAATAAATCAACACATTTCAAGCACATGAACAAGAGGATTAAATGTTCCTCTCCACAATACCCAACCTGGGGACCAGGTGTACCTAAAATCAGTTGAGGGAAACCCCCTTATGCCAAATAGGAAAGGACCCTATTCAGTACTTTTAACCACTTACACATCTGTTAAGCTTAAAGGGTTAACCTCTTGGAAACATTATTCCAGAATTAAAAGGTTTCCACAAAAGACAAGTGGAGTCCAAAAATGGACCTCAGAAAGAACAGGAGAAACTAAGATGCATTTCTCACAATCATGGTCTTCTTGGTACTTCTAATCAGAATCTAAGCCACAATAGATGACTGTCACTACCATGAAAATCTCCATGGTCTGCAAGATCCTGGCAGATGGAACACTCAAGCATACTGAGGACCTAATGGGGTAAAAGGGACTCAAAAGGTTAAAACACTTTACACCGTTTTAAAGATTAATGACTGAGCAGTCAAAGACTGGGGAAAACCTGAGTCCATGCCCACCTTTCTTGTCCCACCCGAAAGTAAGATCTCTATGGCTTGAAAATGTGAAACTCACATTCTTGTAGATGAGGTTACTACAGTGACCATGCACATCTATGACCTTTTCAACAAGCAGTGTGTGAATTTATTTTCATGTGATTTTTATGACTTTTGTGCTATGCAGATTAAAATAGGAGACTATAACCTAGCACAAGATAGTCCCCTTCTTGTACGATGCATAAATTGGGTGGGTGGATGATCATCATATAGAGATATAGCAATTGAGCCTGCCAATAATCTAACCTAACAAATGTTGTTTCCAATAGCCAACTCTCATACAACTAGAATAATAAATCATACTGGTTGTATGCTTAGTACATGGAACAGGTCTCATATAGGATCTGCTTTTGAGAATTGAATTTCATTCTTGGGATATTCTGGGCCGTTGGGAATATTGACTAAACCAGCCGGAGGGGTAGCCCAGAACATAATCACCCTATTAGGGTATATCATGCTCAACTTCATGACCATGTGGTTGCAACCTAGATATGCATGGAATCCTGATAGCACAACTATATCCTTTTATGGGCTAAGGTACTTGGAATACTCAACTATTTGTATTGGGAAGTTTAGTAAAGTAAGTATCCTTTATAATACTACCAGAGGCCAGTGCAATGTTTCTGAATGTTTCAGAAATGCTTGCCTAAAGGCAGTCAATGTATCTGAAGAAACCACAGTTGCATGTCTTGGGTACTCAACAATGAGCAAAAAGGAATGGGTCACACTATGGGCATTTAAAATTAAAATCAAAATGAACAACTCTACGGTCGCAAGCAACTCCATAGTGTGGAAAACATATGCAAAACAATATAATCTTTCACTCGCAGATCCCTCTGTGGTAAGAGAAATAAATGAACAATTATTTCTTCTAGGACCACAATACTCTCTGAAAAATCTGGAGGTAAGGTACAGGCTAATATTTCTGAAATTAAACAAGAATGCTACTCATTTATACAGCAAAACCTAAAAGGATGGGAGTCATGGATACATTCCCAGACACCAAATCATAGACATAAAAGAGACTTAATGGGATGGTTTAGGTCTGGACTGGGGATATTAAATTCTATTGATCAAGAAGTCTTAATAAATTAAGCACTGTGAGTTCCTATATTGGACAGATACAGACTCCTCTCACATCAACACTGCTAACACTTGCCAATACCCAAAGCCTGGCAGCTAATCTATTAACCACCTTGGCCAACCACACACAACAGAATTTTCAGGCAGTTGCCAGGTTTGTGGGTAGACTACAAGGTAACATTTCTTTAGCATTACAATGTATACAATCTCAGCTGTGGTTACAAACTGTAATCTCAGGAATACTTATAGAAGAAAGAGATGGGAAAATTGCCACAAGAATTAAAAATTATTACTAAAAATGAAACCACAATGCAATTCAAAAAAGACTACCACGCTTCATGGCAATTGGTCAATTTTACATATAATGAACAGAATAAACTCCTGCAGTCTTTTGTATTAACCATTAAGAATGCAACAATATATTGCATGTTTCCGATTTTGGCTCTTGGAGTTATAAGAGCTCACATAGTTGGCAGACCCATTCAGCATAATGTCTGGGCCATTTTCAACAATAAAACTAGAAAATAGTAAACTGTTAGTATTGAAGCATGTGTACCAAGGGAGGCACTGGGTTTTGTGTGTGCAAATGCAGTGGTTGAAAAAGAGGATCTGTATGGCGATACAGCTAGAAAGCAGAACTTAAAGCACGGCTGAATGCATCACAGAAATAGATATGCTAAGCTTGGTAGGCCGCAAAACTTGGCAAAAGTAACACTAAGTATAGGTAGGCCCAAGCCTTGGCAGAAGCAAGTGGGGTTTTGAAAAGAATGCTTAGTTCACAATACCTTGCATATTTGTACGAGGCAGTGCATAGGTATAATGAAGCAATGTTATTAAGAAATATAGATACGATTGTTATGGTAATTATTGCTTAAGCTGTGGATCTATATTTAGCTTACGCCTAAAAGGTATAAAAGATGAGACTGTGTGATCAATAAATTGGCTTCCATGCTAGCACCTAGCTGGAGTCCCATCTCTTTGTCACTCACCATCAATTGGTGCCCACATGTGAGGATCACAGATCCGCTCAGAGTTGAGTGGTACACGGCGACTGCCCTGCAGGACTGAGACTGCTGAAAGGAAGCAGTAAAGTCCGGCCAACACTGATCCCTCTGGTATTGAGGTGAGCTGCAGGGAACAATGGGCCGGGGGTTTCTGGCCACAAAAGAGACGTTTTTGAACTTATGACTAAGATGCTAGACAAGCAAGGCAAATCTTTGCCTGCGCATGATTTAAAAGTTATTCTTAAATGGGTTGCTGCAAAAATTCCTGACGTTACCCAGTCCACAATCTTTACAACAGATCGGTGGGACAAAGTAGGAGCTAAACTTTGGAATCTTGCTACAGAGGGTGATAAAACTGCTGCAGGAATGCTTCCCTCGTGGAAGACAATTTTTGCTGCTCTAAAAGCCCAGGACAAATCCCATGCCAAAGATAGTGGGAATTCTTCCAAAGATAACAGGGATTCTCTTAGCCCCCCCCCTTTGCTGAGGCTCAGCGCTTTTTACAATCTAAAGAAGCACCTTCTCGCCCAGTACAGTCGGCTCAGCTCAGGTTTTGCAGGGGTCGGGAAACCAGAAGCAGAGCGCGAAGGGGAGTCACGCTCAGACACAAGTTTCTCTCCTGACCCAGGAGCCTATGGAGGCCTGTTCAGCCGACTCACAGCCAGTACCTGCGGATCAGCAGGAGTGGATGTGAGCACCGCGGACATGGTTGTCATAGGCTCTGGAAAAATACACAAGGTTCCCCTTGATGCCGTTGGTCCCTTGGGTGGAGGCATGAGTGCTCTCCTGATGGGAAGATCCAGTGCCACCATTCAGGGCATCATTGTGCACATGGGGTTGATTGACACAGATTTCAGGGGACAGATTTTTGCGATGGTGTCTACCCCCACCCCTCCTGTCACTATCCCAAAAGGAACAAAGATTGCTCAACTTGTACCTTTTAAGTCTTTTGTTCCTAGGGCGGCTTTAGATCCACTGGGCCGCCTCAGGTTCACTGGACCACTGTCCTGACTGAAAACCATCCTGAGAAGATGTGCACCCTTTCTGTAGCTGGTGTGTCATCGCCAGAGATCCATCTCAGTGGGCTTCTGGACACCAGCGCAGACGTCACAATTATCTCCCTTGCTGCCTGGCCTCCAGAATGGCCTTTGGAGCCGGTGCAGACATCTGTCATGGGATTTGGGGGACCAACGCAGTGCTATGTGAGCCAGCTGCCCATGAAGACCACAAACCTGGAGGGACAGACGGCTATGGTTTGGCCTCATGTCACTGCACGTCCTCTTAACCTCTGGGGGAGGGATGTGCTGGCCGCATGGGGGGTGTGCATTGGGATGGATTTTTGATGGGGGCCACTGCGATGAAGGGTGCAGAGTGTTATACACCTCCTTTAACGTGGATGGTGGACAAACCCATCTGGGAAAATTAATGGCCCCTCGCTCATGACAAATTAGTCGCTCTTCGAAACCTGGTGCAGGAGCAGTTGAACCAGGGTCATCTGGAGCCTTCTACCAGTCCCTGGAACACTCCTGTCTTCTGCATCAGGAAAAAGTCTGGGAAATGGAGGTTGTTACAAGACCTCCGAAAAGTCAGTGCTGTGATGGAAGGCATGGGAACGCTGCAGGCGGGCATGCCATCGCCTACCATGCTTCTTGCAGATTGGCCAATCCTCATCGTGGATTTGAAGGATTGTTTTTTCACAATTCCTTTGCATCCCAATGACAGACCAAAATTCGCCTTTTTGGTACCAGCAATTAATAATGCTGAGCCCGCACAGCGGTATCAATGGCGAGTTTTGCCCCAGGGCATGCGGAACAGTCCAGCCATATGTCAATGGTATGTGGCCCGTGCCTCATCTGGAGTTCGCAAGCAGTTTCCTGATGCTCGTCTGTATCATTATATGGACGACATTTTGGTGGCTGCGTCCACCCAGGATGAGTTGCTGAGGATACGGCCTCAGTTGCTAGATGCCTTGCATTCAAATGGGCTGCAAGTGGCTCCAGAAAAGGTTCAACAACCTCCATGGAAATACTTGGGGGTCAAAATTCTGGAACGGGCAATCCAACACCAGGAGGTGCAATTTGTGCATTCGGTGAAGACACTGAATGATGCTCAGAAATTGGTAGGTGTCATCACTTGGTTACGTCCGTACTTGGGACTGACCAACACACAATTGTCTACTTTGTTTGACTTATTAAAGGGAGACTCTGATTTGAAATCACCTCGGACACTGACCCCTGAGGCACGACAGGTGCTAGAGGAGTTTCAGTAAGCTGTTTCTGCTTGCCAAGTTTACCGCATTGATCCTGCCGTTGATATCACTGTGTTCATTACCACTCCAGATTTGCATCCCACAGGTATCATTGGCCAATGGAATGACGAATGGTCTGATCCCTTGCATGTCTTGGAATGGGTTTTTCTGCCTCATCAGCCGCAGAAGATGGCAACTGCAGTGTTCGAGCTGATTGCTTGAATGATAATCAAATGCCGACAATGGTGTTTGCAATTGATGGGTGCAGATCCTGCAAAGATCATACTCCTGATACAAAGGGAGGATTTTGAATGGAGCCTTGCAAACAGTGTGCCTCTGCAGAGTGCTCTAGAAAACTTTTCAGGGCAGGTCACTTACCATCTGCCCAGTCATAAGCTACTACAGGTAGCGAAATTCACGAAAATCTCTTTGCGGCCCAAAAATAGCCAGGAACCAGTGCAAGGACCCACTGTCTTCACTGACGGTTTGGGGAAAACAGGAAAGGCCATTGTTACCTGGAGGGATGGATCTGAGTGGCAGGTTCTGGAAGGCCATGAGAATGGGCAAGCCCAGCTGGTTGAATTGAGGGCTGCAGTCATGGCATTTGAAAAGTTTTCCCAGGAACCTTTCAATTTGGTCACGGATTCCGCCTATGTGGCTGACATTGCACAGTGATTGGGTTATTCAGTTTTAAAGGAGGTCAGTAATCCTGCCTTGTTTCACTTACTGAACACCTTGTGGTATGCCATTCAGGACTGGGTTCATCCATACTACGTCCTGCATGTGAGAAGTCACACCGACCTGCCAGGGTTTGTAGCAGAAGGTAACACGAGGGCTGACAAGTTGGCTAACCCAGTGTGGGTAGCACCTCAGACTGACCTGCTTGTGCAGGCCAAGGCATCGCATGGATTTTTCCATCAGAATGCGCATACCTTGCAGAAACAGTTTCAGCTGACGCCTACTGAGGCTCATGACATTGTCGAGTCATGTGATGACTGTCACACGCTGGCTGGGCCTTTACTGGCTGGTATGAACCCCAGAGGCCTTAGGGCCTTGGAGCTTTGGCAGACTGATGTCACCCAGATTGCCGAGTTCGGCCGGCTCAAGTATGTGCATGTCACGGTGGACACGTTCTCCTCTGCCATGTGGGCCTCTGCTCACACTGGAGAAAAGGCTAACGATGTCCTTGCCCACTGGAGGCAGGCCTTTGCCATTCTAGGCATACCTTCTGCTGTGAAAACCGACAATGGTCCTGCTTACGCATTGCAGCAGGTGCGGCAGTTCCTATAAGCATGGGGTGTGTAACACAAGTTTGGTATCCCTCATTCTCCGACTGGTGAAGCTATTGTAGAATGCGCTCACGGTACTCTGAAGCAGGTTCTTCCAAAACAAAAATGGGGAATGCAGGGTCACACCCCTCAGAGTCGGTTGGCAAAGGCATTGTACACCACCAATCATCTTACTGTGCCCCAAAACTCAAATAACCCTGTCATTTTGAATCATCATCATGTCTCATTGCAGGCTTCGGACAAGACACCTCAGCCTCGAGCAAAGGTCCGGGTGAGAAATTTAGTCACCAAACAGTGGGAAGGTCCCTTCGACCTTTTTGCTTCCAGGCAAGGGTACGTGTGCGTATCCACAGATACTGGAGTACGCTGGGTACCTTTGAGGGGTGTCCGTCTGGACCTGCGACCGCAGAGACAGAATCTGGCCAACAGGCAACATGGAAACCGTGACCAAACTGAAAATCATTGGGTGGATGGATCATCAAGAGATGACTCAGATGCAGACGACGCAAGTGATCACTCTGATGATTCCTCCAGAAATGGACATTGAACATTGTACATTTTCCCTTTCAACATTGTTCATTTTTCTTTTTTTTTTTTTCTTTTTTAAATGGAAAAAGGGTGAGATGTCGCCTCAGCTTTGCATGTTTTCCTTCTAGCCTTCTGATGTTTTTGAATTCCTGGAGTCAGTTCCCACACATATCTCTGTAAACAACAATTGTTTACATTCTTTTCTAAAGGAAGGGAGAATTGATGGACTTTTGGTTTGAACAGTGTGGTCTCAGAGGAGGCCACCTGTTAAACCAATCAAGGGACAATATTTGTAACCTATATCAATTGGAGTTTTATAATAAACTTCCTCTTTCTCTTCTGCCTTGCTCGAGGAAAGGTGTCGTGTGTGTGTGGTTCGTTGGTGTCGTATTGCGACAACATGCTCTAAAAACTTTGAATAAACTTGGCTGCTGGCTTGTAAAACAAATTAACAATACTAGCTCTGCTTTAACAGGCTTACTAACAGATGTTGATAGTGTGAGACATGCTACACTGCAGAACAGAGCTGCCATTGATTTTTTGCTTTTAGCACATGGTTGTGAAAGTTTTGAGGGCCTCTGTTGCATGAATTTGTCTGATAACTCTCATTCTATTCATGCTATCATACAGGCTCTTCAGGACAGTGTCACCAATTTAAGGGTTGTAGATGATAGCAATTGCCTTGGACATATGCTTGGGGGATGGGGGCTCATTGGCTAGCTTAAGCATTTAGGTAAAAAAAGAAATTGTTGGGGGTCTGCTCCACGGAGGAGGGTAGAGACCTTGGCTTTAAGCCATGGGAAAGCTCCTCTCAATCATGGTGAGCTAAGACCCACCCCTGAATACCTCATTTGGTATATGAAAATTGTTTCTAGAAAGTTCTCAGTTCTCATTATTATTATTGGTTATATTTTGCCACAATATTTTCCATATTCTTAATTGTATTCTCTCATTGGACTGTCCCCCCAGATCCCCGCCTTAACTCTGTTCTCTCGTACGTGCATAAAAACCGCTGTACACCCTGCACCACATGGTTTTTCAGTCCAGTACCTGTACTGTGCACGGTGTCTAGTTTGTTATTTTTCCCTTATTGAAAGTTCTGTTTCCGGACAACTGAATCAGTGTAGTCTCTCTCATAAAAGTCGCCGAAGGTGGGTGTCTAGAGGAAGCTACTGGTTAAATTATCTGGGCTAGAACCGGACGCTTCACCTGGTGCCCCGAACAGGGACTCCTGATATTCAGGAGACTGTCAGGGTACCCGCCCCGCCTCCGGGAGTGGGTCATAGGACTTTGCCCTTCTTGTCTGTGCCCGCAAAGGAGCGAAGCGGCAAGGACTTTGCTGGATAAGGAGTGAGGAGGACACTGCCTTATCAAGGACCTTCGGAAGAAGGCAGAAGAAGGGCGGACATTAGTCCCATTTTTTTCATTTTAGTTAGCATTTTTAAATTTATTTTCCAAAATGGGTGTGAGGATGTCGACTGTAGCCAAGAGAGACATTTATAAAGCTTTTAAGTTAAAATTGGCAAACCAGGACATAAAATTTGAGAAGAAAGAACTTAAAAGACTAGTTTGCTGGATCCAAAAGAATTTTGCAGACGTTACTGAGCTCGCAATAACTACACTGGACTTTTGGGACTCAGTAGGAAAAAACAAATTATAATTCGGCTGCAAATCGAGACCACTCTGCTCAAAAATTGATTCCGATTTTTAAAATAACATTTGATGCAGTTAGGACCGAAACAAAAGAGAAACCGTTTGCTGCAGAGCAGCAAAAGACTAATTCGGAATTGCCCAGAAACGCCGACAAACCCCTTCCCACCGAAACCTATCCCAAAAAAACCCCAGCAGACAGGTACGGGGCTGAGATGGCAAATCACCTGTGCACTTGGCTGGCCTGGGGAGTTAAGCAGCTTGGCTGGTGACCCCGCTGCCCTGTGCCCATCTGCACCCAACCCTCCAGCTGGGGTTGGAGATGGCAGTGCGCAGGCTATCTCAGACACCCCCCACTCTGTCCCGCCTCTTCCCTTGCATTCTACTCTCCCCCTCCTCTACTAATATAAGGTGGTCTAGCTCCATGGTAGTCATCTATGGCTGTAACACCTCTGACCACCATTTTGACAACCCCAGCCATGCCAAAGAGCACACTAACCTCTCCGGTAGACGCCATGGTCTGGCGGGAACCCCTACTCTCAGTCCTGCCCATGGTTTTATCCACTCAAGCCCAAGGCATGCTTCCTGTCCAGAAGAACCTCCTTTTTCTGCCCCTGCCAGAGCTGGCAACACATGGCGTACCACTGGGGGGAGAGTCAGAACCAGACCTGCTGGTGAACCTGCATCCAAGATGGCGGCCCCCATCCCATCTCTTTGCCACTCGCCGTCAGATCTGTGTCTGCACACTGAAGATAGTACTTGTGTTTTTGAAATGACCCCGGTAAGCCATGCATGATCACAGGTATATTATGTGGGAAGGGGATGTGCCTGTGTGAGAACTGCTTGCACAACTATTATGATAGATTCTTTCAATTAAACTATTAATATTACTAACTTTTGTATTTGTAATTTCACAACCATAAGTGGATGTGAGTTCAACTGTACCACGCCAATAACTTCTTTGAAATTATGCAAAGTACATATGATGTGTATCATGAAGTGTCCAAACTCCAAATTGGAATGGACATTAACATTCTAAAGAAAATATTGTGCCCCCCTGATATAGAACAGCTAGTCGAAGAGGTCAAAAATTCATCTTGCAAAGCCATATGGACAGTCAAACATGATGGTAAAGAAATTAGCAAAATCATCACCAAAATACAGAAAGGAGAGTATGATTGGTGGGACGTCTTCCTGGGATGGACAAATCTGAAATCACCAACAGCTACTCATCTTTTTGACTTCCTCATCCTCCCTGTTCTAGTTTTAATAGTAATAGCCCTCCTCTTGACCCTTGTGAACTTATGAATGTGCTGGAAGATTAAAAGAGTAGCATAACAGGTTTATGTACTGTGGACTGTCAATAGAATCCTCCAAAAGAATTTACAACAGGATAAAGAAAGGGGGGAATAAAATAAGGAGTTTGTTTTACATAACTAAGCACAAATAATTAGCATAAGTAAACAAGTACTTAGCACAAGTATACATAAGCATTTAGCATAAGTTAGTATAAGAAAGCCTGGCAGGCCTAGCTTGACAGGAGTAGGACTCACAAAAAAGTCATTAGACTTAGTATACCAGAATAGCTAAGGACAAGTAAGGAATTGCCTCTGTGCAAGGAAGCAATAAGGAAGACTAGCTGCTTTTAGGGCATGTAGACTGCACATGGACAATGTGTGGACACTAGTTTAAAGTATAGGAATCTGACACAATATATTTCTAACCTCTTGCTTATTGGGTACTAACTTTAAGAGTGTAAGGGTGTGTAGTATTTTGATAAAAATGTTATATAAACCCATTTAAATTTAAATGTGGCAGAGAAGCATTTTGGTGGAGTGTGGACCCCTGGTCTCCCACCGGCTAAAATAAAAGCACTTTTGGTGGACCATCCATTTGTTTGTCAATTCCTTTGAAACAGTTGGAAAAGACTTTTGAGATCATCAAGTCCAACCTATGACCTAACACCACCTTGTCAACTAGACCATGGCACTGAGTGCCACATCCAGTCTTTTCTTAAACACCTGCAGGGACAGTAACTCCACCACCTCAATGGGCAGTCTGTTCCAATGCCTAATCTCCCTTTCTGTGAAGAACTTCTTCCTAATGTCCAACCTAAACCTTCCCTGGCACAGCTTAAGACTGTGTCCTTTTGTCCTGATGCTGGTTGCCTGAGAGAAGAGAGTAACCCCACCTGGCTACACCCTCCTTTCAGGGAGTTGTAGAGAGTGATAAGGTGTCTCAGTCTGGAGACAATTTGAAAGAGGATACTCGGGTATGAAGTCCCCTTCTCTAAAAGTGTTCCAACAATCCCTTTCCACCAATAGGAACTGAATGCTAATATATGAAAGTGAAAAAAACACCAAATGATTTATTAAGAAACAGAATGCCCACAAGGTAGGGGGAAAAAAGTAAATAACTGGTAGCTATTAAACTGTCAGGCCTCCCTCCCTTCCCCCACCCCCCAGCTGGAACAAAGACCCAAAATGCTGGAGGAATACTAGCTCATGACATGGGGTGCAAGATGGTGCCAGCTTCTGTCTCTGACAAAACAGGAGCTATAATGGATCAGTTCCAGCAAGATGAAGGCCTGGTGGCTCATCTGGTGTTGAACTCCTCTACATGGCAGAGAACAGCAGAACAGTTACAGCAGAGGTGAAGCAGCTGAGCTGAAGTCTCGTGTTTTCTCTCCTGGCTTGACCCGGCTCAGTTTGAGTCACAGGGGCTTTGGACTGGAACAGGGCCACTCTGCTCTTGCTAGTGTGGTGTCCCCCATCTCCGACAAAGGAGCTGCTCATTTCACCTCGAGGCAGTCCAAAGATTGATACTACAGCTTCTCCAAGCCAAGGAAAGCTTTTTCCTGCCTGGGCCAAAAAATCCCTTAGCCAGCCAGGCAAAAAGAAAAGCATCATGCTGCACCAAGCTGTGGAAAACCTGGGCAGTGAGACTTTAAAAACACCCATGAAGCAACAGAAGGTCTTACCCCCTGGCCCCACACACATCCAGTCTCTTCAACAGCAACCATTTTTGGGCATAAAATAGAGGATCATGGAATATACTGTCATAGTAACTCACTCCAAGACATTCTACCCCTTATTCCATATCACCTCATTAATGCCCAAATTAATACCATTCAACTGTAAACACACATATCTATACATATATATATATATATATATATATATATATATATATATATATATAACTATATACAAATACAATTATTTCACTGATCACTCACCATCCCCTAGGCTATGGGCAGAGTTCATTGGGTCCATGACTGGTATGACTGGAGCAGTCCATGGTAGTTAAAACATGCAATGGCAGTGACATTCAGCAAGCAGTGGTACAAAGGCATTCCAGCATTACAGGCTGTCCTCAACCAAAATCAAATCCCCCTGAGGAACACAATGTGTTTCTCCATCCCTCTGCATTACCCACCAAGTGCAACTTGGTCCCTGAGCAAAGACAACCCCACAAGTGGATTTGTCTTTGCTCAAGGCAGAATTAATGCAAACAGTCTTTCCTAACATACCTCTCATGTGTACCACAGGGACTTTATCTACATCTGCTGTACATAGGGGTTCAGACTAGGCATGGCCTGTTACATTCCTTTTAGGGAATGGTCTCTCCTCAAAAACCCCTCCTCCACAGACTGTAACCTGGCCTGATTTACCTGCCCCTTGACTCTGACCTATGGCTTTCGGCCAGGTAATCTGACCCCGACCCCAAAAGGGATAAAAACCCCTGTTCCTCCATGCTTCCCCGTTCTTTGCCTCCGGAACCCCTTCATTGGAAATAAAGCTTTGGAATACATCCTGAGGTAAGGGGCCTCTTTTGAACCTCTTCTCCCTATCTTGAAGATCCCCTCTCCCAAACCCCCCGAAATCTGAGCTAGCAGCTTGTGGGGGGGGGGTGGAGGGAAGGAGGAAAACTTCAATGGCCAACTTGGTTAGTGGAGCCTCTGGTGTTAACTAACCATGTAGCCTTTGATAAATGCAGATCCCAGTGTTTGAAGGTCCCACCCCCCATTGCCTTCAATGCTGTTTTTAATAGTCTGTTGCACTACTCAACTTTCCCAGCAGCTGGTGCACAGTAAGGAATATGGTACACCCACTGAATGCCATGTTCCCTAGCCCAGATATCTATGAGGCTATTCTTGAAATGAGTCCCATTGTCTGACTCAATTCTCTCAGGGCGACCATGCCTCCACAGGACTTTCTTTTCAAGGCCCAGGAGGGTGTTCTGGGCAGTAGCATGAGGCACAGGGTGCCTCCAACCACCCAGTGCTTGCTTCTACCATTGTGAGCACATAATGCTTGCCTTGTCAGGTTTGCAGCAGTGTGATGTAATCAATCTGCTAAGCCTCCCCATACTTGCATTTAGACCACTGTCCTCTATACCACAAGGGCTTTACCTGCTTGACCTGCTTGAGCACACACGTCTTACAATCATGGATAACTTGGGAGATAGTGTCTGTGGTTAAATCCACCCCTCGGTCTTGTGCCCAATTATCGGTGGCATCTCTGCCTTGATGACCTGAGGCATCATAGGCCCATCAAGCCAGAAGCAACTCTCCCTTGTGTTGCTGTATTGGGTCAGACCAAGGTAAAGTTCTCAGCCCTTACAGTGCTGTGCTTTGCATTAGTGGGTGTTGATAAGACCGTGTTTTGTATTGCTGCTGAGCAGCCGCTGCCCTGGGCATCCTCCCCCCTCATCAAGGGATGGGAGGGCTAAGATCTGGGAGGGGACACACCAGGCAGCTGAACCCAATTAACCAAAGGGATATTCCATACATAGGATATCAGCTTAGCTCTCTAAGCTAATGGAGAGAGGCGGAACGGGGAACATGTGAGTTCCATGTTTGCTCCTGGAGGGACCCATATGATGCTGAAGCCCTGCCCGGGGTGTCCAACCACGCTGTGAGGGGAAGTAGAGACGAATTTTTTTCTTAGCTGTGTATGCACAGATCGCCACTATTCTTTTTTTGCGTTAAGAAATCTGCTTGTCTCACCATGCTAGTTGTTATCCACCTACTCTATCCCCTGTTCCCAGTGGGAAAGGGAGTGATAGAATGAATGAGTGGGCACCTGGCATTCAGACAGGGTCAACCCGCTACAATCATTTTGGTGCCCAATGTGCAGCCTGAACCCATGACCCTGAGATTAAGAGTCTCATGCTCTACTGACTGAGCTAGCCAGGCTACCCTAGGGGTGGACTGTATTAATTTTGCACAGCCTGGTTTTTGGTAGTGGGGGGGCACAAAGATGGCTCCTGTGAAAAGCTGCTGGAAGCTTCCACCATGTCCTGCAGAGCCAATCCCTGATGGCTCTGAAGATGGACATGCTACTGGCCAAAACTGGGACAATAAGAGAGAGGTTGAGAACATCTCTGTGACGACATATTTAAGAAGAAAATCAAAACAAAGTCACAAGGTTTTTGCTTCTAGTCAGAGAGGAGGAGGAGGTGAGAACATGTGAGGGAAAACAACATGGCGATACCAAGGTCAGTGCAGAAAGAGGAGAAGAACGTGCTACTCGCGCCAGAGCCGAGATTCCTCTGCAGGCCGTGGTGATGACCATGGTGAAGCAGGTTGTCCCCTTGCAGCCCATGGGTCCACAGGTGTCTTGGTTTGGAAAGACAGGGACCAAAAAAAAAGGGGAAACTTCCCTTGGGGTTTGTTATAATTCCAAAATTGAAGGAGAGGTCTTAGGCAACGATAAGGAGGGTAGGAATAACAGTTCTTTACTAGTTAGTCTAACAAGGTAAATTAACAATAATTACAATATTGACAACAAACAGAACTAGAGGAGAAAAAAAAAAACCAAACAACAAATCAGTCACAGTTCTTCCTCTGGTAACCCCCCCACCCCCCTCAGTACCGTCACAAGCTAATAGGCCAGCAGCAGCTCTAGGAGGGTGAGATGATTCCAAGGGTTCGCAGTGGCTGGAGCTGTTGGAAAAGTGTCCCGGCTGGGCAGGGGCTGTAGAAACAGCGTGGGGAGACCTCGAGCAGAACTGAAGAAACCGTGGGTGCAGGGCAGGGAGGAAACGGGTTCCCAAAATCCCGGGGGACACACGAAGAGACCGGTGGTCCCATGAAGTCCCAGGTGAAGGGAATGGTGAGAGCTCTCTGTCTCGCCCAGACGAGCAGCCCTGGCAGTTCCCCCAGAGCAGAAAACTGCCCCGAGCAAAGTGAGATCAATGTCTCTGGGTAGCTGCTTCCTTTGTTTGACCTGAGCACCCATAAGTACCGAAAAGCACCCAGCCATTAGCTTCCTAGCAACTTCTGGGAAAAAAATTCTATAAGAAATTAACCCAACCCCCAACAACAGGGGATGCAGAAATCCATCTGCAGCCTGTGGGGGAGGTGCCCATGCTGGAGCAGGTGGATGACTGGAGGAGGCTGTGATCCAGTGGAAGGCCTGGTGGAGAGAGAGGGCCCCTGCTTCCAGACTGCAGCAGCCTGTCCTTGGAGGACTGCACCCCGTGGAAAGAGAGACTATTTGCCCATGGGGGGAGTTCACATTGCAGCAGGTGTGGTAGGACTGCTGCTCGTGAGAGAGGGACCATGCTGGAGAAGTTTGTGGAAAACTGTCTCCTGTGGGAGGGACCTCACGGTCTCACAGGGGAAGGACTCCTTTCCCAGAGAAAACCTTGGGTGATGAACTGAACAAAACTCCCACACCCTGTGTCCCTGTGCTGTCAGTGGGAAGGAGGGAGGGGCTGGGGGAAAAAGGTGTTTTAAGGGCTTATTTAACCTCATATTATCCTCCTCTGATTCTGTCAATAATAAATTCACTTTGCAACTGAAGTTAAGCCTGTTTTTCCCTTGAAGTATTTTCTCCTAGTCCTTATCTCAGCTCATGAAGCCTTCATTAATTTTTTTCTCTCCTCTGCCCAGCTGTTGCAGAGGAGGGTGAGTGAGCAGCTCTTGTGGGTGTCTAGCATTGGGCCAGTGTCAAACCTCAACAGTTGCCAATCCAAATCTATCTGTGACACCTCGATTTTTGCAATCTGATCCACCTGTTCGTTGTTTCAGTGCTCCTCATTAGCCTGACTCTTGGGGACACGGGCATCTGCATGATGGACTTTCACAGGTAGCTTCTCTACACAACTGGCAATGTCTTGCCATTCTTAAGCAGCCCAGATTGGTCTTCCTCGACACTGCCAATTGGGCTTTTTCCATCTTTCCAGCCACTTCCCAGTGTTGGCTACCATCCATTAGTCAGTGTTGAGGTATAGTGTTGGCCACTTCTCTCACTCAGCAATGTCCAAAGCCAGCTGGATGGCTTCAGACTCTGCAATTTGACTGGATACACCTTGTCCTTCAGTAGTTTCCACAACTTGCCATGTAGGGCTTCATACAGCTGCTTTCCATTTCCTACTGGTCCCTACAATACGGCAGCATCTGTCAGTGAAGAGGGTGTGCCATCTTTCCTTGGTATCTGGTTATATGGGAGGGCCTCCTCTCAGCACGTGTCACCTGGTCTTCTTCCTTTTCTGATGATAATCCAAAACTCTCACCCTTTGGCCAGTTTGTGATGACTTCCAAGATCCCAGGGCGATTAGGATTTTCTATCCAGGCTTGCTGTGTGATCAGGGCAATCCATTTACTCCAGGTCCAAGCTGTGGCATGATGTGTTGCAGGAACCTTTCCTTTGAACATCCACCTCAGCACTGGTAGTTGGGGTGCCAGAAGGACCTGTGCTTCAGTGCCAATCTCTTCTGAGGCAGCCTAAACTCCTTCATAGGCTGCCAGGATCTCCTTCTCTGTCAAGGTGTCATTGACATCAGACCCTCTCTTATAGCTTCGGCTCCAGAATCCCAGTGGTCGTCCTTGAGTCTCCCCAGGCACCTTCTGCCAAAGGCTCCAGGACAGACCATAATTCCTGGCTGCAGAGTAGAGCACCTTCTTCACTTCTGGTCCCATCCTGACTGGGCCAAGGGCTACTGCATGTGCAATCTCCTGCTTGATCTGGGAGAAGGCTTGCTGCTGTCCAGGGCCCCACTGGAAATTGTTCTTCTTGTGGGTTACCAGGTAGAGAGAGCTCACGATTTGGCTGTACACTGGGATGTGCATTCTCCAAAAACCTATGGCGCCTAGGAAAGCTTGTGTTTCCTTCTTGCTGGTTGGTGGAGACATCACTGTTGTCTTGTTGATAACCTCGGTAGGTATCTGATGCTGTCCATCTTGCCTCCACTCCCAGGAATGTCACTCATGATTTTCCACCACTGGGGCAGATCTCTCAACAACCTCTCTGGAAATCTCAGCCCTGATTATAAATGTGCTGCAGACTGTAGAGGAGACCTAACAAACCTAACAGATGTAACAACAAAAAAGCGGTATCTTTAACATCCAGAGGAAACTGAACATTCTCAAAAGGTGATGTGACAGATCTGAAGAGGAAGAAGGAGGTAAAAGGCTGGGGAAAATCATCCCCTACTTCTCCCCCAACAGACTGGGTATAATTGCTAATAAACACCCAAAAAAGATTACCAAGACCATGATGGGAAAACAGCAGAGAATGCACATCCCAAATAACTCTTGAAACACAGACCTCACTTGGCATAAACACCTTAGCATAGGTATATGCTAGCAAAAAAAATTAAGGTATAAAAAGAATTAAGATATGTTAGTAAAAGAATTGCTTGACTGCTGTGTATAACTGTAATCACTTCTGCAAACAGGGATCTAGCCCTAAGTGGGCTAAGGAGATAAGAAGGGAAGGGCTTGAATGTAACTGCTGCTGCTTCTGCAAAACAGGGGTCTATCCCTGGTGTGTTAAGGACGCAGGAAGGAAGAGGCTTAAGTGCAACTGTGGTGTCTAAGTTCTGTAAAAAAGGGTCAAGCCCTGTTGGGCCAAGAAGATAAGAAGGGAACTGACACAAAAGACTAGAAAAATAAGTTCTGTTGTAATAGATAGGAAACAGAAGGACATAATAAAGCACAGCTATAAACAGAATATAAGCTTGGTAACAGTAAAGTTAGGTGTGTATTGTGTGCTATGTTTGCAACCCTGACATAAAGAAATCATAAGTTATATAAGACCCTAACCCTCAAAATGTAACTTTTAGAAAAGCAAGCAAACAAACAAGGGCATATGCCTGAATTGTAGAAGTATGAAAGCCTGTGTAAAATGAACCACAGCCAGACATATACATGGAGGTGTTAACCCCTACATGTTCTCTGGCACGAATAAAAGCATGCTTTGCTTTGCTTTACTTTACAGTACCTGCTGTGGAGTAGATTCCATTGAATCACTCTCATTGCCACTGATGTTGTCTTTTCATAAATCATTAGCACAGGGCATATCAATATGGCAATCCTGATTCATGTCCCTGATGTGAAAAAGATACGTACCAGAACCAGAGTTGCCAATATATATGGATAAACACATATGCTGTCTCAGTTTTGAGACAGATTTAGAAGACACTCTGGAATGAGTCATCTCCTCTTAAAGGGTTCCAACAATCCCTTTCCACCAATAGGAAATTAATACTAATAGGTGAAAGTGAAAAAAACCCAACAGTTTATTAAAAAACTGAATGCCCACAAGGCAAAGGGGAAAAAAAGCAAATAAATAAGAGATATCAAACTGTCAGACCTTACACCCATCCCCCCCACAGAACAAAAACTCAAAATGGCAGGGAAAATACCCACTTACAACATGTGCTACAAGATGGCACTGGTTTCTCTCTCAGGGAAAAAAAACCCCAAAACAAACAGGACCTTCATGCAGCACTTTGGGCAGCAGATGAAAGTCTGGTGACTTTTTGGCATCAACATCCTTTCCACAGCAGACAAAGCAGATGGGCTGGAGCTTCTTGGTGTGCTTTGTCTCCCTGGCTCAGCTTCCCGAAGTTTGGGACTGGAATAGAGTGGCCCCTTTCCCACCAGATCCATTTCTCTGGTCTTGGACTAACAAGCCGTCCAGTTCACCTCAAAAGACAGCTGAATGATTGCTGCTGCAGCTTCTCCAAGGCCAGAAAAAAGAAAAATTTCTTACATGGGCCAACAAAACCAAGCTAAACAAGAACCAAACTGCACCACACCCCAGATGCCTGGGAAGTGAGGCTTTGAAAAAACCCGACAAAGAGCCCAAAGTTTCCCACTCCTTTGGGCACACCTTAAAGATACAGTAACCACTTTTGGGCATAAAGTGGAGGATCATGGAATAGACTATCATCATAAATCACTCCAAGACATGCTACTCCTTATTTCACCAAATATTGAGAACTCTATTATTTTATGGTCACTGTATCCCAGATGGCCTCTAACTACTAAATCTCCCACCAGCCCTTCTCTGTTTGTAAACAGCAGATCTAGCAGACCCCCACCCTGGTAGGCTCGCTCACCAGCTGTGACAAGAAGCTATCCTCCATACACTCTAAGAACCTCCTAGACTGCCTCTTCTCTGCTGTGTTGAGTTCCCAGCAGACATCTGGCAGGTTAAAGTCTCCTACAAGAACAATGGCTGGTGATCATGAAACATCCTCCAACTGCTGATAGAATAATTCATCCACTTCTTCATCCTGGTTGGGTGGTGTCCTGGGTTGATGGTGAATTGTATCCCCATTCATCTGTTTAGCTCAGAAATAAGTTTGGCACCTTTAAAACTGGATTTGAGAGTGAAGGAGAAGTGGTAGAATGTCTGAGGCGATTGTTTTCAAAACAGAAAGATAAGAGTTTTCAGCTTTCCTTTACACACAGACTGTGTTGCCTGCAGTGCGGACAGCAGGAGAGAGCTCTCCTTTGCTTTTTAGTTTTTAGCTAGCTGAAGCAGAGAAGTTCTCCAGACTGTGGGTTTTTTTTCTTTTTCTTTGAACTGTTTGAACCTGCTCTGGACTAAAAACCCAGAAGAGTACCAGGAGCTCACACCTGTGGCCCACTGGGCCTGGCCTGGGCCCCGGCATTTCCCAGCGCTGGAGGGACTGACAACAACTGAGTGAGCCAAGCTGCAACACACAGAAAGAGACTTTCTGAATTCATCTCTTCAGAGCGGTGAGAGGTTTTGTTGTTTAGTTTTGTTCATTTGTTGTGCTGGGGAGTGCTTTGCCTGTTAAATAAACAATTTTTTCCCACTTTCCTCCAAGAAAATTTTTTTTCTACAACAGTTGGGGGAGGGGCCATTTGGATTTGTTTTCTAAAGGGATCCCATTTGGAGGTTTCTTCCCAAATTTGCCCTAAACCAGGACAGGTGGTCTATAACAGATTCCCACCAGGATGTCAACTTTGTTGGCTTTCCCCCTGATTCCTACCCATAGGCACTCGACCTTATCATCATTAATCTCAAGTTCTATAGCATCAAGAGACTCCCTAATACACAGAACCACCCCTTCACCTCTCCTGCCTTGTCTGTTTCTTCTGAAGAGCATGTAGCCATCCATTGCATCACTCCAGTCATGAGTCATCCCACCACATTTCCATGATGGTGACTGTGTCATAGCTGTCCTTCTGTACAATGTCTTCCAGCTCATCTTGTTTGTTACCCATGCTGTGTGCATTAGTGTGCATGTACTTCAGCTGAGCTGCTGATTTCACCCCTGACTCTGGCTTACCACCCTTGGGCTCATCCCTGGAGAGCCTGGTTTCACCCCCCTTACCCCCTTCAAACCTAGTTTAAAGCCCTCTCAATCAACCTCATGGGCTAGAATCCTTTTGCCCTTGTTAGATAGATGGAGCCCATTTGACTCAAGATGGCCTGGTGCTGTAAAAGTTGCCCCATGATCAAAATTCCCAAAATTCCCCTGATGGCACCAGCCCTTAAGCCATTCATTGATAACACTGCTATTCCTGTTCCTTTCGTCATTCATCCCTGCTTCCAAAGGAATTGAACAGAACACTAACTGTGTGCCTGTCCCATCAACCAATCTACCCAGAGCCTTGAAGTCCTTTTTAATTATCCTGGTACCCTTCTTGTCAACCTCATTGCTGCCAACCTGGACAACCAGCAGTGGGTAATAATCAGAGCACTGAATTAGTTTAGGGAGTCTCTTAGTAATATCCCATACCTGGGCCCCAGGGAGGTGGCAGACTTCCCTGTGGGATGGTTCCAGTCAACATACAGGGCCCTCAGTTCCCCTCAGAAGGGAGTTACCTACTACAACTACCCTTCCTTTCTTCTTAATACTTGAGGTTGTGATCCGTCTGACAAATGAAGTGTAACTGGCAGATTCTCCAGACAAATTCTTTTCTTTAGTGTCATCTGCCTGACTGTCTGGATCCAGGGCCTCATACCTATTCTGTAAAGCTACCTGGGAAGGCGATGGGGTTGGGAGGGAATTTTATTACCTCCCTGAGTAGGGACCGCTTTCCATTCCCCCTCATCTACTTGGTCTACTCCTTCTGCCTGATGGTAAGAGGGGCAGGGCTCCTCTGGCTCCTGCTAAGCTTCTCTCAGGGTTGGAAGTGTTTAACTCCACCAGTCTATTTCTCTTTTGCTCTCCCTAATACTCCTTAGCCTTTCCACTTCTTCCTTAAGGTCTGCCACCAGACAGAGCAGATCATTTACCTGCTCACACGGCATGTAGGTGTCTCTTGCTTTGTCCTCTGATACTAACACCTGGCTCAGACACTCCCTGCAGCCAGTGACCTGGACAGCTGCGTTCTTCTTGGGGGGTTCTGTTTGTGTTAGTACAATCTTGCTGGCAGCAGCACCAATGGATTTTGATGGTTTATAAACCATTGCTGGATCTAGCCAAGTTGGGGAAAAAGAAAAACAAAAAAAACCAGTCAAAACACCACACCCACCTAACACACAGCCCACCACCAGGCTCTGGGAGGGTGTCTGTGCCCTTCCTGTGTGAACTACCTCGTGAACTGCTGTAACACACATTTGTTTGCCTTATCATGCTCCCCAGAGCCGTTTAAATCACCTGCAAACGGCCCTGTGAACACCCCTTGCTCACCTGAATGGCTGGCAAGTCATTTGTTATACCCAGAAGTCAAGCACAGTCAGAAAAGAAAATTGTTTAAGGACGGTGACCAACTCTGAAGCACTATAGCATAGAGCGCTTTTCAACACATGATTTGGAAGAACTAAGATCTTCAGCTCACTTCCATAAGCAATTAGTAGGAAGTGAATAGATGTTGGGGCAGATTAGTTATCTGTGCATAAAAGTAGAAAACCTGGAGATAGTTTGGATTCACATGCTACCCAAAAAAGACTGCTGAAT
Source organism: Certhia americana (assembly GCA_018697195.1). Taxonomy (NCBI): domain Eukaryota; kingdom Metazoa; phylum Chordata; class Aves; order Passeriformes; family Certhiidae; genus Certhia; species Certhia americana. The sequence goes on along the minus strand of JAGMWU010000027.1, from coordinate 7,975,966 downwards.
AAAGAGGACATATACCTGTGTACACAAACATTTTGCATATACAAGAAATTGGAAGCAAACAGACAGTAATTCTTATATTTAATTACAACAAATCATACATATTTGTAATATTTTCTAGATAGTGTTCAAATTCAGCAGTTTTTCCAAACAGAGCAAATATGAGTAAAATTCTTTTCAGTTCAGGATATTCAAAAATAAATATCTATTTCCTTTTAAATCAGCAAAGCATCTCATTCTGCACATATACACAATGAAAAACCCCTCACCAAATGTCATAATTGAAGTTGCACATATGTATAAATATAACTGAAGTCTGGGGAAACTGAAATATATTAGCCCATGAAAAAAGGTAGAATATTAGACACTGAACTATAATCAAACTTACTCAAGATGAGGCAGCTGATATAATAGAAAAAGTTATTTACTTCCATAGAATGTTAAATTTCTAAAGCACTTAAAATATTTTATTTGAAGTGTGAAGTTCCACTAAAATCTATCACAATGCAGTTCGAAGTTTTTCTTAAAACATGTCCATAGACATCTATTGGTGTATTCATAATGCAAAACTTAAGAATTAAGTTCTATTTATAAGTCACTTATAAAAGATTAGCATTTAATATTAGTATTTGATATATTTTACAAGCAGGTTATAGGTACAAATGGTATGAGTTGCACATAACTGATACAGGTGAGATATGGCATGGAGCTCAAGATAAGCTTCAATTAACTGATGATGACTCGATGCGGAGTCATCTCAGAATGGAGTTATCTGAGTCCACCAAGGTGTACTAGTTTGGCTTTCTTGCTGGTGGCACTAGTTACTGGAAATGGGGAGAAATCAGGTAGTAGTTTTCTTACAGCAGAAAAAATTAATGAGGCAGCAATAGAATAAGGGAAGGGCAAGGAGCCAGCAATAACGGCTGAGACTGAGGGGAAAGAAAAGGAGAAGCAACAATGAAGCCTGAATAAAACAAATAAAATGTTGGGGAAGCACCACTGCAGGTGGTGCTAATTAAGTCTAATAACATTAATCTCACAGAGGTCATAAACTGAACAATCTAATTTCTGAAATTCTGTAATGATCAATAATACTCAATACCAGTAGTTTATGAATTATATTTATAAATAGAATCTTAAAATAAAATGCAAATATGTTTACATACAGTGCAAAGATAAAAAACACACCAGATGTATAAAAGCTCTTCAGTAATTTCTCTAGTTGCAAATAACAAAGAGGTAGCTTGTGTAGAATGTGAATATACATAAGTAAATCATCTTTGTATACTTACCAATCCTCATCTTCTGGTATCTTGCTTAAAGGAGGGTTCAGGCAGTACATATGATAAGCCATATTACATTCATCACAAAGGAGTTGCATGTGAGCATCCTGTTTTCCACCACACAAATAACAGGAGCAAAAGTGACATTCCTTATCTGGGTCAGCCCTGCAGTGCTTACATTCAGGGCCACTCTTTCCTATCAAAAAAGATAAAAAGCCACAGGTCAGAAAAGCAATTTCAGATTCAAAAATACAATATAATGGCAGAAGAAAATATACATGTGCGCTCATATTAATATATGCCATGGATGTAGTAGCTTTGCTATTACAATGAAGTCTGAGTTTAAAAAGATCAAGCCAACATGAACAGTTTAGACCTAGATAACACTTATGTATCACTACATGATTAAGCAACTACTCTCAATATCAACTTGTGTTCTTCATCCTAATGTCATTGCCATTTTCCAGGTTAGGTTGCAACCTAGCCTGTTCCTCTGTTACCCTGGCCATCAGGGAATGGGGCATGTGGGATGTAAAAAAGAAAGAAACTAGCTCTACGTACTCATACAGTGGCAACATAATTCACCGGCAGCTTGACTATACTGAGTGCATTGTAATAACTGAATAATTTTATGAAAACTTAGCACTTATTAAGGTGAATGGAGTCATTTTGATGGACTAAATCATGAGAAGATATTGTTGTGCAAGTTGTCTTAGCAAGACTATCTGGAGGACTTGAACCAAATTGTGAAATTACAGTCCTTTATACTGTTGCAATTAAAAAAAAAATGCATAGGGTTGACAAATAAAGAATAATACTGGTTTATTCTAATTTCATCAATTCACAATAATTTTTATTTAAATATGAAAAAATAGACAAGTTTAATCTTTATTCTTGGTAATAAACCATTTTTTCCTTTTAATTCAAGCAACCAAATGAAAGAATATGTTCAATTATGTAGGTTTACTGAAACTTAAGCACTTGGATGAGCCTACATTAGTGTTGTAAAATGACCAGTTAAAGTCTTTATGCATTTCTACATCAATAGGACTCAATTCTTTACACATATGAGCACTGTCCCTATTTGTAAATAGAGCTTTTATAATGAGGCATTTGACTCCCTGGACTAATGGAATTTCTTCTGCCGCATGCACAAGCAGCACTGAAAGTGACCAATCAGCAGTTTCTCTGGTTCCTCACCACCACTGCTCCACCTCTACACTCTTCCTGCAGATCAGTTCTGGTCACATTAAATGTAGATATTAAAAAATTATAAATAGATAGCTTAAGAATTATGAAGAGCAAATTACAACTCAGAAAAACTCCATCCCTCTAAAAAAATAATATACAGATGAATATATGGATTATTATTCAAGGATGACAGATGATCCCAGATCACAAATTTTCACAGTTTCTTTTTATAGAAATTGAATTAATGCCTGTTTCTGTTCATTTGGGAATTTGGACCAATGTATCCTATATACAGTAACAGCATAGGCACTGGTTCCACAGCTAAGTTAAGAAATGTTGTTAAAGAAAAAGGAGAACATTTAATAATCTTATATTAGATGCAAAGGAGAGAGTAGGTAAATCAACTACAGGTAGCAGAACTATTACAGAAAGTGTCTGAAATAAGTTTAGAAGGAAGAAAATACTTAAGAGCACTTGACCACACCTCAAAGAGCTATAGCATTACAGGAAAACAATTTTGGAGTGAGTATTTCTTTGTGGAAACCATCAGGAAAGACTGTGGAAGTGAATCAGACAAACTAAACTGTGAGTATTTGATACAGAATATAATAATAGCAATGACTAAGTACTGTGATGATCAGAGCACTTCTAGACAGATGAAGGAACATTTTTCTTACTTCAGTGAGTAAATGGGCCTTGAATCAGAGGCCAAGGGGGAACTGAAATGATAGAGAGTTTGGGTTGGAAGCAGAAGTCTACAAATGTTTTTGTTTGCACACCTCATCAGTAAAAAACTTTTAAGTATGTACCTTCAATATATTTATGTTTATTTATAAATGATATACATTTACTGCTCTAGTAATATATTATGTACATTATAAAACATACACAAAAATGGAAATTAAAAAGGAATCATATAAGAATGAAATATACACTGTTTAAAGTTTAGTTTAAATTTATTTTATTTTTTAACAAGACAAAAATTATTTTCTTCCTGTTACCCAATGTATTATCTTGCACACCCCCCAGGATGCATGCACCCCACTTTGGTGTCCACTGAGATAGAGAACCAAGACACCTTTGATAATAATGGATAAATGAGTAGTATGAATCAAAGTATAAATTAGCTTCCCTTTTCCCCATATCACATTTTCTTCAACCATCTTATGAAGTTTACAATTTGATCTTCTGGTTCTTTGAAACTATTGCAATATTTAAGTATGTTATTCACTTAGATAAACAGAAGTCTTTTCTGATGCTCCCAAGTAACTCTAGACTGTCTTAAATGCTATAGATTAATATTAGCTTTTTCTTACTTTTAAAAGAAGCAATATATCTGGAGGCCTACCAGATAACATTTGACTCCCATTACTACTATTACTTTCGGTCAAAATGTAGTGATGTATATAATTAAATAAAGCATGACAAATTTACATACACTCCAAAATTTTTGTAAACTAGAAATATTCTAATATACATATAAAAATTAGATACATTAATGCAAAGCAGATATAACTTGGTTTTATACTATCTCTAAATTTAGACATTTCTGAATCTGTCATTTTATCACAAAAATATTATTTTAAAATTAAATGAGAACATAAATTGAATGGACAGTCTGTTTCTATTGATTAAGCTGAGAAAAATAACAAACAATAAAAAATAAATGGCTTAAAATGACTTCATTTATTGGAAATTACATTTCTACTTTTAATAATACATTTGCAAATGGAATTTGCAAAAAACCCACTATTTTTAATATACCATTAAGAGTACACTTCAAATAGTATAGATTATAAATGAAAACTAAATTGCAATAAATTTTATTCTTTTAAAATTCAGTAATATCTATCAATAATGCCACAGATCAACCTCTCAGGGTTCCCATTATAAACACTGTCTTATAACTCCTGTTCTTTAATTTTTTGTATTTTTTTAAACTTAGGATACAATGTTAAACTGCTTTATAGAGAACCACCCTTTGGCAGGGAGGAGACATGGTTTATTTAGTTCTCAGAAAGACACAATAATCTAAAACTGAATATATCTGTTTTTTTCATAGTTCTAGCATGCTTCACACTTTCTTGCTCTACACAGCTAATGATTTTTCATTCTTAGATAATGCCATGGTTAAAGACAGCAGTCTTTTGCATCTGTTAAGAATTCAAATGAGATGTCCATTATAATAGTAAGTTTTGTGGTTTGGATGCCTGCCTAGGAACTTATCTCAGAATATGATTTTAACCCATACAGATCATCTAAAATATCAACCATTTACCTGCTATATTCACAGCACTAATGTGTTGATATATTACACCAAAAATTTATTCTCAATACACCATGTAATCAAATTACATTCTCATAAAAACTTTTCAACCCAAAATCTGTGTAATAACAATTCTTTTATTACACACAAAAGAAATCTTAATCAAATTGATTCTGTGCTCTGATCTCTTAATTTTTAAATGCCATTCAAATATTTAACTAACAGTCTCAATCACACAAAAAAGCTCCTACTTTTGAAATCTCCATCTGAAAATGTCAGTGGATAGGCTCCTGGCTTTTCAATCTTGTACATTTCCTCTATAAAAATGATTCTGCAGTCATTTATTGCATCTTCTGGGCCTCTGAAAAATAAAAATATGATAAAGTACATTGAACTCTGTTTCTTGGTCTTACCCTCTGTAATTGGCAAACTCTAAGCAAAGTAATATAGTTAATTTGCATCTGTTTTATCAATAAGAAAATAGCTTATTGACTTTACAAACAAAATTCAATGGAGTGTTCTATCATAGGGAAATCAAAATGCAGTGTACAGTCTACTTAGTGGCACTGAACATCCCAATGGAATGTTTCATTGTCCAGCTTGATTCTTCTATGAATACTCCTAATGTAATACATACCACAAAAGTTATTTTTATCTTAAACCAATACACAGCTATGCCTCATTTTCCTTCTAAATAACAGGAAACTTTGAATTGAAGGAATATATACATACATACATATTTGGGTGCATGTGCGTTCATGTGTGTGTGTATAACGTAAAATGTTGAAATATAAATATGTCTTAAACTTGAGGTAGATCTATATGAGAAAGCCAAAGCAAACCCAAATTCAATAAATTGTTGGCTATTAGTAAGCACCTATTTAAATTTGGAAGCATACTGTATTAAACTGGTAACGTAAAATTTATTTAAGAAATAAACTGTTTTGATAATTTCAGCATAAATCAGGCATTGAAGCTACAAATGAGACTTTCTCTAGTAGCTAGTAAAATGGAATTTTTGGATGGAAAAGATAAGGGGAAGAAGAAAGAGGGGATAAGAAAATGATGTCTTTAGTAAAAGCTTAGACAAATGCCTTTCAGAAATAGCAACAGGTACAGTCTAAGAGGAACTCATTGAGTCCCTTCCAAACTTGCTGTTTATGATTACTTAGATGCTGAATTTAGCTACTGTATCTCAATTAGGACCTTCAAAGAGGATAATCACAATGATGAGTGGCTCTAAATCACAGCAGTCAAGGATTTCCATTAAGAAGCTTTGATACCTATAGGGCCTCTCTCCCCACAGGTGTCCCATGGGGTCACAGCCTCCTCTCAAACATCCACCTGCTCTGGTATGGGGCTACTCCACAGGCTGCAGATGGATCTCTGCATTCCCCGTGGACCTTCCTGAGCTGTAGAGGGACAGCTGCTTCACCATGGTCTTCACCACAGCCTTCAGAGGAATCTCAGCTCTGGCACCTGAAGCACTTCCTCCCCCTCCTTCACTGGCCTTGGTCTCTGCATAGTTGTTTTTGTCACATGTTCTCACTCTGCTCTTCTCTGGCCACAATTAAAACTGTGCAACAACTTTTTGTTTATCTTTTCTTCTTAAATCTGTTATCACAGAGGTGTTACCACCATTTCTAATTGGCCCTGCCTTGTCCAGCAGCACATCCATCTTTAGAGCCACCAGGGACTGACTCTGCCAGGCACTGAGGAAGATTCTAGTAGCTTCACACAGAAGCCACCCCTGTAGCCCCCCCCCCCACTACCAAAAACCTGGCCATGCAAACCCTGATAATTTTCACATCCCGCCTCTGGATTTGCTCCAACAGGTCTACATCCTTCTTATGTTGAACACAGTCATGGTTTAGCTGAGATTGGACAATTCTGTAATATTGACACCTGATTAAACCAATGAGAAAGGTGGATACGCCTCTAGTGAATACACATTTTAAGGTGACATTCAGGAAATAGAGCTCTTCTGGTTTCTGGTGGGGGTGAGTGGCAGAGCCTCAGCCTGGCCGTTCCCCATGGCAGGGGTGGGCAGGGCTGAGGTTCCCTCCTTCCCTCCCCCAGCACCCCTGGCAGGCAAGGGAGAAGGAGAGGTGGTGGGGGGGGGGGGGGGGGGAAAGGAAGGCACAGCCCCCAGCCTTGGATGCTGAAATCTGCTAATCTAGGACAGCCCATGCAGCAACCAGGAGCAGAGCCAAGCCCGACATCTGCTGAGCAGAGAAAAAGGGAGGAAGCCCTGGCATGAGATATCTGAAGCCTGACCGGGCTGGAAGAGGGATTCTGGCCTCCCTCTCTCAGCACAGTTGGAACTGGAGGCCAGCAGCCAGGCTATGATTAAGATCCTGGCTCAGCTCCTGCACCACTGCAATGCATTACGTGACTGCCTTGTCCCGGCAGCGGCCTGGGTGGATTTTTTTTTCCTTGACCAGATGAAACTTCCAAAGCATGAATCTTACCTGTCGGAGTCTGGAATTATGAGAAATATTTCTTTGCATGTTTAAGAGATTTTAAGATCTCTGTCAAACAGTGTTTTTAACCTTTGTTCATGGAAAAAGGGCTTTTAGGCTCTGGAATGAAGCAGAGTTTTCAAGAGTGTGTATTAGATAACAGAATAGTGTGTAGTTTTATCACAGGGTGAGAATTTTAGATATATGGCATTTTTAGGATGGTAAGCAGGTGATGACAAGATGGAGAAGTCCATGTGGCTTTTGGGTTTCCTCCTTCTTCCTCATCTGCCTCCATGTTCTGCAGTGAGGTGGCACGTTATAGTTGGCTTAGAATAGAGTCTAACTTTCTAACAAAGATAATAGTTATTGGAGAAGTATTATAAATACTGATTACGTGGATTGTAATATAAATATCCACGCCACCCTGAGGGTGGGGGTAGTAGAGCAGTTAGGTTTTGGAATTTGGTATTCGGGGTCTTTTGGGGTTTGTGCCTTGAACTGACCTGCAATGAAGAGTTGTGCAGGTCAGGAACAGAATGTAATGATAAGAAATAATAAACTACAAAGAAAACATAAGAAGAGAAAAGCCTCGCAACCCTTTCCTTCAAACTCTCTGGCTGGGAGAAACAAAACTTTACATTCTGGGGCATGGAAAAACAGCTGGCAACAGAGACACGCACAAAAATATTTTTTTATAATCCTGAGACTTATGCAGAGGAAAAGAGGAGACTGGATGAAATGTAGAAAGACACAGCATGAGACTTGATGTCAGAAGAAGTGAGAAGAGAATCTCAAATGGAAAGGAAGATTAAAGGAGTCGCTTGGTTAGGTTGGACTTCTGTTGTGAGGCCATAGAGAATGTACTTAAATACCCTGTAACCTATGGAGTGTTTTCTAGGGGGATGCAAGGTTGTAGACATAGCTGTGAGCTGCTGGAGAAAATTGAACAGAGGAAGACTGAAGAAGTGAGAGATGAAGCCATGCCCATGGAGAGAAGATGATCTCTGTTCCTTGAGATGAAGAGAACTTTTGTTTTATACTAGAAGAGGCATCCTTAAACTGTACCCTAATAAACTGAAATGGCCCATGAGCTGCTGTGGCAGGCTTTTTCATGGGCGGGACTTCACAAATGGCAACATTTCCCCCTGGGCGGGCCAATTGTGGAGTGTGGAAGCAAGAGAACTGGTATATTGTGGAAAATCTCTGTGGTACCCAAGAGAGACTCCTTTCTCCTTGATGAATTGAGAAATGATTATTTTAAGAGTGATAACTGACTGAGAATCCCAGGTTTTGTCTTTTTACATTGGAGTAAAAATGCAAAGAGTTGGTGGGGGGAGGAGAAGTGTTTTGAAGGTTTCGTTCTGCTTTTTTTTGGTTTTTTATTCCTTTAGTGTTAGTTAATAAAGTTCTATTCCTTTTAAGTTCAAGCCTGCTTTGCTCTTGAATTGGCAAACTAAACCTGAGACAAAAATTGGTGTTTCCACTTGGTTCAAACTGAAACCATGACAAATTTGGTGCATTGGCCAGGAAATGAACAAAAACCACGACAGACACCTATCCTGGTTTCACCTGGGATAGAGTTAATTTCTTCTCAGTAGCTAATACAGTGCTGTATTTTGAATTCAGAATGAGAATAATGTTGATAACACACTGTAGTGGGTTGACCCTGTCTGAGTGCCAGGTGCCCACTCATTCATTCTATCACTCCCTTTCCCACTGGGACAGGGGATAGAGTAAGGTGGAGAACAACTAGCAGGGTGAGACAAGGCAGATTTATTACAGCAAAAGAAAGAAATAAGTGGAGATCTGTGCATACAACAGCTAAAGAGAAAAAAAGTCAGTCTCTACTTCCCATCAGCAGCGATGTTTGGACACTCCCTGGGAAGCAGGGCTTCAGCATGCATAATGGTTCCTCCAGGAGGCAAACATTGAAAACTCACAAATGTCCCACTTTCCTCCTCTCTCCATTAGCTTATATATCTAAGCTGATATCATATGGTATGGAATATCCCTTTGGTTAATTTGGGTCAGCTGGCCTGGTTGTGTCCCCTCCCAGGATCTTGCACACTCCCATCCCCTTGATGAAGGGGGGAAGGAATGTCAGAGGGACAGCGCTGCTCAGCAGCAGCCAAAACACTGGTCTGTTATCAACACCCGTCCAGCTACTAATGCAAAGCACAGCACTGTAAGGGCTGAGAACTTTACCTTGGTGTTGGGGGTTGGGTTGATTTCTTATAGAATTTTTTCCCAGAAGTTGCTAAGAAGCTAATGGCTGGGTGCTTTTCGGTACTTATGAGTGCTCAGGGTGAAAGAAAAGAAGCAGCTACCCAGAGACATTGATTTCACTTTGCTCAGGGCAATTTTCTGCTCTGGGGGAACTGCCAGGGCTGCTCGTCTCGGCGAGGCGGAGAGCTCTCACCATTCCCCCTTCACCTCAGACTCCGTGGGACCACCGGTCTCTTCGTGTGTCCCCCGGGATTTTGGGAACCCGTTTCCTCCCTGCCCTGCACCCACGGTTTCTTCAGTTCTGCTCGAGGTCTCCCCACGCTGTGTCTCTGCAGCCCCTGCCAGCCGGGACACTTTTTCCAACAGCTCCAGCCACTGTGAACCCTCGGAATCATCTCATCCTCCCAGAGCTGCTGCTAGCCTATTAGCTTGTGATGGTACTGAGGGGGGTGGGGGGTTACCAGAGGAAAAACTGTGACTGATTTGTTGTTTTGTTTTTTGTTTTTTTTTTTTCTTTTTTTTTCTCCTCTAGTTCTGTTTGTTGTCAATATTGTAGTTATTATTGTTAATTTAACTTGTTAGACTAACTAGTAAAGAACTGTTATTCCTACCCTCCTTATCGTTGCCTAAGACCTCTCCTTCAATTTTGGAATTATAACAAACCCCAAGGGAAGTTTCCCTTTTTTTTGGTTCCTAGCAGACACCCCTGTCTTTCCAAACCAAGACACTTGGTCTGACCCAATACAATCTTCACCCCTTATTCCATACCATTTGCATCATGCTCGGATCCTATATAATCTATATAGTCTCATTACTAGAATCCTTAATCTTTTTTTTATACCAAACATACATTTTATTAACTACTATCACCTCTCCTTTCACATCCCTCCAGGTGGTCTCCATTACAGCAGGATGTGGGGTCAGGACAGGAGAAATAGTACACTTGATGGTTTATGGTTGGGCACTGGCACTATCCCTGTTCATCATTACCTTTTTCTTGCTCCTTGCCACAATTCATTCTTCGGCAGTTCATCACCAAGATTTTCTTCTGATGCTCTGGGAGACGAGTCCATCCCCTGTGAGACCATGGGGTTCCTCCCACAGGAGACAGTTCTCCACAAACTTCTCTGGTGTGAGTCTTCTCTCATGAGCAGCAGCCGTACCACACCTGATGCAATGTGTATTCACCCAACAGGCAGACAGTCCTCCCCAAAACTGCTGCGGTCTGGGTCTCTCTTTCCATGGGGTGCAGTCCTCCAAGGACAGGCTGCTGCAGTCTGGAAGCAGGGGCCCTCTCTCTCCACCAGGTCTCCCACTGGATCACAGCCTCTTCCAGGCATCCACTCGCTTGAGCATGAGCACTTCCCCCACAGGCTGCAGATGGATCTCTGCATCCCCTGTGGACCCATGGACTGCAGGGGGACAGCTGCTTCACCATGGTCTTCACCACAGCCTGCAGAGGAATCTCGGCTCCAGTGCCTGGAGAACCTTCTCCTCTTTCTCCACTGAACGTGGTGTCACCATGCTTTCCCTCACATGTTCTCACCTCCTCCTCCTCTCTGACTAGAAGCAAAAACCTTGTCACTTTGTTTTGATTTTCTTCTTAAATATGTCGTCACAGAGATGTTCTCAACCTCTCTCATTGTCCCAGTTTTGGCCAGCAGCACGTCCATCTTCAGAGCCATCAGGGATTGGCTCTGTTGGACATGGTGGAAGCTCCCAGCAGCTTTTCACAGGAGGCATCTTTGTGGCCCCCCTGATACCAGAAACCAGGCTGTGCCAAACCAATATGCATACTGATGTTTCAGTTCTTGTTAAGTCGTGTTTATCCTAAGTCTATGACTCTTTCTGGATTGTGACTCATGCTCTGTCATTGAGGAGGTTCACAAAAGAAACTGTGAGGGATGATAGCCAGGATAAGTGATTCAAACTGGCCAAAGGGATATTCTACACCATAGAACACCATGCCTAGTATATAAACTGGGGGAGTTACCAGAAGGAGAGATGATCTGGGTTCAGGAACAGGGGTCTGGCATTGGTCAGCATGTGGTGAGCAATTGTATTGTGCATCACTTGTTTGGGTTTTTTCCTTTCCCTTTTTATAATCATTATTATTAATATTATTTACTCTTATTACTGTATTTTACTTTATTTTCAATTACTAACCTGTTCTTATTTCAACCTACCAGTTTTACTTTTAATTCTCTTCCACATTCCACTGGGGTGGGAGGGAGAGAGGCCATTTGAGCAAGCAGCTGCATGGTGCTTAGTTTCCAGGTGGGCTTAAACCAAAAGGCCCCAGAGCTGGATGCAGTAAGTGGGGTCTCACAAGAGCGGGGTAAAGGGGCAGTGTCGCTGTTTGACAAGAAATGAACATACACGCATGACAACTCTCTTCACAGAGAAGGGAGGAAAAAGAGGAAGGCTTATTGTGTGACTTCGATATATATATTTTTTCAAAGGTGCCCAGGGATTGGAGAATAAGGTCTAACCTCTCCAATCCCCACAGGTCAAACTAACAGTCTATCAAGTCTCGCTTCCTCTAGAGAGGAATGCAAAACAATTATTATTTACATTAAAAGTATGTGAGAACTGACTCCAAGAATTTAAAACATCGAAGGCTAAAAGAAACGTGCAAAAACAGGGCAACAGGGCAGAATCACATCCCTTGACCTGCTGGCCACATTTCTTTTGATGCAGCCCAGGATACAGTTGGCCTTCTGGACTGCAAGTGTGTATTGCTGGGTCATATTGATCTTCATCCCCACTAGCACCTCCAAGTCCTTCTCCTCAGGGCTGCTCTCAATCCATTTTCTACCCAGCCTGTATTTGTTCTTGGGATTGCCCCACCCCAGGTGCAGGACCTTGCATTTGGCCTTCTTGAACCTCATGATGTTCCCACCAGACCACCTTTCAAGCTTAAGGTCCCCTGGATGGCATCCTGTCCTACAGGTGTGTTGACCACACCACTCAGCTTGGTGTAATCTGCAAACCTGTGGAGGGTGCACTTGATCCCACTATGTTATTGATTAAGATATTAAACAGTGATGGTGCAAATATGGACCCCTGAGGGACACCACTTGTCACCAATTTCCATTGGGACACTGAGTTGTTGACCATGACCCTCTGGATGCGATCATCCAACCAATTCCTTATCTGTTGCAATACGACACGAATGAACACACATACACAGAACACCTTTCTTTGAGCAAGGCAGAAGAAGAGGAAGTTTATTATAAAACTCTGATTTATATAGGTTACACACACTGTCCCCTTGACTGGTCTAACAATTGACCTCCTCTGAGACCACACTGGTCAAACCATAGGTCCATCAACTCTCACTTCCTTTTTAGAAAGAAATGTAAGCAATCGTTTACAGAAATGTGTGTGAGAATCTAGCTCCAGAAATTCAAAACATCAGAAGGCTAGACGAAACATGCAAAAGCAAGGACGACACTTATCCATCAAATAGTCCACCCAATAAATCCATATCTCTCCAATTTAGAGAGAAAGATGTTGTTGGGGACCATGTCAAAAGCCTTACAGCAGTCCCAAGAGATGATATGTAGCTCTTCCCTTGTCCACTGATGTAGACACTCCATCATAGAAGGCCACTAGGTTGGTCAGGCAGGAGTTGTCCTTGATGAAGCTGTGCTGGCTAAACCGAATCACCTCCCTGTCCTCCATGTGCCTTAGCACAGCTTCTAGGACGTTCTCTTCCATGATCTTCCCAGGCACAGAGGTGAGGTTGACAGGCTGGTAGTTCCCAGAGTCCTCCTTTCTACATTTTTTAAAGATGGTGTCATGGTTTGGGAATGGTATTCTCAAATTTTTTAGTCCTGCTAAGGCCATTCACTCTTGCCCTCCTTCCCCCTCCAAGCAAAAGCACAAAAGGCAAAGGTTGAGATAAGAACAATTTACTGGAAACAGCAATGAGATAAGAAAATGAATAATAACAGTAACAATATTTAGAACAAAATATATAAGACAAAGAAACTATTTACACATAAAACAATACCGAACAGTTTCACCTGACATGCTTTCTCCTACCAGTAGGAATGTCCTTCTTTTTGGAAGCAAGAGAGAGTCCCTTTCTCCCACCTCTGGCAATGACATAAGGTGGTATCGAATAACTTCCTAGACATACCCACAGCCACGCCCCCACAGTTACTGAAAAAAAAAAAACCAAACCAAAAAAAATCTCCTTAACTCCTTCCTGGCCAGAACCAGGACATTATCCACCCTTTATTCTAAAATATCTATGTAATGTCCAGATCCTACACCTTCCAACAGCCACTGAGACTAGCTCAGTTGGTTAGAGAATGGTGCTAATAATGACAAGGTTGTGGGTTCAATCCCCACATGGGCCATTCACATAAGAACTGGACTCAATGATCCTTGTGGGTCCCTTCCAATCAAAATATTCTGTGATTCTGTGAAATATACATATATATGTAAATATACACAGGCACAGGTATCATTTCCATAGTTACTGGCCATCCCTCCAAGATGTCTGTTGAGTTAATTTAGTCCATGACTGTGGGTTCTATCCAACCTAGATGTCTTCCAGGGCAGGAGGGCTGGTGTAGTGTCGGTTGATTGCTGCTTCAGGGGCTCACAACTGGTGTATCTGGAGCACTCCATCCTCATTGGCCATAGTAGTTATGGCATACAGTGGCCGTGTCATGCAGCAACCAATATTATACAATTCAACATTAAAGACTGTTCTCACCCAAAAATCCAATCCCCTTGAGGTACACACTGTGTTTCCCCGTCCCTCTGCATTACCCTCCAAGTGCACCCAGGTCCTTGAACAAAACAATCCCATGTGTGGGTTTGCCTTTGTTTGAGGCAGGACTAATCCAAACTGTCTTCCCTAACACATTTCTCATATGCAGCATGGGGAGTTTATCCCCTTCTACAGTATGTGAAGGTTTTGATTGAGCAGGGCCAGTACAATTGGTAGAGCTTCTAGTGCTAACAGGTGGCCTTCGCTAAATGTAGATCCCAATGTTTGAAGGTCCCACTGCCCATTGCTTTCAATGTGGTTTTTAACAGTCCATTGTACTGTTCAACTTCCCCAGCAGCTGGTGCATGATAGGGAATGTGATATACCCACTCAATACTGTGGACTCAGTCCCAGGTGTCTATGAGACTATTTTTGAAATAAGTCCCACTGTCCAACTCAGTTCTTTCTGGGGTGCCATGCAACCACAGGACTTCCTTTTCAAGGCCCAAGATAAAGTTCCGGGCAGTGGCATGAGGCACGGGGGGTAAGCACATAGCACTTTCTTTCGTGGGTTTGCGGGAGTGTGATGTAATCTATCAGCCAGGCCTCCCCATATTTATATTTCAACCATCATCCCCTATACCCCAGAGGCTTTACCCATTTGTCTGGCTTGATCACAGCACATGTTTCATGGTTATGGATAACCTGGGAGACGGTGTCCATGGTTAAACCCAGCCCTCATGCCCATTTTTATGTTGCATCTCTTCTCTGATGACCTAAGGCGCCATGCACCCACTGACCAGGAGCAATTCACCTTTGTGTTGACAGCCCAGATCTACCTAAGACACTTTAGTTTTGGCAACTCAATCCACCTGTCCGTTGTTGCAATGCTCTTCAGTAGCCCGACTCTTGGGTACATGCGCATCTACATGATGTATTTTTACAGCCAACCTCTCCTAGTTGCAGCATAGAGCACATTTTTCAAATCTTGACCTGTCCTGGCTGGCCAAAGTGCTACTGCATGAACAATCTCCTGTTTAATTTGTTCAAAAGCTTGTTGTTCAGGATGGCACTTAAAATCATTCTTCTTCCAGGTACACAATAGAGAGGGTTTACAATCTGACTGTAATCTGGAATATGCATCCTCTAAAACCCCACAGCACCTAGGAAAGTCTGTGTTTCCTTCTTGCAGGTCAGTGGGGGCATAGCTGCTGTTTTGTTGACCACATTCCTTGGACTCTGATGATGTCCATCTTAGCATTTTACTGCTAAAAACTTAACTTCCTAGGCAAGTCGCTTGACCTTATTTTGTTTCATGACAAAATCGGCCTTCAGGAGGGTCTGGATTATCATCTTCTTCCTTTTCTCAAAAATTTCTTCTGCTGTGTTGCCCCATACAATGATGTCATCAATGTATTTCAAGTGTTCTAGAGCCTTACACTTTTCCAGTGCAGTCTGGATCAGTCCATGGCAAATAGTGGGGCAGTCGGTTCTAAATGTGCTGCATGCCCCTCCAGATGAAAGCAAACTGTAGCCTGCACTCTGCTGCTAAAGGATTGGAGTAATGCATTATCAATGTTGAGGGTGGCACTACTTTGCTGCCTTGGACTCCAATTCATACTGAAGTTCCAGCATGTCCGGCATGGCAGCACTCAGTGATGGTATGACTTGGTTCAGGCCATGATAGTCCACTGTCAATCTTCACTCTCCATTGGATTTATGCATTTGCCATATAGGGCTATCAAAAGGGAAGTGAGTCTTGCCACTCCCTGTGTCTCCAATCCATGAACCATCTCATGCATGGGGGTCATGGCTTCATGGTTGGTGCAGTGTTGTCAACGGTGAACTGTTGTAGCAATCAGTACCTGTTGTTCTTCAACCCTCAGGAATCACACAGCAGAAGGGTCTTCTGAGAGACCAAACAAGGTATTCAGCTGTTGAATTCCCTCTGTCTCCATGGCAACTATCCCAAAAGCCCAACAATGTCCTTTTGAGTCCTTGAAATACACTCTCCTGAGGTAATCTATGCCAAGGATACACAGGGCCTATGGGCCAGTCACAATGGGATGTTTTTGCCATTCATTCCCAGTCAGGCTCACTTCAGCTTTCAGTACAGTCAGCTGTTTGTGATATCAAAAGGGTTAATTCCATTTTTACTGTGCCTGTAAAACTTTTAGCAGAGAAACCAGGCATGCAGACACTGTTCCTCCAGCAAGGACAGTGGGAAGATAAGAAGAGGTGGCTCAAGAATGCAGTGATAGACAAAACAAAGGATTGAATCTTTGGGAACTTGGGGTGGGATTTATGGTAATGGGTAAATTGTAATATATTTATAGCAATTGTATATAAGCAACACACTTTTAGAATCACATGTCCACGTAAGGCTAGGAGTATCGCCTCTTGGACCTCAGGCCTGAATAAATGATACCCTCTTTAACACAACCTTAGTGTTGGACAGTCTTATTCCGATATTTCAGACATTTGGTAACAATAATTGGCAACTCAGATGGGACCTCATCCTTGAGCCTCGGTGTATCTGAGGCCAATACATCTCTATAAGGCTCCAAGTGATTCTCAGGGAGAGCTTTGTCTTCTGATTGTCACCTGGGGCTCAGGCAGGATCTCTGGGTGAGTAAAGGCACCATCTAAATTAATTGTTTTGGGGTTATTGGCAAGGGCTATGATTTGAGTTACTGGAAAGGGGGTTCAAGTACCCTAGAACAGGGTTCAAGTAAGGGGTTCACAGGTTCATGGGGTTTGAGCCCCTGGGTAAGCTTACCAAAAAGGAGGAGGGGGGAAATTAAATTTCCCTCTTGGGAGTTTCTCCCCCTTCTGCATTTGAGTCCTTGAAGTATCAGGGGTCAAGTCCCCTGGAGAAGGAAAAAGGGAAGAAAAAGAGTAATATATATCAGAGGTAGTCCCCGGGAGGTATCATCAGCTTGAGCTCTTCATTTTGTCATCTCGTAGTGCACCGTTGCCATCTTGACTCAGGCGGAGAAAGAAAAAAAGAACCCAAACAAAACCCAGTCTCAGTTTACAACCAGAGCCTGCCCCCAGCTTTGCCTGGAGTGTGGTGAAGTTTGTTCAATTACTTTGCATTCTTTGCATTTTTCTTGAACTCTGGGAGTGTGCTTGTGTAAGAGTGTTGTGTTAATTTGAATTTGCTGGCATATGAACCCAGGGAGGCCTGTGATATAAAAAATCTGTTTGCTGAGTGTTGCAGTGTGATTGCTGGGATTTTAGTGTTTTATCAAAGGTTGCTGTATTTCTGTAGGTGACTGTCTTTGTGGACTTGGAGCGCCCTCTTCCCTCTTGTGTCAGTTTTAGTGATTGCAGGCTTGGCCATTCGCCCCCCCCCGCCCCCCCCCCCCCCCCCTTACAAACCCAGAAGTTCTTAGGTAATAGCCCGTGTACTTGTAATTATTGAATATGGGGGGACTTTCTTCTAAAACTAAAGGGAAAGATGATATTCCAAATTCTCCACTGAAATGTATATTGAACCACTGGAAAAAGATAGGAAGAGGCACGCTAAGTAAACCTTAACTAATTTGATATTGTAATCAGTGGTGGCCAGCATATAAATTAAACTGCCAGGCTAGGTGGCTGGAGAATAGTACCTTAGATTATAGTATTCTTTTACAGCTGATATTTTATAGAATATAGGGGAAGTGGAATGAAGTCCCTTATGTGGATTTGTTCTTTAATTTGAGAAACCATCCAGAATTGCAAAAGGGGTGCTTACCTGCCCCTTCAGACCCTCTCATTACCTTTAGAGAAGGAAAGGGCAAAGGATAAGAGAATGAAGTGATGTTCCTCCTGCAGTAGCAGACACCATTGTTTGAAATGCCATGATCAAAGAGAGGAGGATGATGTAGAAATGATGGGGTCACCAGATGCGGGAGATACAGGGGTAGAGAATCTGGTTGTGTCTGATAATGGGGAAATGCAAAGATGGGGTAAGTGGTCAGGGAGAAGCAGGAGTTAATTTCAAGCCTGGTGGCAGGGCTAACTAGGGGTAAGAAGGAGGGGGTTAAACAGGAGATGGGTAAACAGGAGGTTTACCTGGTCTGCTCTGGGATCTCATGGCCCAGTTGTGGTAAAGGTACCTTTTCTCCCCTACCCACCTTGAGGGATGGGTGAGACTGGCAAGACTCTATAGAGAAGATCCATAGATGGTAGCTAAAGTATTTGAAACCATTCTGAAGACACAGAATTCAAATTGGGGGGAGATCCAAGTTCTGCTAAATAATCTATTAGATTCTATAGAAAGAGAGAGGTTACTCAGGACTGCTAGGAGGGAGGTGGACAGGATAGACACAGTGGGGAGGTTACCAGGAACTGCTGAAGAGCATTTTATCTCCCAGGACCCCCCATTGGGACCCCAACACAAAGAAAGGAAGGTTTTACTCGAACAATATCAAAGATGGATATTATTTGGCTTTAAATATGCAATGCCAAAGGTAATAAATTGGTCAAAACTTTATGAGGTGAAACAAGAACAGCATGAGATTTGAGGAACGCCTTAAGGTAGCTGCCAGGAGATACGCTAATTTATCAATCTGGAGAAACCTGGGGAAGCTGTACAGCTGGCTTCCATATTCATAGGGAACACAGCACCAGATATTAAAAGAAAGTTACAAGAACTGGAAGAACCAGACTCTCATGACCTAGGGAAACTTGTAGAAGTGGCTTGGATAGTCTTTAATAATAGAGGAGAAGAGGAAGTGAAGAAAGAAAAGAGAGAAAGAAAACTGGAAAAAGGATGGGAGGATGGTGTTCCAAACTTGGACATGTACTCCTTCAAAGCATCTCCAGCAGGCTTTCACTGCTGGAATTCAAGTCGCTCTCAGAGCAGCCACCCCCCTGAAGAAACTTCTGAATTTTATCAGGGTAACCTGAGCAGTCAGCTGGCACTCCTTCCAGACTGAAGGACTGCTTGAAACCAGATTAACAACCCTGAGAGCTTTTGTTGATCCCAGTGTGGTGAGTTTGAAATTGTGTGTCACTCTTCACTTTTTTTCTTTTCTCCTTTTACTCTCGAGTGTTGGGAAGACAGTTGGGGTGAGATGGAAGCAAAACTCACCCACACAGAGCAGGAAGTTTACCTCCATGTTAAAGAAACTCTTCTTTGAAAAAATTTTCATTTTTAAGAGGGGAATTAGAACTGTTTTGTACACTGGTTATTTAAGCATTTTCCTTATGTTTCATGGGACTCAGTTATATCTGATGAATTTTTGGAGAAAGTTTGGAGAAAGTTATCAAAGAGGAAATCTAAGAGGGAATTTTTTCATTTATTTGGTATGATTATTACATGCATTCCGGAACTTGAGGAATGTTCAGGAAATGCTAAACCCCAGTTGGAAACTTGTTATAAATGCATATTTTAGTATTGGCTTTTTGCAAGTATTAAGATGAATGTTATATGTATAATGGCTTTTTGCTGTAGTTTTAGAATTTAGGTGTGGTGTGCCTGAATAGATAACTTCCAAGAGGGGCCCAAGCTACTATCAGCTTTCTCCATCTGTGAAAAAAGAGACCAAAGCCCAAATCAAAAGATGATAAAAAGGAATTAAAACTGAAGAATGCATGCTCTAAAAAGGCGGACCCAAGGAGTGGCCATGTAAAACAGTTCCTAGAAACATGGAAATAAGTTCTTTGAAAAGTTTGAATATGCATAAAGATCTGTGAATATGCAACAGGCTGGTGTATTTAAGGGGGTGTCACAAACACAGCAGGTGTGCTCTTGGCAAAGCGCCAAGGCACATGGCCATTATAACCTTTGCTTTATTTTCTATGTCTCTTATTGTCTCTATTAAACTTGTTAAATTTTACCAGGAAAGTGAACTGTGTTTTTCACAACCATGTTCCTCTCTTTGTGCCCCTGCACCCCCTCCCCTGTCTCAGGAAAAGTCTCCTTCTTCTTCAAATTTTCCCATCCTTACCCTTGCTGCACAAGATGTCTCCCACCGCATTGTTGCGACCATGTGTCCTCAAGATGGCGGAGACCGCGTGGCTAGGGCCACGGGGTCTCCCCTTCTGCCCTTGCCCGTGCATGGTACTGCGCCAGGTCCCTCCCCTCCTGTCCTGCACCCTGCCCCCAGGCACGGCCTGCCCTTTGCTTCCCACAGTCCTGGTGTCAGAAGTGAGGGTGCTGGAGTCAGGGGAGTGACCCTTAGCTGGCACACTACAGCTGCAGCAGTCACTTTCAACCAAAAGGAAAGTAACCCCACATAGGAGCTCGTTGCAAACACAGAATTTCGGGAGCTTTGCCGTGCCAGAGAGAACAATGGGCAAGGGCACCGACGTGTTCACCTCGGCTGCCAGGGCAACGCGACATGCGGCTTGGGTGGCAGGCGCCGCCACCCTCTGCGCCAAACAGCTGCCGCCACGGAAAACCCATGGCCCCACCACCGCCACCCGGGCCAGGGCCGCCCCGGGGAGGCGCCCAGCAACCCCACCAGCTCCCAGCTGAACGGCAAAATGAGAGCCGGAGGCCACGGTCTGACCTCAGAAGCTCCACATAGTGCACAGCAACAGCACCGGCACTCTGCTGCACCCTGCCAGCCACACCACCAGCATCAGCACACTGCCGTGTCCACGCCACCACAGCCCTGCCACCGTGTGCAACAGCAGCAGCAGCACCACAGCCGCAGCCAATGGCATCCTAGCCAACCACACGTCCAGCAACAGTAGCACAGCCACAAACACAAATTCACTGGCAAAAGTAACAAAGTCATTGCCATGAAAGTTTCAGGGACAGTAAAATTGTTAGGAATGAGTTTGCTAAATTGGTTGTAATAAGTTCCTAAGTTTATGAAATTAGTTGTTGGTTGATGCTGTTTTCGCGTCAATTGTTAGTTGATGCTGTTCCTAAGTTTGTAAGTCAAATCTCGTGTTAATTGTTAACAGAATAAATTACCTTGTCCCCCCCCAACTGTACTTTCACTATCCCGTTGGGAAATGCCGCCGGAAATGCCGCCGCTGATGCGTCCCAAAACAATGCCAGCCACTAAGGAGGGGGAGATAACCACCGTGAATATGCAAATGTGAAAGACGCAAGAGCCCATTTGACACCAAATGCCTCTAAAACAACGAGCCTACATGACACCTCGAAAAACCAACAACATACTGCACCTGAGAAAAGGCTGAGCAATCCCCCACAGCACTTTCCAGTTCGGAATGTGGTCACCATAATCTGAATGGGAGTCGACTAGAGTGACACCCCTGGACTGCAAGCAAATCATTGTCTTCCCAAGGACTCTCGTGAGGATGGAAGCCCCAGCTGTCCTCCACATCATCTACGGGAGCAGCAGTGGCGGTGTGCGTGATCCCTCGGGCTTCCCACCCCAAAGAGCTGATTTCAATAAAGGTCATTTGAAAGGAGCTGGTATCCTGGCCCTTTTTCTTATTTACATCTCAACTGGGGGCTCGTCCGCGGTAGCCACACCTGAAGAGGACTAGAAGACAGGATGGCCACCCGCCCTCTAGGACCTTCAGGACAGCTGGCTATCTGGACCAAAGAAATCAGCTTGGGACCAGCGACGCTGAGGAGAGCCAGAAGTGTGAGTAACTCCGGTGGCGGGTAGTAGGGGGTAGTAGGAGGCGAGCGAATGTGGTGTGAATGAGACAGGGACCGGCAGCTCGGAACCCCCGAAGTGAGTGGGACTCCTCAGTACCACGTTTCTGGACTCCCGAGAGGGGGCTGGCCGGGAGCAGGAGAAAGCGAGTGAGGGCCTACCAAGGCCTAGTGAGTGATTGAGGCGCCTCCTAAGGGGATAGAGGAAGTCCCCCCTCCAGGCATGCGGAGGAAGATCCTGGTGTGGGTCACACGCATTGGGGTAGGCCCCCCCCTTAAGGAAAGGGCTGTAGTGACCGTGCACAGTTTTTGTACAGGGTATCCCCAGGTACTGCCAGCGCCAAGTGTCCAGGAGTTCCCCAATCCCCAGGGGCGGACCAGACACGCTGTAGGTGGTGTGCTGTCGCAGCTGAAAGGGAAATAGGCTGTAAACCCACTGTTCTGGGCACAAGGGTGGCGAGTCTGAGATGGCAGGCAAGGCGGGCATCACACATACCCACACACATCCCTTTAACCGAGGCCATTCCGCTGGGGAGGGGTGGTCAAGCCGGGTCGGTGGATGTTACAATTCGACACGATCGAACAGACACACACACAACACCTTTCTCTGAGCAAGGCAGAAGCAAAAGAGGAAGTTTATTATAAAACTCTGATTTATATAGGTTACACACACTGTCCCCTTGATTGGTCAAACAACTGACCTCCTTTGAGACCACACTGGTCAAACCATAGGTCCATCAACTCTCACTTCCTTTTAGAAAGGAATGTAAGTAATCGTTGTTTACAAAAATGTGTGTGTGAAATCTGGCTCCAGAAGTTCAAAACATCAGAAGGCTAGACGAAACATGTAAAAGCAAGGGCAACAGGTGGAAGGTAAATGGGTTGGGCCCTGCTTGGGTACATACCCCCGGGTAACCCCTGAGAGTCTTTTTCTTCCTTCCCAACTCTTCAGAAAAAACTCAGGAAGGAGACGGCATTAGGGACAGGACTGCTCTAGCCCGAGGAGCGGACTATAGGTCTGGCCTGGCAGGAAGCTAGGCAAGGGGAAGTCCTGAGGCCTGAAAGGAGGAACCTAGTGCTAGGGACCCCAGTAGTGTTGACAAAGTGTGCTCAGAGTCCCATGGGGGCGAGGCGCGGGGGTACATAGGGGGTCCTGTCAATAGGAGGGACTCCAAAGGTCCAGAAGGGCTGTTGGGCCTTATGGTGTGAGTGAGTATAAGAGTCAGTGAACCCCCATCCTTTGCCTTATGGTGTGAGTGAGTGAGTGATTGGACCCTATCCCCAGAGAGTTTGAGTTAGTTAAAAGACTAGGTTGCCCATCTGTCTTTTTTTTTTTGGGGGGGGGGACCTTTAAAAATTTTTTTTTACTTGAAAAAAAAAAAAAAAAAAAAAAAAAGGGAGGGTGCAATAGTAAGAGAGCAGGTTCCTCTAAGAAGAAAATAAAGAATATTCCCTCTGGACAAGGGACCCCTGGACTGCCCTCTTGGACAGTTACTGGACAGATGGGATGCTTTGGAGATAACAAAAGGCCTAAATAAGATCAAGTTAGTCTACTACTGCACAGAGGTTTGGCCAAAATTACAACTACAGGGGGAGTGGCCATGGTATGGAACCCAAGATCAATGGATATGCTCGCAACTTAGTCAACATCTAAGGGCACAAAGCTGTCCCAACTTTGAGCAATTAGTATATGCCACCTGTTGTCAGAAGAATGCAGCAGGTGGAGATAGTGTAAAAATATGTAAATTACAAGGAAAGGAAAAGGATAGAGAAGGGAATGAGGGAAGAAGAGAGATGAATAAAAGATGGGACCCCCTCGAATACCTACCACCTCCTCCCCCTAACTATCCAGTGGTACCTGAAGCCCTTCCACCAGTTCCCCTGATCATGTCCCAAGCCCCTTCTACAACCTCCCCTGTAGTAACTCCAGTTCTCCCTCCAACCCCTACTGCTAAGCCTTCAGTTCTTCCCCCTTTGGAACCCATAATCTCTCCCTCCCCATCAGTAATTACCCAGCTTCCGTCTCCTCCCGGTGTCCCTGTCTTGAACTCAACCTCCCTACTGGTCCTGTCCAATACCTCCTCGCCTTCCTCTGATCTACCAATGCCCCCAGCTTCTCCTGCTGTTCCACAATCTATTCCCTCTCTTCCACCCTCAGTACCTTTAGTTGTAAGTCCAATCTCCTCCCCCTTGCCCAATGCTGTTCCTCCTCCCTCCAACTGGGAGCAGAGCCTGTCATCAAATACTAATGTATCTCCTAACACATCTCCTAGGTACCAACAAACCTGCACACTCCCTACTGCATCCCAAAATGAGGAGCTTGTTAGTGGACCTTATTGTAACACCAGGTCCAAAATATCAAGGGCAGAGAAGCTTTTTCCCCTCAGGGAAGTCCCCATGGGTGGGGTGGCGGGAGGAGTTGGATTTGTGAATGCCCCTCTAACAGTCTCCGAGGTTTGAGGATTTAAAAAGGAATTAGGGAATTTAGTGGAAGACCCAGTCGGAATCTCAAATCAGGTGGACCAGTTTCTAGGACCTAATATTTATACTTGGGGAGAGCTAAATTCCATTCTCAATATATTATTTTGCCCAGAAGAAGTCAGAATGATTCGAGCAGCTGGAATGAGAATTTGGGAGAGAGAAAACAGATTAGGGCCCCCGGGAGATCAAAAAATGCCTCTGGTGGACCCTGGGTGGAATCCAAACCATGAAGAAGGCAGGAAAAACATGGAAGAATATCGATCTCTCATGGTCAAAGGAATAAAGGAGTCTGTTCCCAGAAGTAGTAATACTAAACTAGCCTTTGATAGCACCCAGGAAAAAGATGAGACCCCAGCTAATTGGCTTAACTGACTGAGGAGGAACTTCCAATTATATTCAAACATAGACCCTGACAGCCCAGAAGGCCAAGTATTGTTAAAGGTACAGTTTGTTACTAAAGCTTGGCCAGACATCAGAAGAAAAATAGAAAAGATGGAAAATTGGCAGGAGAAAAACATAAGCGAGTTACTGAAAGAAGCCCTTAAGATTTATCTGAGAAGAGAGGAGGAAAAGGCAAAAGCAAAGGCACGAATCACGGTAGCAGTAGCTAGGGAGAGTCTAGGAGCAAATAGTCAACCAAGATCTTACAATAAGGCAGATGAAAATAAACCAGGGCCCCTGTTTAGAGGACACAAGAATGGACCAATCCTATCTCAAGTGAGTAAGGAAAGTGGAAATTATGAGAAACCAGGGGCAGCCTTTACAGATAACCGGAAGTGTTATTATTGTGGGGAAATAGGTCATTTGAAGAGAGACTGTGAGAAGTTGTCCCTTCACGAGGCCATTGCACGGGAACAAGAGGCTCTGGAGAGGGTTTTGAGAGGGGATGATTAGGGGTATCAGGGGCTCTATAAAATAGGGGACCCCATGAGTCATCAAGAAGAGCCCTTGGCAAACTTTGCAGTGGGTCCCCAATATGAAGAATATGAGTTCCTAGTAGACACGGGAGCTGATCGATCCAGCATAAATAAACTTCCTACAGGAGGAACTATTGGAGCAAAAATTTGCAAAGTGTTGGGGGCAGAAGGGAAGCCCTTTAAAGCTTCTGTAGTCGAAGGAATAGAAATAAGAGGAAATTCTAGGCAGTGCCTAGCAGATTTTATTTATTTACCAAGGTTAGATAGACACCTGTTTATTAGGAAGAGATCTACAGGTTCAAATAGGCGTAGGGATTGTTCCCAAGGATGGGAAAGTGGTAGTTCAAATAATGAAGCTGACCCAGAAAGACATTGGAGAAATTGATCCAAAGGTGTGGGCAGAAGAAGGAAAGTATGGATATCTTGATATTCCACCAATAAGTATAGAAATGCAGAAAGATATTCCTCCTATCCAAGTTAGACGATACCCGATATCCCCAGAAGGTAGAAGAGGGTTGGGGTTTGAAATTGACCAATTGCAAAAAGCAGGAATTTTAGAACCATGTATGTCCCCTCATAACACCCCTATACTGGCAATAAAGAAAGGAGATGGAAAATATAGGCTGGTCCAAGACTTAAGAGAAGTTAACAAGAGAACCATCAGCAGGCACCCTGTTGTACCCAACCCCTACACATTGTTAAGCCAAATTCCACTGGAGCATGCTTGGTTTACAATGATAGATCTAAAAGATGCATTTTGGGCATGTCCTCTAGCAGAAGAATGCCGTGACTGGTTTGCATTTGAGTGGGAAGATCATGACACAAAAAGAAAACAGCAGTTAAAGTGGACCCGTTTACCCCAAGGGTTCATGGAGTCCCAAAACCTTTTTGGGCAAGCCCTAGAGAGATTACTAGAACAATTTACCCCCGAAAAGGAAGTACAAATTTTACAGTATGTTGATGATTTGTTAATATCTGGAGAAAGACAGGGAGAAGTTAAGGCGACCAGCATCCAGCTTTTGAACTTTTTAGGGGAGAAAGGCCTAAAGGTGTCCCAGGCCAAATTACAATTTGTGGAATCTGAAGTAATATATCTTGGCCACAGAATTGTAAAGGGGTACAAAAAATTAAGCCCTGAGAGAATCTCGGGCATTCTATCCATCTCTGCTCCTAAAACCAAAAGAGACATAAGAAAGCTCTTAGGCTTATTTGGGTACTGTAAGCTGTGGTTAGAGCAATATACTCAAAGTGTCACTTTTCTCTACAACAAATTAGTGAAACCTGACACAGTAAAATGGACAGCAGAGGATGAGGAACGATTACAAGATCGAAAAGATAAATTATCCTCAGCACCAGTCCTAAGCCTACTCGACCTCAAAAAGACCTTTGATCTATTTGTAAACACTGAGAAAGGAATAGCATATGGGGTACTAACCCAGGAGTGGGGAAGAAGCAAGAAGCCCGTTGCCTATCTGTCAAAACTATTAGACCCAGTGGCTAGGGGGTGGCCAACTTGCTTGCAAGCAATCGCTGCTACTGCTGTCCTACTAGAAGAAGCTCAAAAGTTAACTTTGCAAGGAAAAATCAGAATACATACACTACATGATTTAAAAACAGTCCTAAGTCACAGAGCTCAACACTGGCTGACCGATTCCAGGATATTGAAATACGAAATTATCTTGATGAGCACTGATAACTTAGAACTGAGCACATCCAGAAGTCTAAATCCCTAAATCCAGCACAGTTTCTATCAGGGGAACCCCTAGATGATTTAGAACATAATTGCATTGAACTAATAGACCTACAGACCAAGGTGAGAGAGGACCTGGAGGATATCCCCTTACCTTATGGGAAAATTCTTTTTATTGATGGTTTTTCAAGAGTAATAGAGGGAAAAAGAGTATCAGGGTATGCCATCATAGAAGGAACTCACAAGACGGTTGCAGAAAAAGGGAAGTTACCATCAAACTGGTCAGCTCAGTGCTGTGAGATCTATGCAGTAAAGAGAAGGTTAGACTTGCTAGAAAGAGATCAAGGAACTATTTACACAGATTCACAGTATGCATTTGGAATAGTCCATACCTTCGGTAAGATCTGGGAGGAACAAGGATACTTAAATTCAAAGGGGAAAAACCTGGTACATAAGGAGTTAATAAAATTAGTATTAGAATCACTGCACAAGCCCACAGAAATAGCAGTTGTACACATCAAGGGACATCAGAAAGGAAATCAGCTGGCAGACCGAATAGCTAAAGAAGCTGCTTTAGACTCAGGGGGACCAATAAAAATCTTTAGACTGGAAGAATCATCACATAAAGAGGAAGAGGGGGAGAAGCCGACATTCAGTGAAAATGAATTAAGGAAAATAAAAGAATTAGGATTACACCAAGGAGAACAAGGGGAATGGCTGACATCTGATGGGCTTAAGTTCCTAAATAAAGCCCTAGCCCAAAGAATATTAGCAGAGATACATGAGTTAACTCATTGGGGAATCCAAGGGTTATGTGACCACTCTCTAAGGGAAAATATATGTATTGGAGTATATGAATTGGCAAAAGGTGTCACAAAAGGAGGTGTCACCTGCCAAAAAGTAGACCAAAAAGTAATGAGGAAAACAACACCTGGGGGGAGGGAGTTAACTTTAAGACCATTTCAAAATATGCAAATAGATTTTACTGAAATGCCTTCTGTACAAGTGTATAAACACCTGTTAGTAATGGTAGACCATCTTACCCATTGGGTAGAAGCTTTCCCCACTAAAAAAGAAACTGCAGAAGTGGTTATAAAAATAATCTTGGAGGAAATCGTTCCTCGATATGGGCTGGTAAATAATATTGATTCAGACCGAGGTCCACACTTTATTGCTCAAACCCTACACGGCGTGATTAAAGCTTTAGGGATGAAATGGAGGTTGCACACTCCATGGCACCTTCAGAGTTCAGGGAGGGTTGAGAGAATGAACAAGACCCTCAAAAATGTATTAACAAAACTAATTTCTGAAGCCCAGATGAATTGGCTTAAATGTCTACCACTCGCCCTTTAGCAAATTAGAACAAGACCTCGGTCTGACACAGGAGTCTCTCCGTATGAAATGATGTTTGGACTCCCTTTCCTTATTACCCCTTTCAGCACAGGGAATTATTTAGAAGGGGAAATAGCCACTCAAAGGTATTTAGAAACAATCGGGAAGACACTAAGGGATCTTAGGAAGTAAGGATACCTCACTCAAACCTCTCCCCTTGATGTGGACATGCACCAAATTCATCCTGGGGATTGGGTACTGATAAAATCACGGAACAACATCCCACTAACTCCTAGGTTTGAAGGCCCATTCCAAGTACTACTTGCTACACACACTGTGGTGAGGACTCAAGAACGGGGCTGGACACATATTTCCTGAGTGAAAGGACCAGTACTACCTCCTAGCAGCAAACGTGATTCTGCGACACCATCAGTAGATGCTCCTGAGTGGACCACTATCCCACACCCTGAGAACCTTAAAATAACTTTTAAAAGAAAAGCCAAGTAGGACCACTAAGAAAGTCCATACGAAGAACTGAGTAGTATTCTGGACAAGCCTAATAGACTGAACTGTTGTAAGTGTTAACGTTATGATACTGTTTAGCAAGTGTTTAAAGAGTGTTTACAAGTTGAAGGGTTAAGGTTGTGTTGCCATTCAATAAGTGTTTCTTTGTTCACCACAATTTCCCCTCTAAGGAGACCCCAACTCTGACACAAGGGCAGATCTCTTACAGAGCATTCTCTAAAAGGTAATTAAATTAAAAAGGAGTGGAAAAAGAACTGATTCCAAGAGAAGACTCCAACACAGGTTCAGAAAGTCTCCCTGTTCCCCAAGAGGCAAGACCAGGTGAGGTCAAGCGAGATGGCTCATACTGGACTCTTGGGAGGGATCATGCTCATCCTACTGATAAACAACATTCTAGGGAGTGAAGAAGACACCTGCACCAAATGTTACCAGCCTCTCTATGATGAAGAAAACCTTAAGTCTCTCTTGAGAGTTCATACAAACCTAAATCCTAATTGTTATAACCACTCCCAATTACACACCAATCAGGAGGACGGGAGAGTTTATTGGCTTGTAAGAAACACTGCCTCTTTTAAGCAGCGCCTATTTGGGGAATGCCCTGTAAGAGATACCTGGCTCTGTTTTGAGCATACAGCCTGCCAAAGTAAGGTGGCAGACCTGGTGAAAGAGAAACCCCTAATAAAACAAGTGGGAAAAGATCTAGATATCCCTGTGGGAAAGAACTTATTTATAGACCTAGTAGAAAAAATAAGTAAAGAACTAAACTTAACTGATTGCTGGGTCTGCGGGAGCATTCAAATGACAGAAATCTGGCCATGGGAAGGGATCAGCTTAAGCCCATTGGAAATCATAAGATGGAAACAAACTAGACAAGAACCACAAATCGTAAGAGAGAGAGGGAAAGAGCAATGGGACCTGAGGTCGAAAATAATTGGAGAAGAGTGTATCATGAGAACAGGAAAGAAATATAAAACCCCAGTAGGGAAGATGGCTTGTAAAAGGTACCTAATAACAAAGGATTTAAGCACTATATAGGTCCCCCGAGAGCCAAATCAGTACTGGTCTGTGGGAAAGAAAGAGAAAGGATGTATCTACCATGAAGGGTACAAATTACATGAGTGTGCTGATAAAGGGATAAACCCCTTCTGGGGAATAAGGAGACTATCTAGATACTGGGGAAGTCCCTCAGAGACAATGGATAAATTTTGGGAAGCTCCTGAGCACCTATTCTGGATTTGTGGGAGTACAGCATACATCAGACTCCCCGGAGACTGGGCAGGAAGTTGCACTGTGGGAATTATTAAACCCGCCTTCTTTCTATTATTAAAGGAATCAGGAGCACATCTAGGAGTCCCAGTTTATGACAACTTAAAGAAAACCAACAGAAAGAAGAGGGATACCATGAACATAGGAGGTACCTAGAAGTGGAAAAGTAAAGTATGGACCCCAGAGGAGATTGTTAAAACTTATGGGCCAGCCACCTGGGCCCAAGATGGTTCCTGGGGATACCGTACACCAATTTATATGCTGAACCGAATCATCAGGCTCCAAGCAGTACTTGAAATGGTTTCCAAAAGAACAGCCCTAGCACTTGATCTGTTAACCCAAACCAGAGCAGTAATCTATCAAATCAGATTGGCAGTAGATTATCTACTTGCAGATGAAGGAGGAATATGTGGGAAATTCAACTTTTCCAAGTGTTGCTTGGAAATCGATGATAAAAGTTCAGTGGTCAAAAGTATATCCAAAGAGATTCGAAAATTGGCATATGTTAGTACCCCAAAATGGACTCCTTTAATAGATAGTGATTGGTGGGACAACTTTTGGTCATTTAAAGGGATCTGGTGGAAAAAAGCAGTATTCATAATAACATGTGCAGTCACCGGACTAATATTCCTACTGTGTTTACTTCCCTGCCTAATCTGAGAGGTGACCTTCACTGTCCTGGCTAGTATGCAGCTCCCAGGGATATCCAATAAGAAACAAAGATTATGTTGATAGAGAGTCAAAAACAAGGAGATCAAAAATTAGGCTTCCCACCCCAAAGAGCTGATTTCAATAAAGGCCATTTAAAAGGAGCTGGTCTCCTGGCCCTTTTTGATTTTTAGATCTCAAAATGGCTTAATGTGAAAAACAGATACAGTTTCATCACCCGTAATGATACCAAGGAAGATGTGCTTATCTATCAGACTGCTATAAAGAAGAATAACCCCAGGAAATACCTCCGCAGTGTAGGAGATGGAGAGATTGTACAATTTGATATACTACAAAGAAAAAGGGGCCCTCAAGCAGCCAACATCACAGGACCTGTTGGAGTTCCAGTACAAGGTAGCAAACATGCACCAAACTGCAATCATGCTAGATATTATCCACACCATAAAGGTCCCACACACAACCACCAAGGAAATAGAGCCCTAAGTGAGACACTAATTTTGAAGACCTTAAAAAAAAAAAAAACCCAACAAAAAACCCAAGGTTATATTGCTGATTTAGCTGGGAAAAATAAGCTTTGCTGAAATCAGTTAAAATTCAGAGGATGGTTAAGAGAGACCGGGTTTTAGATAAGCTATCCCAGATCTAATAACTCATTGCCTGTCAAGTTTATGTTTGTGTAAGCTGGGCTTCTAACGAAAAACAAGGAAATTGATCAATAGACCCCAAAAACACAAGATGATTGCAGATCCTCTATCTCTAGAAACAGTCTTGGGAACAGGAAACTAAAAGTTTTTTTATGAACTACGCATGCTAATAGCCTTTTTGTCAATTAGCATATGAAGCGGAGAAGAGGAGGTGACAAGGGTATGAATATGCATTTGTATTTTGTGTATTCAACATTTTTGTGGATAAAAGGCTTTGTAATTACCTGTGATTTTTGCAGTGCATATTGGGGAGCTATCCCATGCATCTGCCCGGCCGTCAATAAACATACACTTTCTAACTTAACTGTTAGAGAGTCTTTTGTCCGTCACAGTTGGGTATCGATATTAGATTGATATTCATATTTTAATAAATCATAAGCCAGCAGCCATCAAGCCTCAGCAGCAGCCTAGAAGCAAGGACAACACAGAACACCAACCAACCATCCTGCAACAAGAAGCTCATCCCTGTGATTACCGGAACCCTCAAATGGATAAGTCACACCCCTTCAGGTGCCTTCCCCCAATCCCTATTGCCTCCCTCCCACCTTCGCCTTTTCCCCTCCACAAGATAAGTCAAAATCCTTTTGGGATTTCCCGAGATCCTATTACCCTTTTTTTATGTTCCCACAAATCCCTACCTCCCTTTCCCCTCCATGGTCTCCCTAACATCGCCACACTTCTTCGTACCTTTACTATCCCTTTTCCCAGAGTTCCTTCTTAATAAAAGAGGGGGGATGAAATGAGCGAAGGAAAGAAAGGAAAGTTCCCTAAGGTAACAACTTTTTTCTTAAGAATTA
Source organism: Certhia americana (assembly GCA_018697195.1). NCBI lineage: Eukaryota > Metazoa > Chordata > Aves > Passeriformes > Certhiidae > Certhia > Certhia americana. The sequence continues at coordinate 7,943,855 of JAGMWU010000027.1, read as the reverse complement.
ACAACCTCTATTTGAAGTTCCAACAGGCCCACACTACCTCATACAGACACAATCACAGCCGATCACACTGCTAACAGCCAACAGAAAACCAGCCTCTGCTGAGGGAACCCTCTCCTCACTCAGTTTCCTGAAAAGCTGTGCCATGAAAACCCTGCCTCCCTCCTGCTAGCTCAAAGATGCTCCAGAAAATCTGTTCAGACATTGGGAATTCAAGAAATGGTTTCATTTTGAAAAACTGTCATATAGGTGTTTTTGATTGTTCTTGTCATTTTGTGTTCATTCAGTTGCCTCAAATGTTCAATTTTAAGATCCTTGAGAAAAGCCTTCTTAACAAATACAGAAAGGGAGAATTGTAGAGGTCAGTGGACCCTGAGAGGCTTTCCCTATGTTAAGGAGATGTAAGAGGCTTCTCTCACAGGATACCCTGTCATGTCAATGTACTCCTGTTCTGCTCCCTCAGTCAGCCCTGTTAATCCCCTCTCTGTCCCTGTGTCCCTCAATCACTCCTTCCCAATTTCCCCATTGCTTCACATACCCCAACCCCGCCTTTGTACTGCCCCATGGCCCCTGATAATTGCTCCCTGATGCTCTCCCAGCCCCCACCACCCATATACATGAACCTGGACCCTTCCCATGAGCCTTGCCTTTGACCCTGGACAGTCTGCATGCGTGGTTGGAATAAGCATCTCTGTGGAACCCATACAAAGGCCCTTCCTGCCTCTCTTTACCATTGACCATATTAACAGCTATCCTGGTTGCAACAGGAGGAGATTTGGGTCCAGTGTTGTGTCTGGTGTGTGGACTGTACAGTTGGGTTGGGTGGTTGAGGTGGCAGCACCTTGGATTGTAGCACCATTTTACAGCTGATGGTGTCTCGTGTGATCCTTGTGTACACGGTGTGTGCTCTCAGTGCACTATGTCAGTGCATTGTGTCTGTGTCTTTGTCCCTATGCCTCTGTGCAGTGTGTGTCTCTTGCTGCTTGTGTGCATACACTGTATATCTGGGTGTGCGAGAGCAACTAAAGTATTTGAAACCATTCTCTGCTAGATAACCTATTAGATTCCACAGAAAGTGCGAAAGCAGGAAAAGAATGAACAGGAAAGTAGGAAGAGGGTAAGCAGGAAGTGAAAAAAAACAGCAAGAGAATGAGCAGGAGATGGGAAAACAAGAGGTGATAGCTATCAAGGAGAAAGAAAAGGAAAGGGAGGAAAGTGATATGGGAAACGTATGTATATGTAAATTCGGAATTTTAGAAGCATATAATATGCTCTAGGGGGTGGAGGGGAAGCAGAAATATATACAGCTTATTTAGTAATCTTGTAGAAGTAGAGGAACAACTTGTAATGGGACAAATAGGTATGTAACTTATTAGGTAGAAACAACTTGTAGCAGAACACATAACTGCTAGGTAAAGGCCATAAAAGATAAGAGGTATATTGTGAAAACTCTATAAAGCAGAACCTGTGGTTTAAGAAACCAGCAAGAACCAGGCTCCTGGTTTTGGCCAGGGAAAACTGACCTGGGGAAACAGCCAAACCTCCATTGCACCTGCCCAGAAGCAGAGGTCAAGCAGTAGGCACCGAGGTAGACGTCTTTACTTCATCAGAGAGCCCTCCCCACTTCAGAAGACCCCTGCCTACAATTACCAGGAGGTGTGGAAACAAGTGAAAGAAGGCAGAGAGTAGGTGGTGAATGGGTGGGCAGGGAGGTGTGGGTCTGTGAGATCAATGTGTATTTATACCTGAAACCTGTCTCAAATAGGTGCGCCTGCTTTGGTGGAAATATCCCCCATGCATCTCCAGCTGGAATAAAACATACCCTTTACAATTCTAATTGTAAAGTCCTTATTCCACAACACAGAATGAGTGTATTGGGTTTTCATGGCCTGGTTTTTGGTAGGGGGGGTCCACAGAGGCAGCATCTGTGAGAAGCTACTAGAAGCTTCCACCATGTCCAGTAGAGTCAATCTCTGGTCGCTCTAAAGAGGGACATGCTGCTGGCCAAGGCTGGGCCAATTAGAAATGGTGATAATGCCTCTGTGATAACAGATTTAAGAAGAAAATCAAACCAAAAGTTGTGGTGCAGTTTTAATTCCAGCCAGTGAAGAGCAAGGTGAGAATATGTGAGATAAACAAATCTGCAGACACCAAGGTCAGTGAAGAAGGGGAAGGAGGTGGTCCAGGCACCAGAACTGAGATTCTTCTGCAGCCTGTGGTGAGGACCATGGTGAAGCAGGTTGTCCCCCTGCAGCCTATGGAGGTCCAGGGGAATGCAGAGATCCACCCACAGTCCATCGAGGGGACTCATGCCAGAGCAGGTGGATGCCTGAGAGGAGGCTGTGACCCTGTGGGAGGCCTGTGGAGAGGGGCTCTGCTCCCATGCTGGAGTAGCCTGTCCTTGAAGGGCTGCACCCCTTGGAAGAGTGACCCACAATGCAGCAGTTTGGGGAGGACTGTTGCCCCAGGGATGGAGTCACATTGCAGCAATTCTCAGGGAGCTGTTGCTCGTGAGATGGAGCCACATCAGAGAAGTTCATGGAGAACTGTCTCCCGTGGGAGGGACCCCACAATGCAGCAGGGGAATGACTCCTCTCTGTGAGTAGCAGGAGAAGCCATGGGTGATGAACTGACCATAACCACCATTCCCTGTCTCCTTGTGCCACTGGGGTAGGCAGTAGAGCTGAGAAGAAGGGAGGGGTGGGGGTAAGGTGTTTTTAAGGTTTTAGTTTACTTATTATCCTGCTCTAATTTTGTTAGCAATAAATTCACTTTATATGTCTAAGTTGAGCCTGTTTTTCCCTTGATGATATTTAGTGAGTGATCTCTCACAGTCCTTATCTCAGCCCATGAACCATTTGTTAAATTTTCTCTTCTCTGTCAAGCTGCAGAGGGGAATGAGTGATTGGCTTTTTGTGGGTGCTGGTATCTGGTCAGCATCAATCCACAACAAAAGGAAAGAAAATGGGAGCTGGAAAGAGAAAGGAGAGAAAGACATAGAGTTGCTATGATAATCTAATTGCAGGGCAGGGAGAAGGTCTGCTCAGGGAGGATTGAAGCTGAATCAGTGTGCATATTGTTAGGGTATTGGACACCAAGGTCCCCAGAAGTTAAAGGGGATGGAGGTAGCAAAGCTACCCCTACATCAAGACTGATGAGAACTGAGGGTGGAACCCCAGCTGAAGCCCTGGTTACAATACAGCTGAGAAAAGATAAAAGAGAAAATTAACTTTTAATAGACATTGGAGGTAAATATGAACCAAAGAAAATCAGGCTAAGAAACTGCAAATGTTGGTGGTGCAAGAGAGAAAGCAGAGAAATAAGCATTCTTTAACCCTATTAATTCTAAATTGGGCAAAAGATGGATAACTCACCAGTGTTTGATTCCTCTTTTTGGAAGAGACCTCTTCTTCTATTATATATTTAAAGATGGAGAAGTACAATTATTGGTATATGAGACTAAAAGCCATCAAGGCAAGAATTTTTATCTTGCAGGGAATAACAGAACCAAACAATTCTGGAGGAATACTGGAAGCCATAGAAAATGCAGTAACATCCTTGGTTTGGGCCAGTGTAACTCCAGAACCTTCTGGACAAGCTCAGCCTGTAAGCATTATCCTAAAACCTGGATCAAAACTGGTAAGGCAGAAACAATAACCTTTAAAATTAGAAGCTAGAAGGGGAATCAAGAGTCTGATAGAGTGTCAAAGTCTGGAATTATGAGAAATATTTTTTTGCATGTTTAAGGGATTTTAAGATCTCTGACAAACAGTTTTTTTAACCTTTGTTCATGGAAAAAGGGCTTTTAGGCTCTGGAATGAAGCAGAGTTTTCAAGAATGTGTATTAGGTAGTAGAATAGTGTGTAGTTTTATCACAGGGTGAGAATTTTAGATATATGGCATTTTTAGGATGGCAGACAGGTGAAGACAAGATGGAGGAACCGCATGGCTTTTGGGTTTCTTCCTTCTTCTTCCTTGCCTCCATGTTCTGCAGTGAAGTGGCACGTTATAGTTGGCTTAGAATAGAAGTTAACTTTCCAACAAAGGTGATAGTTATTGCAGAAGTATTATAAATACTGATTACGTGGATTGTAGTATAAATATCCATGCCACCCTGAGGGTATTTGTAATTTGGGATTCGGGGGATTCGGGGTTTTATGCCTTGGACTGGCCTGCAGAAAGAGCTCTGCTAGTCAGGAACAGAATGTAATGATAAGAAATAATAAACTATGAAGAAAACATAAGAAGAGACGACTCATGGCCCTGTTCTTCAAGATCTCTGGACTGGAGAAAAAACTCTGTTTGCATTCTCGGGTCAGCGATAAACAGCCGGCCAGCAGAGACACACAAAAATATTTTTTATAAACCCAAGAATAGAAAATTTCAGGTAATTTGGATTATTGATAGAATGTGAATCAGAATATAACACTCACATTTTGCCAGTTAAAAAGCCTGGAACAGACAAATATAGACTAGTACAAGCTTTATGAGCAATCAATCAAATAGTTCAGGATGTTCATCCTGTTTTAGCCAATCCTTATACTCTGTTAACAGCCCTTATGGAATATCATCAATGGTTTGCAGTAATAGATCTAAAGGATGCCTTCTTTTGCATACCTCTCAGTAAGTAACGTTAGGGCATCTTTACCTTTGAATGGGAAAATTACTGAACCAGTAGGAAGACTCAGCTTACCTAGATGGTATTACCACAACGATTTAAAAATAGCCCACTGATTTTTGGGAAACAATTGGCAAAAGAATTAGAGATTTGGAAGAGGGAGAATCCCAAAGGGTTGGTCCTGCAGTATGTTGATGACATCTTACTAGCAACTGAAACTAATGAAAAGTGCATGGAATTGACTATCAGTCTTCTTAATTTCCCAGGCCAAGGAGGCTACAAAATATCTCAGGAAAAAGCTCAAATCATGAAACAGCAAGTTACCTACTTAGGGTTTGAAATAATTCCAGGACAGTGGAAACTGGCGACATTGGGATCCCCCTGTTGCCCCAGAAATAGAGATGGATTCTGCCCCCACATACCTTGATGGCATCAGGGTACATTGCATGCCAGTGTCAACTAAAGCCTTATACTCCTGTGGGTCTGATGTGCCCTGGGATCCACACAGTGCAATAGATCCTACTGTCCCTTTCCTCCACCTGGCTGAAGTCAATGCCCCTTTAGTCCTGGTCATAGTACTCATTGTTCACTTCTTGTAAATATGACATGGAGGTCCCTTCAAGATAATGGGAAGTAACATCAGCCCTTCTATTCTGTCTGAGCCCTTGCCCACTGGAAACTGGAGCAGCACTTATCCTTGAAGAATTTCCTGTGGTGGTTGTTCTTCCTCTCAAAGCACATACCTTCACTTCCTCATGTTCTCTCCATGGTCACGCAGGTAAAACCATGGGTTACCTCATGGTTTGTACCCTCTCTCTTGAGTGGGGGGGGGGGGGAACTTGCTCCCAATAGCAGAGACTCTAGTTCATACTGGCAGGGCATAGGAAATTTTGTCTCTAACTTCCTTGAGTCTTTCAAATCTATCCATAGTCTTGGACAGTCTTTCCACAGCCAAGGCACAGGTTGGTAGGGAGGAAAAAAGATGATCTTCATACTGCCAGAGTCAGGTAGTCACCTGAAGCACTGTTTGCTCTCCTTCTGTCATTGACATCAAGGCTAGTGAGTTGGTGTATGACAATGGCATGCTCTGTACAAACTTCTACCACATGGATTGTGTACACTGGACCTCATCTGTAGCTACAGGGGACTGCTCGTTATTTGAATCCCTACAGAGTACCTCCAGCACAGCTAATTCTCTCAGGTATTGGATACCCTTCTCCATTGTGTTCTACCTGCTTGGGCTCACTACTAAATCATCCTTGAGAGAACACCTTTCCCTCATGCTTGACAGGAGTTACTTTCAGAGCCTGAGAGTTTCTGTCTTCTTCCCAATTGCCTTGTCAATGCCCACATCCCAGGACAAGGATTCCAGTTCCCTGGCTTCACTACCATCTAGTTTCATATCGTGGGCCTCTGGTTCAGCTGCAGTTTGAGTGGCCATGGTGCCTGTTGTTCTGCTTTCCTCCTCTTCCCCCAAGGGTGCTGTCTAGTAATGAGCAGTTTCCCATCAATAGTAGCTGGAGCCCAGCACACTGCATGAAATTGCTCCTCTGGAGCTGCCACAGCATTATCCTTCCAAACATTCTGTCATTTTATTAGGGTCCTGTAGTTGTTCAGGGGTGAACTTCCAAACAATTGGAGGAGAGAATTTCTCAAAAAACTGGCCCATTTTCTCCCACATTTCATGCCACTCATGACTAGCCACCCTTGCGGCAGATCTCTGAATGATCTTCCTGAAGTCTCTAGGCTCTAAACATGTTGTGGACCACACTGAGGAGACCTGGCAGACTTAGCAAGACTGTGCTTTCTTTAATATCCAAAGGGAATTAAAATTTCCCAAAAGCTGTTGTAATAGTTCTGAAAGAGAAAAGGGGGTGAAAAGCTAGGGAAAATCATCCTCCCCTGTTCCCCTCACAGACTGGGTATGATTATTAATGGACTCCCAAAGGTAGCGCCAGAGGTAAGGGCAGGAGAACACCACTGAATACACATCCCAGATGACCCTCATTGCCCTTGATGTTATCCTGTCATAAACCTATACTGAAAGAGAACATACGACTGACCTCATGAAGGATTCCAAGTGCCACTAACTTGTTCTTCTGTACAACCTTTATACCGTTCATCCTACATGCATTACACCTGTGTGCCCTCCCTACCCTTCTGTGATTGGTCCATCTAACTCAGCATTCCAGGTCTCTTTACCTTTAAAACTCGTCACCTGTCTTACACAGCTGCAGCCCATTAGGGATGAGGCTCGGCCACAGCCCCATTCCCAATCACCACAAACTGTGTACCTACAATTCCCCATTTTTTCCTTTTAAGTAAATCCCATGTCTACTTTCCTTCTACAGGGCCCTTGCAGAAGAAATAGTAAACATGGTCCTACTATCTTTTTATGTAGATTCTATTAGCTCTGGAATGCATCTGTGTACTGACCTTGATTCATTCTCCAAATCTATATCACATAACATCAAAGTTTTTATACTCATACCTACGGAATTAACTTTCATACCTATGCCTACGGAAAATTGACAAAGATTAATAGCTGTAATTCACAAACACAACATATATGGTTCACCAGCAAATAAACACATTGTATTGAATAATAGAACTGCTCTATCTCTAGCTTCCACTGCTGCTTTAGTAAATTCTCTTGTTCCTTTTTCAGTTTTTGTTGCTTTTGTCTTCTGTAATTTCAGTTCTTCTATCTGCTGAAGTAATATCTTTGCTTGCTGCTTCCCTCCTTGTCTTGCTCTTTTCAACGCTTGCCCTTGTGCAGTTTTGTACTCGTTTTCATAAAATCCATGCATAGTTGTGAGGGCAAGACTCTTCCCACTCTTTGGTAATTGGCACAACTGCATTTTATCAGAGGCAAGACTGCCTTCATTACTCTCTCTATCCATCCTCCTCCAACTCCCCCTTTCTTTTTAAATTATAAAATTGCAGCATTTCTATAAAGACAGGTTTAGGTAAATGGATATTATGACATATTTACATATTTCATGTAGGATTAATGGGTAGAAAGACATGTTTAAATACAACACATAGGTTTTATTAAGAAAGAAACACATTGTACTGATTATTTAGTTTTCAATATTTTTGCTTCTATGCTACTAGTCCCAGAGCTAGGCTGTTGATCTTTTCTGATTTGGCTTTAAGCACTTGATCTTGTTTAATCTGAGTCTGTTCTTGTTCTTCTCTTTCTAACATTAGCTGATCAATCTGTTCTTTTAGACATTCATTTTTTCCTCAGGGCTTCTTCATGTGATACTAAAGCTGTCTGTAATTTCCTTTGGAGGCACTCTCTGGATTTCTCTTCTGTTACAGCTCTTCACTTTTTGGGATTTGGAATCATTTAGATTTGCAGGTTTTGCTAGTGGCTCTTCTATTGTTTTAATTTTTTTTTCTGGATTTCACATTCTGTTGCTTCTCTCAGTTTATCTTTCCTAGAGTAATCAGTTTCTGATAGTTGAAAAGCAGTGACTTTGCCTTCTAAATTCCCTTGAAGGGAATTACTTTCTGAACCAACTTCTCCCAATTCCTTTTTAGTCCCATTTTCTTCCTTAAGCTCTTTGCTTGACACCACAGGTTTACTTATCTCAGCCTTCTCATGCAGCATACACAGCTCTGCCACAAGATTTTTGTCTTCTTCACTGAAATGTTCTACCGCCTTTTTCATCTTAATTAGTTCCAAATTGGACTTTTCTAAAGAGCTGAGAAGTTCCTCTTTTTCACTCTTCATGTCTTCAAATGCTGTTTTGTAATGGTGGGCTTATTCTTGGCTCTCCTTTATGGCTTTGTTCAATAATTCTTTTTCTAGACTAAGTGTGGTAGTTTGACCAGCCCCATGGAAGTGAGCTATCTGGCTTTGAGACTGACATCTTGTTAGACCAATTAGAAGGCATTTTGTCTCAGGGAAGAGTACTTTTCAAGACAAAACAAAATCCGGGAAGCATTCTTTCGGTTCCGGCATTCGAAGAGAGAAGACCTCCTCCCCTCGGCCTTGGGCCGAGCGGTGGGAGGGAGGGGAGGCCACACTACCAAGGTAGGGCCCGGCTGCATTTGATAACATCTGCCGACACAGGCTCTGCTCTGCTGTTGGCCCCGGGCTGGGCTCTGCCTCTGCTGTAGCCTGGCAAAGTCAGCCAATGGCTCCCTGGGCAGTTCTGGGCAGAGAAGCCAAGCCGGCCCGGACGGGAGTTTGCTGCGGGGCCAGGCCCACCCTGATAAGACCGAGGGGTGGAGAAAGGACAGTATCTAACTTACCTCCAGCTGCAAATTAACCTGCAGCGGCTGCCTTGGAGCTCAAGTCTCTGAAATCTTGCGCCCTGCACGGGTTGGGCTGGGCTCTGCCACTACTTCAGCCCTAGCAGACTCAGCTGATGGCTTTCTAGGCAGTGGGGGGGAGAAGCCACTGGGACGGGAATTTGCCGCAGGCCCAGCCCCACCCTGATAAGACCGAGGGGTGGAAAAAGAGAACAGTATCTAACTTTCCCCCCTCAGCTGCAAAAGACTTGCGGCGTTGCCTTGCATGGGTTTGAAATCTGACACCCTAGACTGCTACAGGGCCTGACAAAGATCCTGGCACAGCTCCAGCAGAACTGCAAATGCAGCACCTAATTGTCTTGACCTGACGCTATCTTTGTTAATTCTTCTATTGTATAAAAGAAACCTCCAGGCCTCATTTCCTCCTGAATGAGAGATAAAGACAAAAAGGAAGGCATGTAAAGAGACCAACATGAAGATATTAAAGTCAACAAAGAAAGGATGATTATCTTAGATAAGAAGAGTATGAGGAGTTGTTTTTAAAGCTGAAAATCTCTTGTAAACTATAGTGATTGACTGTAATATATTGAAATATTTCCTTTAAACCATAGAGAAGTATGGAGAGATGAGAAGTTCAAATTGTAGACCTGAGAAAAGGAATGCAGTGTTAAAGTGAGCCAAAGTTGAAGTGTATGTGCTTTCATGAAAAGTTTAAACAAAGAGATGATGTGATAGAGACTTTTTCTGCCCCTGAGAGAAGAAGAAAATCTCTGTTCCCCAAATTAAAAATAATCTTAAAGATAGATAAAAAGAACCTTGGCTTTGAACAGTTTATCATTTTTAAAAAATTATAAATCCCATACGTCGATAGGACCCAAAGGCACATCTATAAAGAATTATGCACATGAAAGAGGCTTCACAAAGCAGATCTTCCAGGTGGCTGCCTCTGTAAAGAATGAAACCACAAAAAAACTGTTTTCTTGTGAAAGAATTCTCTATAGAAAATGAGAAGTGCTTCCCTCCTTAAGTGAACTGCAAAAAGACTATTTTAGAAGTAGAACACTAACTGAGATTTCTGAGTGTTGTTTTCTGTATACTTGATTTATTAAAATATGGATATCGATCTAATATCGATACCCAAGTGTGATGGACAAAAGACTCTCTAACAGTTAAGTTAGAAGGTGTATGTTTATTGACGGCCGGGCAGCTGCGTGGGATAGCTCCCTAATACGCACTGCAAAGATCACAGGTAATTACAGAGCCTTTTATCCACAAGAATGTTGAATACAAATGCATATTCATACCCTTGTCACCTCCTCTTCTCCGCTTGGTATGCTAATTGACAAAAAGGCTATTAAGCATGCGTAGTTTGTTTTCTGAAATGAGTCGGGGGGTCTTATGTGGGGAGTGGTCACCAAAAGGAGGAAGTAAAACTAGTCTTCCTCGTTCTAAACTTTTAACCTTTGATGGATACGTGATAAATGACTCCTTGGAATTTCTTGTTCCCAGGACTGTTTCTGGAGATAGAGGGTCTGCAATCATCTTGTGTTTTTACAAGCCAAACTTACACAAACATAAGCTTGACAGGCAATGAGTTATTAGCTCCGGGATTAGTTTATCTAAATCCAGTCTCTTTCTTATCTATCCTCTAAATTTTAACTGGTTTCAGCAAAGCTTCTTTTTCTCAGCAGCAATATCTTCAAAGTTAGTGTCTCATACTGTCAATTAGAAAAAAAAGTGTAGAGAGGGAAGAAGAGTGTTCTAAAGATTTCATTCTGGTTCTTATTTTTTTTCTTTCTCCTCTTAATGCTAGTTAATAAAACTTTATTATTTTTAAGCTTAAGCCTGCTTTGCTCTTGATTGGGAATTTTCAAATTGGCAAACCAAAACTACAACAACTTTAGTGTGTTAGCTAAAAATTGAACTAAACCCTCAACACTAAGTTTCTCTTTTAAATCTGTAATTGAACATTTCAGTGTTTCTGTTTTTTCATTCTTTTTTGCAACCTCTTGCAATTCAATTCTTGACCTCTGTAGTTCCTCTTGGCTCATCTTGTAATCCTCTTCACTTTTTTTAAATTAAGTTCTTTTCCCCTCATTATTCACATATTCAAGCCCTGCCTTGAGCTCTACAGTTTGTCTGATGTGCTTTCAACTTTTTCTGTAGATGCTTTATGCCCTCCAACAAGCTGTCTTGACATTGCTTCTCCTGTTTCAAAGACTTTGATTGTTTCTTCTTTATCATCACTGAATTCAACCAATGTTTTTTCTCAAGTCTTTCCTTAACATCTCTCTTTCCTCCTGAAGTTTTTCATAATCACTTCCTAATTCTTTTAGCTCGGTATCTTCACTTGGCACTGAAGTGATCGTGTTTTCTGACTCTTTCAAGGATGCAACCTGAACCTTGTTTTTTGATTTATGTTCTTGCTTGAGTTGCTCAAGGTGGGTTTTTTGTTCATCAAAATCTATTGTTAGTTTCATGTGCTCTTCACTTTCTTGCTTGAGTTTTCTCATATCTTCTTTCATGACCAAAAACTCCCCCTGTAAAACTTCTTTTTCTTTTTGTAATTGATTCATGGCATTAACATCATTGTTGGGATTCAGACATTCATTCCTGCCTCCAGCACGTGAACTAGGCTCTTCTAAACTCGAAGTTTTCAACAATTTTTCCTTCTTTTTAGGTTCAGACTTTACTTCTTTAAGAGCTGAGAGCAACTGAGAACATTCCTCTTCCCAAGGGAAGTTTCCATTTTTTTTGGTTCCTAGCAGACACCCCTGTCTTTCCAAACCAAGACAACAAGCAATCAGCCTACAAAAACACTAATCACTCCTCAAGAAATAATGTCACATTTAATAAAAAAGGCTAGAACCTGCCTCCACTCTCTTGCGGGGTGTGAATTCACATGCATATACTTGCCATTGACTACTGGGGATCTTGAGCATTTTCTCCAGAACAATGAAAACCTCCAGTTCACCTTGGATAGCTACCCAGGTCAAATTTCCATCCACATGCCAAAACATTAACTTTTTAATCTTGATTTGGCCTTTAATCTGATCCCAAAATTACTCCAAAGTAGTACACCTCTCAAAGCTCTGTTTTTACCTATGGCTCAGGGTCATCTCACAAGTCAGTAATGACTTGGAGGGATCCCAAGACTCAGAAGTGGGAGTCTGATGTCCAAGTTGTAGAGGGATCTCCACAGATTGCCGAGCTAGCAGCCATCATCAGAGCCTTTGAGAAATTCAAAGATGAATCCTTTAATTTGGTCACAGATTCAGCTTATGTTGCTGGAATAGCTATGAGGGCTGAACATGCTTTTCTCAAGGAGGTCTCCAATCCAAACTTATACCAACTGATTTCTACACTAATTCATTTAATCTCCTACAGAAAGGAACCTTACCATATAATGCATGTGAGGTCACACACTGACCTCCCAGGTGCCATCACAGAAGGGAACAGGAAGGCAGACACACTGGCCATGTCAGCAGAGACTGCTAACATCCCTGACATCTTCGCACAGGCCAAGTTTTCACATGCATTTTTTTCATCAAAATGTACCTGCCCTCATCAGAATGTTCAGGCTCTTGAGAGACCAAGTGAGAGCAATTATAGCAATATGTACAAACTGCCAAAATTGCCAGATACCATCTGTGGGTACCAGGGTGTCCTGAGTTGATGCTGAATTGTATCCCCATTCATCTGTTTAGCTCAGAAATAAGTTTGGCACCTTTAAAACTGGACCTGAGAATGAAGGAGAAGCGGTGGAATGTCTGAGGCAGTTGTTTTCAAAACAGAAAGATAAAGTTTCCAGCTTCCCTTCACACACAGCCTGTATTGTCTGTAGTGCAGACAGCGAGAGAGCTCTCCTTTGCTTTTTGTTAGTTTTTGGTTAGCTGAAGCAAAGAAGTTCTCTGGACTGTGGGTTTTTTCTTTTTCTTGGAACTGTTTGAACCTGTCCTGGACTAAAACCCAGAAGAGCACCAGGAGCTCACATCTGCGGCCCACAGGGGCCTGGCCTGGGCCCTGGCATTTCCCAGTGCTGGAGGGACTGACAGCAACCAAGTGAGCTGGGCTGCACCCCACAAAAGAGACTTTCTTAATTTGTGATCTCTTTGGAGTGGCGAGAGGTTTTGTTGTTTAGTATAGTTCATTTTTTTTTTGTACTGGGGAGTGCTTTGCCTGTTGAATAAACAAATTTTTTTTCCACTTTTCTCTGGGGAAATCTTTTTCCAAACCAGTTGGGGAGGGGCTTCCCAAATGTGCCCTAAACCAGGACATGGGGTTAACCCTCGAGGCCTGAACAGCTGCCAATTGTGGCAGACTGACGTAACCCACTTCCCATCCTTTGGAAAGTCTAAATATGTGCATGTGTCAGTCAACACGTTTTCTGGAGCAGTGTTTGCATCAGCTCATGCAGGACAAAATGTCACTCACACAATCAAGCATTTTCTCCTTGCATTTGCCACACTTGGAGTTCCTGAAAAAATCAAAACAGATAATGGGCCCACCTATGCCTCCCGTAAGTCAAAAAATTTCTTCAATCAGTGGGGGATAAAACACATAAAAGGTATACCTGCTAATTGCACAGGCCAATCCATTGTAGAAAGAACCTATCAAACCATCAAAAGAGTCCTCAGTCAGCAGCGGAGAGAAACAGAGATTATGTCTCCCGTTGAGAGACTCTGTAAGGCTCTCTATGGTATTAACTTCCTAAATTGTACTTCATCAGAGCCTGATGCCCCCATACTCTGACACTTCTCAAATTCAGCCTGAGCTAAGCTCACTGAAAAGCCACCAGTGTTAATCAAGGACCCAGAAACACATCAGATTTCCGGGTCTTTCAAGTTGATTGCCTGGGGGAGGGGGTATCTGGCCCCAGATGTTTTTCAGGAAAAAACATCAAACCATACTTAGGCCCTGCAAACACTGCCTCCACAAAAAATAGCCAAAATATCCTGGAGTCTGACACATCAGGTCCAGATAACCAAAGAAGTTCAGCCTGGAGACAAAGGAAGCATTGACTGCCAAGAAGAATCCACCGCCCCATCACCAGGGCTCAAACAAAACGCAGCTCCAAAGAAGGACTCTACTTGACAAGACACAGACCACAGGCTAGACATATGTCTGGCCAATGCTGATATAAATAACAAGTTATTCCCCAGTTATTCCCAAACCCCACTTACCTATATACCCCTCTTCCTGTCTTTCCCAGCCTTCACTTACCTCCAACTAATATATCCCACACCCTCTACCACCCCCAAAGAGTTTAAAATATAGAAGGGGGAATGGAAAGGGAGGAGGGAAGAAAAGTGAAGACAACCCTTTCCCTTCATTGTAAAGCTAACAAATCTTTGTTTATATTCCCTATTAGAAGCCCCATCCCTGCCTAAAGATGAAATCCGTCTATCTTGATGATGTCCTTATTGCTGCCTGGATGCTCCTCACTGTGCCACAGGCCCTTAGCTGGGTTGTCCCACAGCCCAGACATAATATTTGGGTAACCCTAGCAAAGACATTAAAACAAGATAGTTTGTGCCTGTCCATGGGCAACTTAGATAACCCATTGTCAACATGCCTAGTAGGAATACCTCTTGCAGCAGATGAGTGACCCCTCAGAAATTCAGTCCTTCTACACATCACAGGTAAGAGACCCAACCCAGTGGACACTTGGGACGAGTGGACAAAGATTCTACCACATGCAACAGAGGAACCCCAAGAATTAGACTTGCTGGGGTCTTCCAAAGCTGCCTACTGTCTTAAATTCTATTTTAGGCGATCAAATCAACCATGGTCTGAAATCGATTCAGTAAGGTCTACTTATCGCAAAGATGTTACACCACTCAAGAAAATATATAACTCAGTTGACTGGTGCAATTATACCAGTCCCACACTGTCTTTGTCCTCACTCCACCCCAAAGTGTTGCCCCAGGGAGTGTTTCTTATCTGTGGGGACTGAGTGTGGGCTGGAATCCCCTCACACCTTCAAGGGTGTCCTTGTAGCCTTGGCCTGGCTAGCTTACTACCCTCACTCCAAACATCACAATACTCCAAGGTTTAAAGAGTAATTTGGCACACAAATTAGCACACCAAAAATGATCATATACGGAATATGACAAAAATTTTGATTCTCAAATTACTAATTGGAGTAAAGGAAAAAGAGTATCAGTCTCCCTGATTTTGCCCTGGGTAGCCACAGCTAAAGCCCTTGGTGAGCTAAATCACCTAGGGCGTTGGCTTAGCAAGCAGGCCAATGCAACATCTGCCGCCCTTAGTGATCTCCTCCGAGATGAAGAGACCACCAGACATGGGACACTGCAAAACCGAGCAGCCATTGACTTCCTGCTTTTAATCCATAGACATGGTTGTCAAAATTTTGAGGACATGTGCTCTTTTAATTTAACATCACGTAGTGAATCCATCTCAAAGAACATCCAGCTGCTAAAAGATCAAGTCCACCAAATCAAGACTGAAGGAAAGATTGCAGATGGTTTCAACAACTTTCTCGGACAATGGGGACTCCAAGGGTGGGCACTTTCTTTAGTTAAGGGTGTTTTTGGATTTTCATTGTAACTCTCATTGTGTTGCTTATGTTCTCATGTTTTTTACATTGCTTTAAGAAGGCTGTTGGAGAAGCATTCTTAATAAACAGAGAAAGGGGACTTGTAGAGGGCTACAAGCTCTCTATGAGAGAGCTCTCTGCCCTCCTGTGGAGAAATGTAGCCTGAAAGCCAGAAGGATCTCCCTAGATAAGCAACTTCTTCTAAGCTCACAGTGACCCAAAGTGAACCACCCCCAACATGCCTTGCTTCTTTATGCTAATAGCCTATCCTGCCCCCCTGCCTTCCCCAATATAAACCCCTGCTCCTGCCTCCGTAATTTAGGAGTTTTCTGTCCCTGCCCTCCCTTCACAGAGACGCTGGACAATAAAAGCTACCTCTGTGGAATACACTATACAGACTTCCTGTCTCTTGTTCCTGAGTCAGCCTGGGTGACTCCAAAAGCAGAGCTGAAATCACAAAGCTGAAATCACTACTAAGAGCTGATATCGCTTGCTGGAGTCACCCTTCATCCAGGGAAGCTGCCAGTGCCCCTAAAAGGTACTTTTTGCTGAGATGCTTCTCTCTGGGAAGGTGACAGCCCTCTGGGTCTAGCCTTCACCCAGATTCCTGGTAGTGAGATAAAAAATGCAACTATTTCTGGTATGTAAACAATATATTAAATTTCCACTCATCATGAAAATATTCTGCCATTCTCTTTCAATCAATCATGCCCTACATTAGAAATGTTCATAAAAATTCAGCATTCCTACACTCTTATAGTAAAAAGCATTCTAAAATACGAATGGTTAAAATTATTTTAAAGGAAAATATTTTTAGAATTATGATACTCAATTTTGTGGTGAAATTTAGGAGGCGCCACCATTAAGGCAAACTTTGTAGCTAAAAAGAAATGGTCACTTCAAGTCACACTGTAACATCAGTTTAACTCTTGATAATAAATGCATCCCTCTGTCTCTGTCCTCCTACAGAGTTGGAGACAACAGATTGATTCCAACTCCCTTCAGTTCCTTTGTGAATATTATATGGTAATAAAAGGACTCTGTGTCAAAGGGCAAAGAAAGCTATTGATGAAATAGAAGTCTAGCAGAGAATTCTTCAAGGAGAATGTAAAGACTACAATCTTTAAGATGGGGAAAATAAGCAATGTCACAGCTTAATTAAAGTTGACATTTTGATTTCTGCAAAAAAATGCTGAATTTATGAAGAGCTATACCCAAGCTGCTAAAATTCAACAGGTGTACTGTGTCTGTCTATGATGGATTGAATTTTCTTCATAGAAGCCTGCATGGTGCTAAGATTTGGATCTGTGTCTAAAACAGTGTTGATAACACACCAGTGTTTTGGCTACTGCTAAGCAGTGCTTATATACACTTTCAAAGCTTTCTCTTTTTCCTACTTGACATAGGTTGCATATCAATCATGATGCCAAATTGATTTTTGCTTCTTTTCTTTGATATGTTCTCTATATTCTTGTCCTAGGGTGACTTTATGATACTGGCTTGCATCCCTATTTGTCTGTTTAGCCCAGAAATAATTTTGCACCTTTAAAACTGGATCTGAGAGTGAAAGGGGAAGAAGGAGAAGCAGTGGAATGTCTGAGGTGGTTGTATTAAAAAACATAACGATAAGAGTTTTCATCTTTTCCTTCTTACAGCCTGTGCTGTCTGCAGCACGGACAGCGGGAGAGAGCTCTCCTTTGCTTTTAGTTCGTTTTTAGCTAGCTGAGGCAAAGAAGTTTCCCAGAATGTGGCTTTTCTTTTTCTTGGAACTGATTTGCCCCGCTCTGGGCTGAAAACCCAGAAAAACACTGGGACCTCACACCTGTGGCCCACCAGGGCCCAGGATGTGGCATTTTCCAGCACAGGAGGGACTGATAAGAGACTGAGCAAGCCTAACTACACTCCAAGAAAAGGACTTTCTGAATTTGCCATCTCTTCAGAACAGCGAGGGGTTTTATTGCTTAATATTATTCATTTTTTTAGTGCCTGTGAATACTTTGGTTGTTAAATAAACAGGTTTTTTCCACTTTTCTCCAAGGAAATCTTTTCCCAAACCAGTAGGGGGAGGGCCGCTTTAATCTGCTTTCTAGAGGAACTCCTTTGGAAGTTTCCTCCCAAATTTGCCCTAAACCAGGACAATTCTTTACATATATATTAGTAGCTCTGGAGAGTATTTTGTAGTTATCTAGTTCTTTGCTAGCCCCAGTACATTTCCCTTCCTTTTTGCTACCCTGATAGGCAGAAAGACAAAATATATTCTAAGGCTCCTATCCTATCTTGTTTTTTTCCTGGCAACCAAGGTTGAGACCACCTCTTCGAGACACATTTTCATCAACAAGATTCAGTCCCTAAACGGGGGGGGGGGGGGGGGGGGGGGGGGGGGTGGGGGGGGGGACAGAAAAACCCCACACCCCGCTTAGTTTTTTTTGTGTTGTTTTTTTTTATTGTTTTTGATAGCACCTGT
>JAGMWU010000027.1:7885007-7919727 GCA_018697195.1 Certhia americana | reverse complement strand
GAAGAAGCAGAGGAGACGGCTCTTGGTCTTTTCCTTCGATCTCGGTGTTGGGCAAAAGACTTTTACACTCTCGGGAAGAACAACATCACATAAAAACCCGAGATGTGTCCAGTTGCTGTAATAAACATGCCAATCTTTTAACTGCAATTAGTTGAAGGATTACTTTGTCCATGGCACTTTTTAGTTCATCAGGATAACAGGGCCAACAGTCAGCAATTAGAAGGTCATGAGGCCCAACAGTTGGGGTCCGTTGCTAGAGACAGAGGACTTGAAAGAGGAATTCAAATAGAAGGAGCAATTTGCAGTCTCTGGAGATGACTCCTTTCAAGTGTGAGGGCAAGGTATCTATTGCCTTTTTCCTAACCTGAAAATGAAACTTGAGATAATTTTAGTAAGGGTGTAATATAAAAGGGGATCTTTATTTGGAGGCCTTCAGGGGAAGTTATAGAAAGATGTCCACAAAAGCCCATTCCCACAGGGATGAGTGCATCTTTATAGGTTTTAGGAAATTAGCATAATGGATAAAAAGCACCAATTAGGAGCACAAGTGGTAATGCAATTCCCCCCCAGGTCAAGCCCCTTCTCTGGAGTCCCCCCTTGGCACTAGCTGTACTTTGTCTATGAGAATGTATCTCGAAGAGTTGTTCTTGACCTTGGCTCCCAGGAAGAACCAAAATAACATTGGGGCCTTGTACCCCCTGGGGCTTGGAACTCTGGAATTTGTTTTGTCTTTCTGCTTAAGGAAAGGCCATGAAAAAGTACTAGGAAAACTAGTCACTAATACAATAAACTACAGAGCTACAAATATATATGCGAAGGATACAGAGAACATAGAAAAAAGGCAAAAATCAAATGGCATCATATCCGTTTAAGAAAGATCCTGTAAACTTCACAGGAAAGTGGCCATGTGGACAAAGATGGTTCCAAAAGCCCCCGCATCATATTCCAGCAGCTTGGTAGCACTGCATTACCCACAAATGGATACACCAACTGTAGACATGGTGTCCTCCTGGCTCGAAATGTGGAAGAAACCCTGGGTGCTTCCACATCCCTATGGGCCAGCACCTCAGCTCTCAAGGGCAGCCTAAGAGATCAGTCCTCTCCTGCCCTGGTCAGAGGAAAAGGAAGCCCCAAGCACAGGCCATATGATACACTCTGGTTCTTTCTGCTTGACCAGGGGGAGAACATGAGGAAGTGGGATGGTGGAAGCTTTAAGCTGGAAGCCCATGTACATGAACTGAGAAGGAAGAGATCTGTTAAGAAAGGGTCACCCAAGAAGTAGTTGCTGCAGAGACACAAGAAGGCAATCAGATATGTCCCAGACATAAAGGAACTGAAATCACCTCCCTTGATCCTGGTGAGGGGATTTCTGATCTGAAATCACAAAGGTCAGACAGTGACTCTGAGCAGGAACAGGAATAGAGGGTCCCTGCCATTGGCCAGGACTAGGAAAGGGATGACTGGGTGTGAGGTTTGCGCTGCAGAGGGGGGTGGAGACCTTAGCCTTAAGCCATGGGTAAGCTCTCAATTAGGGTGAGCTAAGACCCACCCCTGAATACCTCATTTGGTATATGAAAATTGTTTCTAGAAAGTTCTCAGTTCTCATTATTATTATTGGTTGTATTTTGCTGAAATATTTTCCATATTCCTAATCACCTTCCCCCATTGGACTCTTCCCCCAAATCCTCACCTTAACCCCATCCCTCGTACATGCATAAAACTTCTGTCACCCTGGACCCCGCTCTCTTTTTTGGTCCGAACCCTGTACTGTGCACAGCATAGTTTGTTATTTTCCCTTATTAAAAGTTCTGTTTCTGGACGATCGAATCAGAGTGGTGTCTCTCACAAAGTCGCTGAAGGTGGGTGCCCCGAGGAAGCTACTGGTTAAATTATCCAGGCCAGAATCGGGCACTTCACCTGGCGCCCCAAACTGTGACTCCTGATATTCAGGAGACGGTCGGGGTACCCGCCCTGCCTCCAGGAGTGGGTCGTAGGACTTTGCCCTTCTGAATTGGTGCTAGCAAGGAGCGAAGCGGTGAGGACTTTGCTGGATAAGGGGTGAGGAGGACACATCCTTATCAAGACCTTTGAGAGAAGGTAGAAGAAGGACGGACATCCGTCCCATTTTTCTTCGTTTTAGTTACCGTTTTTAAATTAATTTTCCAAAATGGGTGTGAGGATGTCAACCGTAGCAGAGAGAGACATTTATAAAACTTTTAAGTTAAAATTGGCAAACCGGGAAATAAAATTTGAGAAAAAAGAACTTAAAAAGCTAGTCCACTGGATCCTAAAATATTCCGCAGATGCTGCAGAGACTGCGATAATTACACCGGACTTAAGGGATTTGGTGGGAAAAAAAAATTATCATTTAGCCACAAATCGAGACTGGTCCACTCAAAAGCTGATTCCGATTTTTAAAATAACATTTGATGTGGTCCAGACCAAAGTGAAAGAGAGCTCAATCGTGGCGGAGTGGCAAAAGACTGATTCGGAACTGCCCGGGAAAGCGGACAAACCCCTTCCCGCCGAAATCTATCCCCAAAAAACTCGGCAGACAGATACAGAGCTGCAGTCACCGGTGCCCTCAGCTGGTCCTGGGAGACACGCAGCTTCACTGGCTATCTCGCTGTTTTGTGCCCTTCTGCACCAGACCCTCCAGCTGGCATCGGAGATGGCAGTGCGCAGGCTATCAGCCCCCCCCCCCCGCTTCCCTCGCACTCTCCTCTCCCCCCCTCCTCTACTAATACAAAGCGGTCCAGCTCCATGGTAGTTGTCTGTGGTTGTAACACCTCTGACCATCATTTTGACAACCCCAGCCATGCCTGGGAACACACTAACATCTCCGATCGACTCCATGGTCTGGGGGGAACCCCCACTGTCAGCCCCACCAATGGTTATGTCCACTCGAGCCCAAAGCATGCTTCCTGCCTGGAACCTCCTTTTCCTGCCCCTGCCAGGGTCGGCAACATGTGGTGTACCCCTGGGGGGGGGGGGGGGGGGGGGGGGCTGGAACCAGACCTGCTAGTGAACTGGAAAAGCCCGCATCCAAGATGGCGGTGCCCATGTCACTGGGAAATACCCCGGAGCTGGGTGCATCAAAAAGCCATAAAAACAAACAGGTACTTCTGGCAAGAAGCTATTCCTCCCCACCTGATTTCTCCGATGCCTCCTCATCAGAGGAAGACCTCACCTGGCCAGAATCTAGAAAAGGTGTATGGGACAAGATCAAAAGAACAGCTATTGAAACAGGTGATTGGGAAATGGCTGATAAGTTGCATGTAATGCCAGTCAGATACAATAAGAGAGCTCAACCTTTCTGGGAATCTTTGGCTTTTACAGAAATTAAAGAATTAAGTAAAGCAGCCAAGGAGCATGGAAGAAGTTCTCCTTATTTCTGCAGCCTTATCACTGCTATTTTTTCTGCCCATGTCCTAACCCTTCATGATGTTAGGTATCTAATGGCATCATTGTTAACTCCCACTGAATTTTCTTTATGGAAGTTAGGGTGGAAACGTTTATTAAATAAACTGCTTCTGGACTATGCCAGAGATCAAGCCAGAGCAGGACTAACAATAGGCCAGCTGACAGGGGAAAGAGCTTTTATAGACCCAGATAGACAAGCTGCAAACCTTCCTAGACCTGTGCTCAATGACATAACAGAAGCAGCTAAAAAGGCTTTATTGCAAATTCCTGAGGCAAATAAGCCACAAATGGATTTTGCAGAAATAAGCCAGGTTCCACTGAACCTTACATGACTTTCTTGGACCGGCTAAAGCAAACTATTGATAAACAAGTAACTGAAGACCAAGTGAGAGAGAGACTGTTAAAACAATTAGCTGTGGTTAATGCAAATTCAGAATGTAAAAAGATCTTGCATACTTTACCATCAGAGCCAGAGCCTACCATTCCTCAAATGGTAGAAGCTTGCAATAAACTGGGTACTCTATAACATACAGCTACTATCCAAGCACAGGTTTTAGCTAATGCCTTGACTGACTTTCAAAAGAACTCCAAAAAACCACAAAACAATAAAACTGGAAATTGCTATAACTGTGGAAAAAAGGGACATTGGGCAAGAAATTGCAATAAACAAAAAGCAAGAAGTGTCCAAAGGCAATGTGGCTGTGGCAAAAATGAACAGAATACTAACTATTCTCATCAAGTGCAGGCTTCTTGTTGCTGTCATTCGGGAAACTCCAAGCAGAGTGCGGGACAGAGGCGCATGATGACACAAGAACCCCTGTCACCTGTCATGGGAAACACCAAAGACCAGGGATTCCACAGCTGCAACACATCATCGAAGGCTTGCCTGCTTCAATGCTAGCAAACACCAGACTGGAATTGTCAACTGCCCGGCCCATGCTAATCACAAATTTTTCTCATCACACCATTTATTTCTACAGGGTGCTTCAGCCTGGAATCACAGCCACGTGATTTCCTCATAATAGGCTTGGACAGGCATAATGCTGAAGGGTGTTTTGTGCTACCCACAGTTTTAACAGTTACCTCTCATCAAGAAATCACTGTTTTAGTTTGGTGTCCTAATCCTCCTTTTTTTTTACCTGAAGGACTAGTTTTTGCTCAAGCTTTTTTATTTCCAGAAATAGATGATGGTGCTCCCAGTGAATCTTATGTTGCATGGACCAGATGAATTGGCTTGGGAAGAATTCCAGTTACCTGCACCTTGACCTGCCTAGGTAAGACTGCTACTCTCACGGGACTCATTGACCCAGGCACAGACGTCACTGTAATCTCCCAAAGATACTGGCCACCAGAATGGACTCTAGTTCCATCCCTTGACACCCTAGTTGGGATTGGAGGACACAGTAACACCATAAGGAGCTTACACCCAGTCTCTTTTAAAGGACCTGATGACCGCATAGAAACCATCAAACCATTTGTTATCAAGAGGGATAAAGTAATTGTTTGAGGGCAAGACATCCTTTCACAATGGGGCTTGAAAATAGAAACAAATTTTTGATAAGGGCCATTGACAAGTGCGGTACTTTTAAACTCACCTGGACATCAGAAAACCCTGTCTGGGTCGATCAGTGGCCACTTCCTATTGAAAAACTCACCGCACTAGAATCTCTGGTAAATGAACAGTTAACAAAAGGACATGTAGTTCCTACTAATAGCCCCTGGAACACTCCAATATTTGTTATCAAAAAACCACACAGCGAAAAATGGAGTCTGCTCCAAGATTTGAGGAGAATAAATGAAATAATTGAGGAAATGGGACCTTTGCAGCCAGGATTACCATTGCCTAATATGATTCCCATGGATTGGTCACTGGTAATAATTGATTAAAAAGATTGTTTTTTCAGCATCCCAATCCACCCTGACAATGCTCCACGATTTGCTTTTTCTGTGCCCTCAATAAATAGACAATCCCCCTTAAAGAGATTTCACTGGACTGTTCTGCCCCAAGGGATGCGAAATTCCCCCACCATATGTCAATGGTATGTAGTCAAGATTTTATCACCTGTCCGTGAGAAGTTTCCCCAATCCATGATATTGCACTATATGGATGACCTTTTAATACCTGCAAAAGATGACACCATTACAAACACTGTGGCAAATGAAACAATTGCCCAAATACGCAAGGCTGGTATGCAAATAGCTGAGGACAAAATACAACAGTCTCCTCCTTAGACATAGTTAGGTCACAAAATCACAGGGCGCACCATAATGCCCCAAGCAGTGCAACTACAGGAGGATCCCACCACACTGCAAGACCTCCAAAGACTCATTGGATCTATCAACTGGAATTGCACTCTTCTAGGAATCACTAATCAAGATTTGGCCCCTTTATTTGAACTGTTAAAAGGAGACACTGACTTAAATTCCCCAAGGGAATTAACTCAGGAAGCAAAAACTGCTTTAAACAAAGTGTTTGCAGCTTTGAAAACTCATCAAGCCAACCAATGTGATCCAGAGTTACCCTTTTTGTTTGCAGTATTAGGAGAAAGTCCACATCTATATGGATTAATTTTTCAGTGGAGCAAAAGTTTGTCAGATCCTTTGTTAATTTTAGAATGTTTTTTTTGTCATATCAAATGTCTAAAACCATAACTACTTGTCCAGAAATCCTTGCACAACTGATAATGAAAGCCAGATCCTGAATTCTATCTTTCTCAGGAAAAGATTTTTTTACTATGTTTATGCCTATTATTTCTATTTATCTAGAATGGCTTATTCAACAATCAGAAATATTCCAAATTGCATTGGCAGGATTTCCAGGACAAATTTCAGTTCATTTTGCAAAACACAAATTATTACGTCTTTCCTTTAGTCTAATCCAAAAACCTCTGAGAAGTTATACTCCACTTAATGCTCTTACCCTTTTTACAGATGGCTCTGGAAAATCACACAAATCAGTAATCACATGGAAGAACCCTGAAAATGGAAACTGGGAATCAGATGTCAAAATTGTAGAGGGTTCACCCCAGATTACTGAACTTGCTGCAGTTGTCCATGCATTTTCCAAATTCTTAATTCCTTTTAATTTAGTAACTGACTCCTTTTATGTTGCAGAAATTGTGGAACGAGCAGAGGGTTCTTTTCTCAAATTCATTTCCAACAAAAGGTTATATGATTTACTTAAGGAATTAATTTTCTTTCTTTCCCTAAGGAAACAGCCTTATTTTGTCACACATACTCGCTCACATACCACCTTACCTGGATTCATAGCTGAAGGCAATACTCGTGCAGACCACCTCACCATGCCGATCCAAACTACTCTTCCAAACCTTTTTGATCAGGCCCATTTAAGCCACTCATTTTTCCATCAAAATGCCCCATCCTTAATAAGGTCATTCAATCTGACCAAAGATCAGGCACAAATGATTATCAGGTCCTGCCCTGATTAGCAATACCAATCAATCCCTTCAGTGGGAAGTGGAATCAATCCCAGGGGACTAAACAGCTTAGAACTCTGGCAGTCAGATGTTATCCATTATCAATCATTTGGCCGATTTAAATATATTCACGTCTCTATTGACACCTTTTCAGGAGCCGTATTTGCTACAGTGCATATGGGAGAGAAGGACCAAGATATTATTAAACATTTTTTACAAGCTTTTTTATCTCTAGGTGTTCCCCAAAAGGTAAAAACAGACAATGGACGTGGATATGCTTCAGAAAAGGTAAAACAGTTTTTTAATCTATGGGGGATAAAACACATTACAGGTACTCCCCATTCCTCCACGGGACAATCAATAATTGAAAGAACACACAGAAGTCTAAAAGACCTTTTAGAAAAACAAAAAGGGGGAATGGAGACCCTTGCTACTATGGAGAGGCTATCAAAGGCAGTATATGTCTTCAATTTTCTTAACAATTCATTCATGAAACCCCTTCCACCAATTTTCAGACACTTTAGTAACACCACTCAAGCTAAATTAAAAGAAAAACCACCAGTATTAATAAAAGATCCAGAAACATCACAAATTTTAGGTCCATTCCCATTAATTACATGGGGAACGGGGTATGCTTGTGTATCTACAGGTGCAGGACCCAGGTGGATCCCCGCCAAAAACATCAAGCCACATCTGCAGCCCTTGCCAAAACCTGCAACAGAACCAGAAGAGCACCTGAGAGAAAAATCTCCCATAACATCAGAAGATCAACAGGGAGAAGAACCATTGTTATAACAGCCATCACAAAGATGACAACTTGGATTTCCCTGCTCATTTGCTACAACTCTCTCCTTCTTGGTAACAGCTGGATAGTCCCACAGCCAAAACAAAATATTTAGGTCACCTTAGCTAATATCACCAAACAGGAGACAATGTGTCTTTCAGTTGCCAGCCCTAGTCACCCCTTCTCCACCTTCTTAGTGGGGTTACCTACGGATGTGTGGCCAATACCTGTAAGCACCATCCGTACTTTGCAAATTCAGGGAAAAGGTGCTAATACCTTGAAAATGAACCCCGTGGATGATTTGGATCAGTGGACGAGAAAATTACCGCATGCACCAACTGAATTCCAAGAATTGGAGTTATTTGGGTCAGTAAAAATGGATTATTGTGTAAAATTCTGGGAAATGAGTACACTCATGGATGTTTCCTCAAATAACAAAATTTACCAAAATCAAACTCTGTGGTGCAATTACACCACTACTCCTGTCTGGTCCAGATTGTATCCAATCCAATTACCACCCGGTATGATTTTTTATCTGTGGAGATAGGGCGTGGCCAGAGATACCATCAAAGATCATGGGCGGTCCATGTAGCTTATGGCGCCTCACTATGTTAGCACCCAATGTCACCATGGCACATACATTGGCACGAATAAAAAGATCAACTCATCAATTTGAAGAAGATTGTAATTGCAAAATTACTTATTGGACAAAAACCACTGAAATTGTAATGTCTTTCTTGTTGCCATGGGTGGCTGCTGCAAAAGCCTTGAAGCAAATAGACGGAATTGGGTGCTGGCTCAGTGGGCAAACTAACGCTACATTAGTCGCCCTAAGTGAGTTACTGACTGATGTTAAAGCTGTCAGACACGCCACTTTACAACACAGAGTGGCAATTGATTTTCTTCTTTTGGCCCATATCTATGGCTGTCAGAGCTTTAAAGGCTTATATTGCATGAGTTTGTCTAGTCATAGCAAATCCATTTACTGCAGCATAAGCCTTCTGAAGGAGGGAGTTGGAAAATTACAAGTAGAGCAAGGGAATGATTGGATCAGCAACCTTTTCAAGGGCTGGAACTTGTCACCTCATGCGCTTTCCGTTATGGAAACTGAACTGTTATTTTTGTGTATGTGTATATTGATAATAGTCATTGCTTCTTTTTTATTCAAGTTTATGGTTATAATTCTAGAAGAAACAGTTTGTCTTTCTGCATTAAAAATACAAAAAGGGGAAGATGTTGAGGTTTGCCCTGCAGAGGGGGGTGGAGACCTTAGCCTTAAGCCATGGGTAAGCTCTCAGTCAGGGTGAGCTAAGACCCACCCCTGAATACCTCATTTGGTATATGAAAATTGTTTCTAGAAAGTTCTCAGTTCTCATTATTATTATTGGTTGTATTTTGCTGAAATATTTTTCATATTCCTAATCACCTTCCCCCATTGGACTCTTCCCCCAAATCCCCGCCTTAACTCCGTCCCTCGTTCATGCATAAAACTGCTGTCACCCTGGACCCCGCTCTCTTTTTTGGTCCGAACCCTGTACTGTGCACAGCGTATAGTTTGTTATTTTCCCTTATTAAAAGTTCTGTTTCTGGACGACTGAATCAGAGTGGTCTCTCTCACAAAGTCGCTGAAGGTGGGTGCCCCGAGGAAGCTACTGGTTAAATTATTCAGGCCAGAATCGGGCACTTCAACTGGGCATACTGGACTGTGCAGATTTCATGGCCTGGCACATCAGAGACACAGAAGTGCAAAGTGTTAGTAGATACCAGTACACAATGCACACTGTTGGTGATGCTGAATGATATTTTGCCCTTTTTCTTTTATATATTCTCTATATTCTTTACACATATATTTGTAGCTCTGTATCCTATTGTTCATAGCTAGTTTTCCCTTCCTGTTTGCTACCCTGATAGGCAGAAAGACAAAACACATTCCAAAGCCCCTGTCCTATTTTGGTTCTTTCCGGGAACCAAGGCCAAAAAACAGCTCATTGAGACACATTTTAATCAACAAAGTTTAGTCCCATCTGAGGGGGGAGGATTTAGAAAGGGCTTGAAACGAGGAAAATCGTAGCACCTCTTATGTATGTAATCGGTGCTTTTTGTCAATTATGCTAATTTGCTAACTCCCTCCCTGAGGGGGAAGGGGAAGCATTTTATGGACATTTTCCATATCTGCCCCTGGAGATCTCCAGTAAAGACCAAACTTTATATTACCTCCTATACTATTATTATTTCAGAAGTGTTTTGTTTCATTTCTAGGTTCCTTGAGGCATTAATGACATTGAGACACAGGAGTGCAGGACCTATCTGGATGTCTGGAGTGACTTTGATTGGCTAAGTTTTAATATTGACACATAATTAAACAAATGAAAAGGAATAGGTACGCTCTTGTGAATATACAGTTTGAGATGAGATCCCGGAAATCCTTCTTTCTGGTTTTCCACAGCAGGCGCAGTGTGGCCCTGCGGCCCCAGGCGCTGCACGGTTCTGCCCCAGGCGCTGCCCCTCTCAGTGGCTCTGCCATACGCGTGGACCACCCCAGCTCGGCACAGTTCCACCGCGCTGAGGGGGGGTCAGGATGCCCTCAGTTCTGTGGCCCCACCCATGTCCCAAGACTTTAAAACCTTGGACCCTCCCCTCATTTGTTCTTTGGCTTTTG
Source organism: Certhia americana (assembly GCA_018697195.1). NCBI lineage: Eukaryota > Metazoa > Chordata > Aves > Passeriformes > Certhiidae > Certhia > Certhia americana. The sequence continues at coordinate 7,909,424 of JAGMWU010000027.1, read as the reverse complement.
TCCATGACCCCCTTTCAGTGAGCTCTAATAAACTCCTGGAAACTTTATACAAAGGCACCTCCCGTGTCTACTCTCACCAACACGCTATTCAACATTGCAGTGCACATATGTACTGGTCATCAGAGCTATCCCTTCCAAGGAGCACGCTCTCGGGAAGGCGGTGGTCTCAGTGACTCCTGCCACAGATGGTGCTCTGAACTGGGACCTCTTCTCGAGTACCCTGAGAGTGTCTCCATTGGATTTATCCCTGGAAAAAAGCCTCCTCGGATCCTCAGCTCTCAAACAGAAGATCTCTGATTTTTTGGGGCAATTCCTGAAGGTCTGACTGACAACCCTCATTGAAACACTTCCCAAGGATTGGTCAGAGTTGGCGAGCCCCCCGCAATATTTTTCTTTTTGACCTGCTGAATTCCTTCGGAGTGGTGAGTGGCTAAGTGTAAGAGAGGGTCCCAAGTTTCCCTCATTTGCCTCACGACCGTCTCGAGGACAGACTAAGACCCTGAGGACTCCATTCACTTTGGACAGGGGCTCTGGCCTGGTCATGGCAGATGCTTGCCAAGCAATTGTTTGCAGGTGTGCTTGTTGTATCCCATGGTATGCTGCTCCAGGCAGGCACTGGCGAGTAGTGGCACATTCTGCACATTTACAGCTGCTTCTTGGGACAATGGTTCTCCTCCACACAACAGTACTACTCAGCTTATCGCTTTGGCCAGATGTCACTCGCTTTGGCAAAAGACTATAAAGAGTGATTTTTCTGCAAAGGACTTTTGAGATCTCTACATGGAAGGAAGACACGTCTATGGGCAGAAGGCCTCGAGGACATCGTCTCTCCATTGGTAGCTATACCCCTTTTTCTCTCTCTCTTTACTTTATTTTCCTTAACTCCCTCTCTCTCTCTCTCTCCCTCTCTCTGTCTCATAATTGTTGTTGGCACTCAATAAAAGTGCATTGCTGTGATTAACCTGAAAGTCTCCTTTGCTGTGTGTCTTTTGCACTCTGAGATCAGGAAAACGAACTATCACGCCCCCCGCTTGTACTAGCAGATCATGACACTAAGGCACCGGGGAAGTATGCCAAAACAGGTCTCTCTTCAGTTTTTTTCTGATTTCTCTTGTGGGTGGGAAAAAGACAGCCGAAATGGGTGCTAATTTTTCCCTTTTGCAGCAGAAGTTTTACATCCAAGTTAAGGGTATCCTTGTTTCGGGGATTGTTAAGTATTCTAAGGGAAATTTGAAGGCTTTTGTTCATTTTCTGTTTAAACACTTCCCCGATATCACCAGGGAAGTAGCTCTTTCTGTTCAGTTTTGGGATAAAGTGGGGAAATGTTTATACTTAGAACAAGTTAAGGGGAATGTTAAAGTGGGGAGATTTTATTCTCTTTTCCATTCATTTTTTAAGTTAATCAAAGGAAAAGGGGAAAGTTTGGGACCCTGTTCTTCCAAGTTACTGTCTTCCTCCCTCCCTACTCCTACTTCCTCTCTCCCTAAGAGTGGGATTGGAGGTGGAACATGCCAAATGTCACAGGAGAGCCACCTGCCTCCTGCCACCTCTTATCCCTCTCTGTCCCTTCCTCAGGCTGGTTCTGGCCATGCCAGCCTGAGTCCTAACCTCAACCCCTGTCCTGCGCCCCCTTACCCTAGTTTGTTCCCTTCTCCACTAATTTCAATAGGCCAAGATGGTTGCCAGCCACATGGCAAGGCCCACCATCTTAGGACCCTCAAAACCAGACCTGACTCCAACTCAAAGTGGCTGCTTTTCCCCTCTCCTTCCTCCTTCCTCTTATTCTTTGGGCCCCTCCTCTGCGATGCTCTCTGCTCCCTCATCGGGTTCCTCCCCTCTGATTGTGTCAACTGTGACATCAGTGTCGGGACCCTCCCTTTCCCCCTCCCACCGGGAAACTCCTCCCCAACTCCATCTCTGATCCAGACCACTCCTCTCTATCCCTTGCCACTTCCAGTTCTCATACCACCGGAACTGGAAGTCGGCCTGACTGGAGGGAAGCCATCTTGTTTACCAAAGCCCTGAGTCACCAGGGCTTGCTGGTCAGCAGGGGAACTTGTCTCTACTTTGACCCTTCTTCCTCCCCTTTGGAGGATGAAGACAGTGGTTGCTCTGACAACAACACACAGTTGAAGCAATGCTGGATTAGGGTTCGGAGACAGGCAGTGAAGGAGGGTGATTTAGAAATGGCAAAAAAGCTACAACATGTTGTGGCCACAGTCATCTATCAAAATGGAAGGGATAGGAGAACCACTATATGGAAGCCAATTCCTTATAACAAATTTAAAGAGGTCTGCAAAGCAGCCAAAGACTATGGCATAAAATCACCTGTCACAGTTTCAGTTTGAAACTGGACAGAAATATTAATTATGTTTAGTGGCTTAGGTTTGCTAATTTGAGATTTCTCAGCTAATGCACTAATTAATGTGGTAGGTTTATTTTTTTTTTTTTTGCTGTGAGATAGGATTAGGAGAAAAAGCAAGATATGTTTAATCTTGAAAAGGTATAAAGAAAACTATTAAAAGAGTTAAAAGGAAGATAATAAGAAAAATTAGAATAAAACTTTTAGAACACTTTTTTCCTCCCTCTCCACACTTTTTTACTGACAATGTAGAGACAAAACTTGGGACTTTTAGTCAGTTTCCTACTTCTGAAATAGTTTTTTTTAGTTCACTTAGGGAGAAGAGTTTTCTTGCCATACTATGGAGACTTTTTTACAAGAAAATAGTTTTCTAGTGGTTTTAATGTCACAAAGTAAATCTGCCACCCAGGACATAAGAAAAAAAAATTGTTTGCAGTGTGAAAGTCTTTCCCATGTTTTGCAGTTTTCTTACAGCTGCTTTCATAGGCTATTTCGATTTATTGGGGTAATATTTTAAGGATGAGCTATTCTAGTACACAGCAAAAGTTCTCTTTGTCCATCCCTGGGACTAGAGGTTTTCTACTACTATGTTTAGGGCAAGGTTTCGCATTTTTTTATGTTTAAGTTTTTTACTAGATTTACAGCAACATCTATCTGCTTTAACTACTGGTGCTTCGGCTTACAGCTGTCCTAGAATGCTACATCCACCAATACATTTCTATGAGTTACAAGGAAAAAAAAAAAGTTAATTATATCTTCACTATAGCTTTACAGGATTTTAAGTCAAGCCTAAAGCATTTTATTGAATCTCTTCTGTCTAGAAATAACTCTTTTTTTACTGACTTCATAGTTTTATGTTATTGCCTTTATGTGTTTACATTTTTTCTTTTTCTTAATTTAGGAGAGAAATGGTGTTTGTAAAATCATTTGTTTTCAAGCTTTCCTATTAACTGAAACATTTCTTATAAAGTCTTGTAATGCTGGAAGGTTGATTTGGTCTAAAACTCTGCATCGGGAACATGGCTCGCTGTGCTTCTCTGTTGGCCATGTGGTCTCCACTGGCACCATGCGATTTGTGTCCACCCGACTCTGCTGGGGTGCTAAAAACAGGAAAAACTGCCGTTTACACGTTTATCTTTCTATCTGTAGTAAAGTTGGCTTAAAGCAGCTGAGCAAATAAAGTTCGTTGCCAGCCATGCCATTGTGGCTGTGCAAAATTGCAACGGCCCCTCCGATCCTGGCCACATGGCCATTCCCAGTCTGTAGTGGCGGTGGTTGAATGGCTGCTCTTAGCCCCAGGGCCACTCTCTCTCTTAAGCTGCTCCCAGTGCTAATACAGTCTCTGACTAACACAGTCCGTCAGGCTCTGCTAAGAAAGAGCTTGTCTCTGCTGGCAAAGAGACTTAGTCATCTGCCGGAATAAAGCCCAGTGGGCTCCCCGGTGAGGGGTTTGGCAGCCCACTTGCCACTCCTCTGAAGACAGAAAAATCTTGGCCGGGCCGCGGGAGCCAGCCCAGACCCGGCCATGTGGGCGGAGCCAGGCTGAGTCCGGACCCAGCTCACCACCACCTCCAAGGCTGGAAAAACCAAGAGAGCTATTCCCAGGTTTTTTGGTCTTAAGATGTGTATTTACAAAAGGCATATCCACTCTTTTTGTTGGTCTAATCAGGCATCAATATTAAAAAATTGTCTAATTAGAGCCAACCCAATACATCACCCTATTTTAAAAACACTCTTGACGTGACCCTTGACAGCCATGTTATGGTTCCCCAAGACACCAGATACCTTTTTTCACTCCTTTTAACACTAATGGAGTTTGTCTTGTGGGAAGTCCTATGGAAAAAAGGACTGAAATCTATCCTGGCCACAATCAAAAATGAGGGCCCTAACACTACACTAACTATGGCCATGCTCTCTGGAGAAAAAGGATTTGACCAGCCCAAAGAGCAAGCCCGAAACATCCCTCAATCTATCCTAGATTTCATTATAACAACTGCCTGTAACACCTTGTTTTTAACACCCGATGGCTCCATTCCCCTACAAAATTTTTCAGACATCCGACAAGGTGTGGATGAAACTTTCCTTAAAATCGCAGACAGGATCAAGGACGCAATTAAAAAACAAATAAAAAATCCTCAGTCCAGAGATGAGTTTCTCCAGAAAATGGCAGCAGCCAATGCCAACACAGAATGTAAGAAGATTATTAGAGCACTCCCTCTAGAATTGAGCCCACCATTCAGCAAATGATGGAAGCCTGTACCAGACTTACCTCCACTGAGCACACCGTCGTCTTGGCTGTAAGTAAAGGGAGAGGGGAAGCAATGGCAGTGCAGAATATTAGTCAATTAATATGTTTCAACTGTGGACAGAAGGGGGACCTGCAGACTAGATGCCCACTTCTTCTCCCTCCTCAAGTTCAACCAAAGGGTCATCACCAAAACCAGCAGTCGGGAAACTTCAGGCCAAGCGCGAGATGACCCTGTGCGATGACAGGAAACGGCAGGTTGTACCATCCGGATCTCCCTACCATCCGGGAAGACCAGTGGCAGGCTGGTACATTGAGGAAAACCGCGACTGCCAGAGGGGGCTTCACTTTTACCGACAACAAGAAGCCATGAACCTGACAGATTGCCGGGTGTTGGTAAGTGACCTTTCGGTCCAATTCGAGGACACACAAATTGCCTATATTCCCACAGATCAATATGGACTCTCAGAAGAACCAGGTGAAGTACTGATTTTGGGAGATACCAATCACACCCCAATTGGCCTAGAAGTGGTCCCCAAAGTTACTGTTGTAAGTCCAGGACAAAAAATCACGGTAGCTGTTCTATGCATAGACCCTCCTTTTTTCTTGAGCAAGGGTACTCCCTTTGCCCAAATGCGTGTGTTGAATGGACAAGACTATTCAGATTTGGACAATCATAATGTGTACCTCACCCAAAAGGTGGGAAGACATAAACCATTACTAAAGTGCACTCTATCCCATCGAGGTACCCCAGTTACTATCACTGGAACTGCAGACACAGGAGCTGACATCACAATCATAGCACGTTCACAATGGCCTGAAGACTGGGAACTTGTTACACCCACTGGTACCATCGTTGGGGTGTGTTGGGAAGGAAGAAACAGGAAAGTCCTATAAATCTGACTACTTATCCAAAGATGCTAAGAATGCAGGAACTAGAAGAGACATTGAAATGAAAGCAGTGTTTGTTTGAATGTTTATAGAACAGCTTTGGCTGACCAAAGGTCTTTCTGTCTTAAGAATGTGATTTACTAACAGACATACCAAACCAGAACAGACCTTTCTTCCCTGGCCTGCCAGGAAGGGACTCCTGATAAGATTTAGAGATTAGAAAGTAGTAAAACTTGGTAACGTAGTGATTCCTATAGGATGTATGTAAATGTAGGAAATATGTATTCAATACTAGATTGGTTGATGAGAAAATAGAATATTCAACATAGAAAGAGATATAAGTCATTGTAAAAGGAGAGCTTGCTCTCTTTTCTCTTACGCTCTTTTCTCTTACACTCTCCTACTCTCTCTTGCTCTTTTCTCTTTTTGCTCTCTTTTGCCTCTTCTCTTACTCTTACCCTCTTGCTCTCCTGCTCTTACTCTCTCTTGCTCTTATCCTCTTATGCTCTCTTGCCTTGTGCTCTCTCCTGCTCCTGTGTCTTCTAGCCTGGTCTGAGCTAACCCTGAGCTGAGTTCTTTTCACCCACACCCTATGTAATAAACTTCAAAACTTAACCATAGAGATCTCGGCTGAGTACTGTCCCAGACCGTTCAGGCACGTAACAGTTTCCTACAGGGGTGGGATGACCTGTCACCTCTCTGAGGAGCAAGAGACTCATTAACATCGAGGGTCCTGAAGGGCAAATAGCTACAATCAGGCCTTTTGTAGTGTCCATAAACATGATATTCTGGGGCAGGGCCCTGTTGTCTCAATGGGGAGCCTGACTAGGAATCCCTGTACCATCTCTGGATTTCTAGTTGGGGCCACTGTAGAGCGCACCACCCCATCACTCATTTGGAAGATTGATGAACCAGTGTGGGTGGACCAATGGCCCCTTCCAGAACAGAAGTTAAAAGCTCCTCATTGATGAGCAGCTATCCAAGGGCCATATAACACCTTCCACTAGCCCTTGGAACACACCCATCTTTGTTATCAAAAAACCAGGCAAGGACAAGTGGCAGATGCTACAGGACCTCCGTAAGATCAATGAGGTCCTGGAAGATATGGGGCCCTTGCAACCTGGCCTGCCCTCTCCCTCCATGCTCCCCAGAGATTGGCAGCTCACAGTCATTGATCTAAAGGACTGTTTCTTCCACATCCCGCTCCACCCTAGAGATGCCCCCAGATTTGCATTTTCAATCCCATCCCTAAATAGACAGGAACCTCTAAAACTGTATCAGTGGTGAGTCCTTCCCCAGGGCATGAAAAACTCTCCAGCCCTCTGTCAGATGTTTGTTGCCCGGATTTTATCACCAGTCTGGAAGCGATTTCCTGAGGCAGTTCTTTTACATTATATGGATGATATCTTAATCTGCACCAAAACTGATGCTCAATCACAAACCTGTCCTGGTTTGGCTCTAATTGGAGAATTTTGTAATATTGATGCCTGATTCGACCAATGAAAAGGGTGGATACACCTTTTGTAAATACACATTGTAAGACAAAATATCTTGGGAATAGCTCTTGGCTTCCGGCCTTGGAGGACATGGCGGGCCAGGTCCGGGCTGGTCTCAGCTTGGCCCGTGTGGCCAGGTCCGGGAGAGCCCTGCGGCCTGGCCGAGATTTTCTGCCCCTGGAGGGGTGGTGAGTGAGTGGCCAGGGCGATCTCGCACAGCCACCTTGGCGTGGCTCACAATGAACTTTCTTTGCCCAGCCGCTTTAAGCCAGCTTTATTATAGACAGAAAGATAAAAGCGTCAGCAGCAGTTTTTCCTGTTTTCAACACCCTGGCTGAATCAGGCTGGCACGGCTCGCATGGTACTGACGGAGAACATGTGGCAAACAGAGAGGCACGGCGAGCCATGTTCCCGATGCAGAGTTTGGATCAGATCAACTTTTCAGCGTTACTTTATAAAAACTGTTTCAATTAATGGTAAAGCTTGAGAACAAATGACTCTACGAACACCATTTCTCTCCTGAATTAGAAAAAGGAAAAAAAGGTGAACACATAGAAACAATAACATGGGACTCTGAGGTGAGTAAAGAAAAAGTTAATTCTAGATGGAGGGGAATTGAAGAGATGCTTTGAGCTTAACTTGAAATCCTGTAAAGCTATAATGAAGATATATTTGGCATATCAGACTTTGGTTTTTTTCCCTTGTGACTCATAGAAATGCATTGGGGGATGTAGCATTCTAGCACAGCTGTAAGCCAAGGCACCACTAGTTGAAGCAAATAGACGTTGCTGTGGATCCACTGAGAAACTTGAACATGAAGAAATGAGAAACCCTGCCCTAGAGACAGTAGTAGAAAATCTCTAGTCCCAGAGATGGAGAAAGAGAACTTTTGCTTTATAGAATAGCTCATCCTTAAAATATTACACCAATAAATTAAAATAGCCTATGAAAGCAGCTGTAAGAAAACTGCAAAACATGGGAAAGACTTTCACACTGCAAACAGAATTTTTTCTATGTCCCAGGTGGTGGATTTACTTTGTGACATTAAAGCCATGAGAGAACTGTTTTCTTGTAGAGAAGTCTCCATAGTATGGCAAGAAAAACTCTTCTCCCTAAGTGAACTGAAGGAAACTATTTCAGAGTTAGTAAACTGACTAAAAGTCCCAAGTTTTGTCTCTTTACATTGTCAGTATAAAAGAAAGAAGTGTGGGGAGGGAGAAAAAAGGTGCCCTGAAAGTTTTTTTCTGATTTTCTTATTATGTTCCTTTTAACTCTTTTAACAAAGTTTTCTTTATACCCTTTTAAGTTTAAACAGGTCTTGCTTTTTCTCCTAATCCTATCTCACAGGAAAAAATAAACCCACCACATTCATTGGTCCATTGGCCAGGAAGTCTCAAATTGACAAACGTAAACCACTTTATGTTGAGATATGACACAAGATAAATCACACGCAGACAGCTCTTCTCAAAGAGAAGAGAGGAAGAAGAAAGGAAGTTTATTATGAAACTCCAATTTATATAGGTTACACACATTGTCCCTTGATTGGTCTAACAAGTGGCCTCCTCTGAGACCACACTGGTCAAACCATAGGTCCATCAACTCTCACTTCCTTTCTAGAAAGGAATGCAAACAACTGTTGTTTACAGAGATGTGTGTGGGAACTGACTCCAGAAATTCAAAAACATCAGAAGGCTAGAAAGAAACATGCAAAAGCAAGGGCAACATCTCACCCTTTTTCCATTTAAAAAAGAAAAATGAACAATGTCGAAAAGGAATTTACAATGTCCAATGTCCATTTGTGTAGGAGTCATCAGAATGATCATTCGCGTCATCTGCATCTGAGTCATCACTTGATGATCCATCCACTGAAGACTTTCAGTTTGGTCACAGTTTCCATGTTGCCTGTTGGCTGCAAAAATGACAGGGTTATTCGAGTTTTTGGGGCACAGTAAGATGATTGATGGTGTACAATGCCTTTTCCAACTGACTGTGTGGGGTGTGACCCTTCATTTCCTGTTTTTGTTTTTGAAGAACCCGCCTTAGAGTACCATGAGAGCGTTCTACAATAGCTTGACCAGTTGGAGAATGAGGGATACCAAACTTGTGTGACACACCCCACGACTGCAGGAACTGCCGCACCTGCTGCGATGCGTAAGCAGGACCATTGTCGGTTTTCACAGCAGAAGGTATGCCTAGAACGGCAAAGGCCTGCCTCCAGTGGGCAAGGACATCGTTAGCCTTTTCTCCAGTGTGAGCAGAGGCCCACATGGCATAGGAGAACGTGTCCACCATGACATGCACATACTTGAGCCAGCCGAATTCAGCAATCTGGGTGACATCAGTCTGCCAAAGCTCCAAGGCCCTAAGGCCTCTGGGGTTCATCCCAGCCAGTAAAGGCCCAGCCAGCGCGTGACAGTCATCACATGACTCGACAATGTCACGAGCCTCAGTAGGCGTCAGCTGAAACTGCTTCTGCAAGGTCTGTGCATTCTGATGGAAAAACCCATGCAATGCCTTGGCCTGCGCAAGCATGTCAGGCTGAGGTGCTACCCACACTGGGTTAGCCAACTTGTCAGCCCTCGCGTTACCTTCTGCTACAAACCCTGGCAGGTCGGTGTGCCTCCTCACATGCAGGACGTAGTATGGATGAACCCGGTCCTGAATGGCACACCACAGGATCTTCAGTAGGTGAAACGAGGCAGGATTACTGACCTCCTTTAAAACTGAATAACCCAATCACTGTGCAATGTCAGCCACATAGGCTGAATCCGTGACCAAATTGAAAGGCTCTTGGGAAAACTTCTCAAATGACATGACAGCTGCCCTCAATTCAACCAGCTGGGCTGACCCATCCTCATGGCCTTCCAGAACCTGCCACTCTGATCCATCCGTCCAGGTAACAATGGCCTTTCCTGTTTTCCCTGAACCGACAGTGAAGAAAGAGGGTCTTTGCACTGGTTCCTGGCTATTTTTGGGCCGCAAAGAGATTTTTGTGAATTTCGCTACCTGTAGTAGCTTATGGCTGGGCAGATGATAAGTGACCTGCCCTGAAAAGTTTTCTAGAGCACTTTGCAGAAACACACTGTCTGCAAGGCTCCATTCAAAATCCTCTCTTTGTGTCAGGAGCATGATTTTTGCGGGACCCACACCCATCAATTGCAAACACCGTTACCAGCAATTGATTATTACGTGAGCAATTAGCTCAAACATTGTGGTTGCTGTCTTCTGCGGCTGATGGGGCAGAAAAACCCATTCCAAGATGTGAGAGGGATCAGACCATTCGTCATTCCATTGGCCAATGATACCTGTGGGATGCGAACCTGGAGTGGTAATGAACACAGTGATATCAACGGCAGGATCAATGCGGTAAACTTGGCAAGTAGAAACAGATTGCTGAACCTCCTCTAGCACCTGACGTGCCTCAGGGGTCAGTGTCCGAGGTGATTTCAAATCAGTCTCCCTTTAATAAGTCAAACAAAGTAGACAATTGTGTGTTGGTCAGTCCCAGGTAAGGACATAACCAAGTGATGACACCTACCAATTTCTGAGCATCATTCAGTGTCTTCACAGAATGCACAAATTGCACCTCCTGGAATCGGATTATCCATTCCAGAATTTTTGACCCCAAATACTTCCACGGAGGTTATTGTGGAACCTTTTCTGGAGCTACCTGCAGCCCATTTGAATTCAAAGGATCAAGCGACCGAGGCCAAATCCTCAGCAGCTCATTGTGGGTGAACTCAGCCACCAAAATGTCGTCTGTATAACGATACAGACGGGCATCAGGAAACTGCTTGCGAACTCCAGACAAGGCACAGGCCACATACCCTTGGCATATGGCTGGACTGTTCCGCATGCCCTGGGGCAAACTTGCCATTGATACCGCTGTGCGGGCTCAGCATTACTAATTGCTGATACTGAAAAGGTGAATTTCGGTCTGCCATTGGGATGCAAAGGAATTGTGAAAAAACAATCCTTCAAATCCACAATGACAATTGGCCAATCTGTGGGAAGCATGGTAGTTGCTGGCATGCCAGCCTGCAAGGTCCCCATGCCTTCCATCAAGGCATCGACTTTTTGGAGGTCTTGTAACAACCTCCATTTCCCAGACTTCTTCCTGATGCAGAAGACAGGAGTGTTCCAGGGACTGGTAGAAGGCTCCAGATGACCCTGGTCCAATTACTCCTAGACCAGTTCTCGAAGGTTGACTAATGTGCTATAAGGGAGCGTCCACTCCAGAGGCCAGGCAGCAAGGGAGAGGATCGTGCAATCCGCTCCAGTGTCGAGAAAGTGCTTCTCCTCCAGGAGAGTGGCAGGATGCAGGTCCACCTCGTACGTCTGCAGCACTTGATCCATGAAGCTCCCAGGTAAGCTTCAGGAAGAGCTTCTTCTGCACCATGTTGATGGCCCTCAGTCAGGACAGTGGTCCTGTGAAGTGGAGGTGGCCCAGGAAATCCAAAATCGCCTTCTCCTTGCGCCTCATCAACCGCCTTAGGAACAGAGGACTCAAAAAATACAAGTTGAGCAAACTTTGTTCCTTTCGGGATAGTGACAGGGGGGTTGAGCATGGATACTGTTGTACAATTCTGTCCCGTAAAATCCGCCTCAACCAACCCCATGTGCACAATCATGTCTCTCCCCAAGGGACCAATGGCACTTAGGGGGACCTTGTGCATCCCGCCAGAGACTACTACAACTGTGTCAGCTGAGCCGTGGGTGCTGGCCATGAATCGGCCAAACAGACTCCCACCGGCTTCTGCCACAGCCATCCCAGTACAGCCCACGCCCGGTTCAGAGCAGAGCGGAGCCGCCCCAGATCCACCCCCCTCGGGTGCGGGGGAGAGACGGGATGCAGAGACAGATGCAACTGCCGGAGCCGCTGCCGCACTCCGCGTGTCTGCTGTGCACGCGCCCCCATCTGCCATGCCTGGTGGGGGCACTGCAGGGGGAGCAGAGTCCGGGACCGCTCCCAAGGGGGTCCCGCACTTCACCGGGTACCCAATCGCATGCATCGTCTCCCTGGAGCAGAACGGGACAGGTTGACTGTCATTCCTGACCGGACTGGACAAGAAATCGATCAACACCTCCCCTCCGGCAGTTTCTACCGCCTGCGCATGCTCGACAGACTCCACAGAAGCTGCGGCTCCCGGTGTTGCTCCCACCGACCGCGGAACCGGCGGCAGAGAGCCGGACCCCTCCCGCGCCGCAGCCAGGGGATACATTGCATTTACCACGGTGCAGGCACAGCGGGGCCCCAGACTCAGACCCAATCAGTGCCGAAGACTGAGCCAGGGCCCCCCCACAATCCCCCAGAACTGGGAAGACACTGAGGGAGGGTGGATCCTCCTCACTCCGCTGCTGCAACGCAAGGGGGGGGCAGTGGGGGGCTGGCGGACCCGATTCCTCGAGGCCGTCAGGAGCCCGCAGGGCTCCGCACATCAGAGTGACCCTACAGGGGGCAGGCGGGGGCCCCGCCTCACAGAGAGACCCAAAATCCCCCTGGGAACTCTGCAAAGTCACTGAGTTCTGAGAGGAGCCAGAGGAATATAGCTCCAAGGCCAGGTTCACTGCCTGCCAGAGGATCAAAAGATCCTCCACATCCTTATTATAATCAGCAAAGAGAACTCCCATAAAGCGATCTCCAGCCAGAGACCAAGTGTCTCTAGAAAAAACACATTTAAAATCCTGAAAAAACCTATTTCTCCGGGCCCACAGGAGCAAGCGTTCAAGCTCAGTCTTGGAGACAGAGATATGATTTCTGTCTAGAAACCCCACCCAGAGCTCAAGTGCAAGCAATCCTCTTGCAAAAAGGTTTTGTGTGGTTGCCATTGCTACCACACTGCAGCTGCCCGGAGGAGGAAAGAGGGAAAGGAACCTGAGGTGACCTCATCCACAGCTGTCCCTCACTCAGGTTCACCAATTGTCGAGATACGACACAAGATAAATCACATGCAGACAGCTCTTCTCAAAGAGAAGAGAGGAAGAAGAAAGGAAGTTTATTATGAAACTCCAATTTATATAGGTTACACACATTGTCCCTTGATTGGTCTAACAAGTGGCCTCCTCTGAGACCACACTGGTCAAACCATAGGTCCATCAACTCTCACTTCCTTTCTAGAAAGGAATACAAACAATTGTTGTTTACAGAGATGTGTGTGGGAACTGACTCCAGAAATTCAAAAACATCAGAAGGCTAGAAAGAAACATGCAAAAGCAAGGGCAACAACTATATATAATTGATGTTTCTGTCTGGGTTCAAACTGAAACTTCGACAAAACCGTACTAGACCAAACCATACAAGCTATTAAGGATGCAGGTTTTGAAATAGCAGAGGAAAAAAATCCAGCGTGTGTGCCCGTGGACCTATCTCGGACTCAAAATCAGTGAGCAGACCATCGCACCTCAGCAGCTCGTCATCAAGGACAACCCTAAGACCCTGCGGGATTTACACCAACTCTATGAGTCAGTCAACTGGGTCCATCCGCTGCTGGGAATTACCACAGAAGACCTTGTTCTGTTATTTAATCTTATACGAGGCAGTGATGACTTAAACTCACCCCACACCATCACACCTGAAGCTCGAGATTCCATCAGAAAGGTTATAGAAGCCTTGTCTGCATGACAAGCACATCGCTATGATCCAGTCTTGCCAATTCGTTTTTCTGTCTTGGGTATGTCACCCAAATTTCATGGTCTCATTTTCCAATGGAACCCCACTCCAGCTGATCAACTTCTGATCATAGAGTGCATGTTTCTACCACACCAACAACCAAAAACAATAACCACATCTCAGGAGCTGATGGCACAATTAATAATCAAAGCCAGAGCTCGCCTCCGAACCCTCACTAGGTCTGAGCTCACATGCATATACCTACCCATTACTTTGTCTAGTCTGTAAGCTTTCCTCCAGACAAATGAACACCTCCAGTCCGCCCTGGACAGCTACCCAGGCCAAATTTCAGTACATTATCCAAAATATAAACTATTCAATTCGGTTTTTCATTTGGTCCCAAATTCCTTAAAAAATCTGACTTCTCTAAATGCTCTAACAGTTTTCACAGACAGCTCAGGAAGATCCCACAAGTCAGTTATGACTTGGAAGAACCTGGATACCCAGAAGTGGGAGTCTGATGTTTAGATTGTTGAGGGGTCTCTGCAAATCACAGAATTAGCAGCTGTCGTTAGAGCCTTTGAGAGGTTCAAGTTTCAGCCAATAAATTTAGTCACAGATTCAGCTTATGTTGCTGGAGTAGCTGAAAGGGCTGATTATTCTTTATTGAAAGATGTATCCAACACAAAATTACATAGCTTGCTTTCGAAATTTACTTTTGTACTCTCCCACTGAAAGCAACCTTATCATATTATGCATGTGAGGTCACACACCGACCTGCCAGGTCCCATCACAGAAGGCAGTCAGAGAGTTGACCTCTCGGCAATGGCTGTTAGCACCATGAATGTAATACCAAACAACTTTTATCAAGCCAAATTAAGTCATTAATTTTACCACCAAAATGAGCCAGTTCTTGTTCGCATGTTCAAAATTTCCAGACACCAAGCCCGAGCAATTGTTACCTCCTGCCCAAACTGCCAGACATTTGCGCTGCCATCTATGGGAGCCAGGGTTAACCTCTGAGATCTAGAAAGCTTAAATCTCTGGCAGACCGATATAACACACTATGCTCCTTTCGGCAGGCACAAATATATACGTGTCCATTGACACATTTTCAGGAGCCATGTTCACATCTGCCCATGCAGGTGAAAAAACCAAAGATGCCATAAAACATTTTTGCCTCGCTTTTGCTACCCTGGGAGTGCCACAGGCTGTTAAAACAGATAATGACCCCACTTATGCCTCTAGGCAATTCAAAACATTTTTAGAGAAATGAAGCATCAAACATAATACAGGTATCCCACATAACCCCACGGGCCAAGCTATCATAGAAAGAAACCACCACAATCTGAAAAGGATCCTTGACTAGCAACGAAGGGAGGGTTGAAACTTTGTCAGCCATCGAAAGATTGTGCAAGGCTCTTTACGTTATCAACTTTCTTAATAACACCTTTGATGAGCCTAACCCTCCCATCGTCTGGCACTTCTCAAACAACACCACTACTCATTTCACAGAAAAGCCGCCAGTGCTGATCATGGACCCAGAAACAAAACACATTTCAGACCCTTTTCCACTAATAACTTGGGGGAGAGGCTATGCCTGTGTTTTGACAGGGATAGGCCCCAAGTGGATTCCAGGGAGGAATGTCAAACCATATAGAGACATCACAAAGACAACTACAATAAACCCAAGTCCCAACACATCAGAAGACGAAGATCAGCAAGTGACAGCAGTGTGGCAGAGACGGCGAAAAAAGGAAAAGCTTCCCATCGTCATTCCACCCTGCCTTCTCATAAACAGATATTTTAACCTCTAAATTTTTAAAACTTCTCATTACTTCATTTAATTTTCTTTCATACTTTCTGTTTAAGTCCCTTACTCCACCCCTTTCCCTTGCTCCTTTTGTGTAATAAATAAAGAAAGGGGGGTGTTGAAAGGGTGGTATTGAAGGGGAAAGAGAAGGATTTTAATATGTTCTTTTTTTTTTTTATTTACTTAACTTTTAAGTGCAATAAACTTATTTTATTATCCTTAAGTTTCAGGTTTACTACCTCAGAAGCAACCATACCATGCATCTCAAATTGTGAATTTATTCAGTGATCCTCACTATGACCACAGCGTGGATTCTCCAGCAACCGAAACAAAATGTGTGGGTCACTTTAGTGAAGTCCCTCCAACAAGACAGCCTATGCATGTCCGTGGGCAGTGTAGACGATCCGCTGTCCACATGCCTGGTGAGAATACCTCTCCAGATGGATGAAGGCCCACTCACAGGCAAGGGACCTAGCTTGGTAGACTCCTGGGATAGTTGGACCCTACCACATGCACCAGAGAAACCCCATGAATTAGACCTATTGGCGTCCTCCATTGCAGCCCAATGTGTTAAATTTGATTATAAAAGATTAGTAGGTTCATCTGAGAATTATTGAAATGATGTAACACCTAATAACAAAGTATACATACATAGATGGTGCAATTGCACTGCTAAAACTTTATTCTGGTCCTTAGTCCACCCCAAGGTGCTTCCCCCAGGAGTGTTCTTTGTCTGCGGAGACCGATCCTGGAATGGCATCCCCTCCAGTCTCATAGGAGGGCCTTGCTCCCTTGGCCAACTTACTACCCTTACCCCAAACATAGCATTAACTAAGAATTGGAAAAATCAAAAGAATAATATATGCCAAAAAAGAGCATACATTGAATTTGGCAAAGATTGTGACCTCAAATTATATAATTGGGCAAAATCAATAAGGGTCGCAGTTTCTACCTTTTTACCATGGGTAGCTGCCGCAAAAGACCTTGGTGAGTTTTCTCACCTGGGGTGTTGGCTTAGTAAGCAGGCCAATGCAAAGTCTACTGCCTTGAGCCACCTGCTCAAGGATGAAGAGACCACCAGGCATACCACTTTACAAAACAGGGCGGCCATCGACTACCTCCTGTTAGCCCATGGACACGGATGTGAGGACTTTGAGGCATTTATTGCTTCAGTTTAACAACTCACAGTCAATCCATTCATGCTAACATAAAAACAATCCATGACCAAGTAAAGGAACTCAAAACTGAGAAAAAGACAAAAGATTGGATAGACAATTTACTTGGACATTGGGGCATACCAGAGTGGATTTCATCAACATTAAGAGGAATTGTATGGATTTTATTTATCATCTTTATTGTTTTAATTATGTTATCTTGTTTCCTTAAAATTATCAAGAGGACTGTGGGAGAAGTTTTCTTAGTAAGTGAAAAAGAAGGAAATATTGCATCCCATGATATGTTGGGGGACACTGTGGTACAGCATCCTTGGGATGAGAACCTCATTTAGGGAATATGCTCCCACAGTCCTTTTCTGGCTATGTCAATCTTCTGTGTTAAGTCATTGTAGTTCATGTTAATTATTCCAGTTATGTCATCCTTGTTCACACTTCAGTTCCAGACTGTGTTCCCTGGTGGGTTCCTTTGTTTTATTCCATGTGCTGTCTGCTAGCTGCGTGGTCCCGCTCCCGCCGCGCTCTGGCGCCAGCACCATTGGCACTGAATCTCAGCAGTGCACCCAGCATGGGCAGGGCGTGCGCCTGCCACAGTCCCAGCCCTGCCATGGGTGGGCGGGGACTGGCCCAGGCCAAACGCCTGCTCCAAGCTCGGCCGGGTAAGGAGAACCATAGCAGGTGCAGTGGGGCCCTATGGCCCCAGGCACTGCCCCTCTCAGAGGCTCTGCCATATGTGTGGACCACCCCAGCTCGGCACGGTTCTACCGTGCTGCTGGGGAGGGGGGCGGGACGTCCTCAGTTCTGTGGTTCCACCCATGTCCCGAGACTTTAAAACCTTGGACCCTCCTTTGTTATTTGGCTTTTGTTCGTGACACCCTTTCAATGAGCTCTAATAAATTCCTGGAAACTTTATGCAAAGGCTCCTCCCATGTCTACTCTCGCCAACATGCTACTCAACATTGCGTCACACGTGCATACTGGGCATCAGAGCTATCCCTTTCGAGGAGCATGCTTTCGGGAAGGCGGTGGTCTTGGCGGCTCCTGCTGCACCACTACAGTAAACTAATGTTGAAGCGAATGTGATTCCATGAGAAATTTGAACTGAGAAATGAAGTTATAAAGACTCTTTGCCCCTCAAAAAAGAAGAGAATCTTTGTTCCCTGAAATGAAAATAATCTCAAAAATAAATAAAGAAAACCTTTCTTTATACAGTTTGTCTTTAAAAATAAAAAACCTCCTTACATCAATACAGACTAGAGACACAGGTGAAAAAGAACTGTAAACATGAGAAAAGCTTCATAAATACAGATCTTCTGGGCTGCTGTTCATGAAAATTAGAACCATGAGAAAACTTTTCTTCTGGGGGAATTTTCCATAGCAAATGAAAGATGCTTCCCTCCCTAAGTAAACTAAAGAAAGACCATTTTAGAAGTAAAAAACTAACTGAAATTTCTAAGTATTGTTTTCTGTACATTGTCAGTAAAAAATAAAAAAAAGTGTGGGGAGGGAGGAAGAGTGTTCTGAAAGTTTCATTCTAATTCTTGTCTTGTTTTTTTTTCCTTTTTATATTAATTAATAAAGTTTTATCACTTTCAAGTTTAAACCTGCTTTACTCTTGATTAAAAAGTTCAAATTAATGAACCAAAACAATTACATGAATTAGTATTTCTGCCTAGTTTCAAATTAAAACCATGACACAGGAGAATGCCAGTAGTTTTCTGTATTAGAGGTTGAGGTGAGTTTTACAAGAGACAAGTGGTAAAAGCACCCCATTGTTACTTGCCTGGAGGCCCCTTGTATCCTTGGCATCAACTACCTCAGGAGAGGGTACTTCAGTGATCCAAAGGGTATTGATGGGCTTTTACTGTAGCTAATGTGAATACAGAGATCAAACAGTTATCCCTTCCTGGCCTCTCAGAAGATCCCTTCATCATGGGAGTGCTGCGTTGAAGACCAGCAAGTAACAATTGTGACCAGGACAGTGCATTGGTGGCAATATCGCACCAACAGAGACTCTGTAACTCCCGTCCATGAACTAATTCATCGACTGGAGAGTCAAGGAGTAATCATCAGGTCCTGGTCACCTTTTAACAGCCCCATATGGCCAGTGCGAAAGTCTAAGGGAGAACAGAGGCTGACAGTAGACTATTGTGGCCTGAATGAAGTCACACCACCTTTGAGTGCTGTTGTACTGGACATGTTGGAACTTCAATATGAGCAGGACTCAAAGTCAGCCCAGCAGTGCCAGAACTGGTATCACTAATACATTTTTGTCAATCCCTCTGGCAGCAGAATGCAGGCCACAGTTTGCTTTCACTTGGAGGGGTGTCCAGTACACCTGGACTCGACTGGTCCAGAGGTGGAAACACAGCCCTGCCATCTGCCATGGCCTGATCCAGACTGCACGTGAACAGGGAAAGCTCCCAAACACCTGAAATACATTTATGATATCATTGTTTAGGGCAATACAGCAGAAGAAGTTTTTGAGAAAGGGAAGAAAATAGTCCAAATTCTTCTGAGAGCTGTTCTTGCCATAAAACAAAGGTAAGGGGACCTGCATGGGATATCCATTTCTTGGGAAAAAAATGGCAGTATGGATGCCATCATGTGCCTATGGAGGTGGTTAACAAAATTACAACTAAGCTAGCAAGAAAGAAATGCAAGCTTTACTAGGCCTTGTGGGGTTCTGGAGAATGCACATTCCAGATTATAGTCAGACTGCGAGCCCTCTCCATTGAGTGACCACAAAGAAGAACCATTTTGAGTGGGGCCTTGAGCAACAACAGGCCTTTGAGAAGATCAAACAGGAAATAGCTCATGCAGCAGATCTTGAGCCTGTTTGGACAGGACCAGCTGTGGAAAATATACACTGCAGCTGGAGAGCAGGGTCTCACCTGGAGCGTCTGGCAAAGGACATCAGAAGAAATTCGAGGTCAACCATTAGGGTTTTGGAGCCAGAGTTATCAAGGATCAGAAGCCCACTATACTTCAACTGAAAAAGAGTTATAAGTAGCCTATGAGGGGGTTCAACCTCAGAAGTTGTTGGGACAGAAGCATGTCTACTTTTGGCACTGTGATTGCCTGTGCTACACTGCATGTTCAAAGTAAACATCCTCTCAACACATTGTGCAACCAGTACTACATGGAGTAAGTGGGTAGCATTAATTACACAACAAGCCCAAATGGGAAAACACAATTTCCCAGGAATCCTAGAAGAGATTATAGACTGGCCAGAAGACAGAGATTTTGGAGCATTGCCTGAGAAGGGGACTTGTGCCTAAGAAGCACCATCACATAATAAGTTACCAGAAAATGAAAGAGGCTATGGTCTGTTTACTGATGGTTCCTTCTGTGTGGAAGGAAACCATTGGAGGTAGAAAGCTGCTGTGTGCAGTCCCACACAATGAGTCATTGAGGCTGCTGAAGGAGAAAGTGAGTCAAGATAATTTGCAGAAGTGAAAGCCTTCCAACTAGTCTTGAAAAGTGGCCTGTACTCTATACTGACTCCTGGATGGTAGCTAATGCCCTATGGGGGTGGCTGCAGCAATGGAAGAAGGCCAATTGGCAATGCAGGAGTAAACCCATCTGGGTTGCTGCATTGCGGCAGGACATTGCTGCATGGGTAGAAAACATGACTGAAGGTACATCATCTAGATGCCCACATGCCCAAAAGTTATGCTACTGATGCCTAAAGATCTTTAGCTTGGTTTATATATTTGGAGCTTTGTAGATTTTTAATATCTATCTGTATAGTTTCTAGCACTTGCTCACACTTTAGAACAGTAGTTACTCTTTCTCACATGTTATGCCTTATTCTTAAAATTCTGTTTGGTCTCATTTTCAAGGAAAAGAATTTCTAACAAGGACATCCTGTTTTGAACCAGCACCCGGGCTGAAATAACAAGATACTTTGTAGACTGCTCTTTATGTTGTCAATTTTAATATTGTTTAGAAAGTTTTTCTTCTGATTTTAGGCAACACCACTGAAGAACATCAGACCAATGAACAGGTAGATAAGGCTGCCAGGATTGGAATAGATCAGGTAGACTTAGACTGGGAGCAGAAGGGTAAGCTATTTATACCCAGATTGGTCTATAAAACATCAGGACATCTAGAAAGTGATGCCATATACAGATGGGCTCTTGATTGAGGGGTGGACATGACCATAGAGGCCATCACACACGAATGCAAAACACGTGCTTCCATCAAGGAAGCCACATGAGTAAAATCTCCTTGGAATGGAAAGTGGTGGCTGGCTTTCTGATACGATGAGGCCTGGTAAATTGACTACATTGGACCACTGCCAAAAACATGCCAAAGAAAGAGCTACATACTCACCATGGTGGAGGCAACGACTGTCTGGCTGTAAACATACCCTGTAAACCATGCCATTGCTCAAAACACCATCTTAGGCCTTGAAAGACAGACACATTTTGTGGTGACATGGTACCACAGAGAGAATTGAATTGGACAATGGGACTCATTTCTGAAATAACCTTATAAACTCTTGGGCCAAGAAAAATGGCACTGAATGGATATACCCCATCCTTTATTACCTGAAAACCACTGTAAAGATTGGGAAGTATAATGGACTGCTGAAGACTATGTTAAGAGTATTAGGTAGTGGGGCATGAAAGCCTTGGAATGCAAATTTAGCAGAAGCCACTTGGGTGGTTAACACTAGGGAATCTTCTAACTGCCCTAGTCCTGCCCAAACACAACCCCTACATACTATGGGAGGAGATAAGGTCCCCACAGTACATATGGGGAAATGGCTGGGCAAGTCTGCATGGATTTCGTCTCCTATGGGAGAAGTCAAGACCATTCTGGGGATTGTATTTGCTCAAGGACCTGGGTGTACTTGGTGGGTAATGTGGAAGGATGGGGAGACCTGGTGTGTGCCTCAAGGAGATTTAACCTTGGGGTAAAAACAATCTGTGTGTAAGTTGCATGTTGCAGGAAGTAAAGTAGCAGGAATGACATGAACTGATGAAGAATGAATTTTGTGAGGAGCAAGGAGTGAGGCTGGTATTGATGCCCAACAATCAAGTGTACTGCTTCTACATTCCTGACCACTCATCCTGATAGAATAAAGCCCAAGTCATGGCCTGTTTTTGAATATCCAGAGAGGTAAAGGAAAACCATGAAATGGGAAAATAATATCTATCTGTGAAAGGACCGGGGATAGTAGTTAATGAGAATGTATGTTGGGTATAAAGATGGTTTTAGGATGTAGTTTAAATTGTATGTCTTGGTAGGAAGGGATTTCAGTAATGAGAAATAAATACAATGGAATAGTAAGAAGATAGATAAATTATGTGGGATCTGAGTATAATGCAACTGGTATGGAATAAGGGGTGGAGATTGTATTGGGTCTGGTCAGATGAAGTTTATTTTCCCATAGGAGCCCTCCCAGTGCTGTGCGTTGCATTGGTAGCCAGAAAGGTGTTGATATCATACGAGTGTTTTGGCTACTGTTGAGCAATGCTGACACAGCATCAACGCTGTCTCCCAACATTCCCCCCTCATCAAGGGGCTGGGAGTGGGAAAGATCCTGGGAGGGGACACAACTATGCCCTATGACTCAACCAAAGGGATATTCCATACCACATGATGTCAGCTTAGATATAAAAGCTAAGGAAATGAGAAGGAAGGGTGGGCATTTGTTATATACAATGTTTGCCTTCTGAAGCAACCGCTCCCCGTGCTGAAGCCCTGCTTCCCAGAAAGTGGATGAACATCGCTTGCTGATGGGAAGTAGAGAATAAACCTATTTCTTTCCTCTTTGTTTATGCGCATGCAAACTTTTGCTTTTTCTTTAGTAAACTGCCTTATCTCAACCTTTGAGTTGTTTCCTGTGGGGACTGAATCAGATGAGATGGATTGTGAATTAGCCCAGGCTCCCTCTTCAGACAGTATTAACATGAGGCCTTGGGAAATGGGATACTGAAAGGTGGTTACCCAGGGGTGGGTCATGTCTCAAGTTCTACCCCTCTGTTAGTTCAAGATGGTCTGGTCCCTGTCCTGGAGACAGGATTGGATGCCTTTCTCAGGTAACCTTTTGTATTGTTTAGCTGACCACACCCCTGGGTCTTTTGCAAGGAAGCCCTGGACCCACATGGTCAATGAAAGTATCTCTCAGGCCCTGCAGGCCTAGATGCTGCCTTCTGACCATGTGGCTGCTCTGATACATTAATGATACCTTTGGCTACAGCATTGGACCCATCCTGTTTATTAAGCCACGCTCCCCGGCAGAACCGGGTTTGATGTAACAGGAAAAAACCTCGAGGAGGATTGTTACATGTGGCACCCTGAATGAGGGAGTTCTCATATTGAGAAAAACCTGCAGGGTTTTTTGGTTTTGGTGGGGAGCCAATCGAATAGGAGCTCTGCTGTGAAGATTGTGGAAAACTCTCTGGGCCCGGCAGAGAAGCAAGTGATCATTGGAGGACGGCCAGTCGCTTTGGACACCCCTGCACAGAACAGGTGAGCAGAGTGGGAAAGCACTCATCATCCCTAACCCAAACCAGGCAGGCATATCCCACCCATCCCCCAGTTTTTCTGGGCTTCAGATGGGGCAACTGCTTTCATATTTAGACTGGGATGTATATGAACATTTTAAAAAATTCTTAGCAGACTGTAAAGATGAAATAAAAAAGTGTGAATTGAAAACTTTACGCAAATGGGTATTGCGAAACGTTCCATCTGCTGCTGTGGCTGCCTCAGGCATCTCACAGGACTGCTCCAACCAGCATGAACTCTGAAATTTTTTCCCCAGCTTTTTGGGACTCGGTGGGAGAAGGGCTGTATGATTTAACGACTAAAAGAGTCTCTTTAGCCCCTTGCATGCTGCCCACATTTCGTGTGGTACTAGAATCGCTGAAAGCCAAGAGAAAATGGCAAAAACTCCAGCCTCACACCATCCCCTCTGAGGGGTCCCGAGCTGCCCCCAGCCCTCCAGGAACAAGCCCATCCACGCCGCTCAAGTCTGCTGAGAGCCCCCCTAAGCCTAGGAGAGGAGCACGAGAGCAGAAAAGGTCACAGATGCAGAATTTGAAAAACACTGCTACTTCTGCCCTTTTGTGTTCCTCTCCCCCCCCATCCTTCAGACTTTCCTGGAGTGGAACATAGACCCAAAACCCCCACTGGTTATCCTGCTACTCTTCGTTCCATCCCACCGGTGATACCAGGGTCCCAAGATGGCGCTGACCACGTTGTCTCGGGTCCCCAGGCTCCTCTCCCAAACTCTCCCTCCCCCTCCTTCTCTCCTTCTTCAATTCCTCTAACAACCCACCCTCCACCTTTCTATTCTTGTGTTAATCAGGCTGAAGATGGCTCATCAGCCAAACCCGAAAAGCTGGTTTTAGTGTATCAGATTACCCCACCCCCCAGCTCCCTTGCCAGGGCAGGGAGCTCCTGCCTGTGCTGTCCCCCGCCCTGCCCCTGCTCACTGTGTCTGCCCTGCCCCCTACTACCCAGTCCCTCCCCCTGGGAGTGGGGAATGCGGGCCCGTCCCCACCTCTGCACCGCCCCCACCCCTCCCCTTCGGGGTGGGGTGTGCGATGGCCGCTCCACCCCTGTCCCCTCCCTCTGTCCCCCCTCCACCCAGCCCACCCCTCCCCTTCGGAGCAGGCTGTGCAGTGCCCGCTTCGCCTACACCGGCCCCTGCAGCCTCAGGCCGCACCCCTCCAAGGGGGACTGGAACCATGACCATCTTCTCAGAAGCCCCAGGTTGAAACATGGCGACACCCATGCAGCCGGTCCTGGTGCCTGCACCTTGGTATGGCCCACCCAGAAACAAAGGCATTTTGTTATTATAGCATTCCCA
>JAGMWU010000027.1:7818008-7884907 GCA_018697195.1 Certhia americana | reverse complement strand
GGGGGGGGGGGGGGGCGTGGTAGGAACCCCTTGTTTATGGTGAAGTAAAAGAGTCGCATAAGTCGGCTAAGGATTATGGAAGAAATTCCCCCTTTAACAATCTGATTAGAGCTACTTTTACTGCTCATGTACTGACTCCTCATGATTTAAAGTATATTATGACTGTGTTATTGTCACCAACTGAATATACCTTATGGGAAGGGGGGTGGAAAAGATTGCCTAACCAATTTTTGCCCACTTATGCCAGGGACCCGGCATGGGCCATACTAACACTGGAACACCTGTCAGGGGAGGGGGCACATATCCACCCTGACGATCAGGCTGCTATCCTTCCCAGGCCAGTGCTAGATGATATTAAAAACGCTGCAAGGAAAGCACTGATCCAGGTGCCTGATTGTACTACACCAGCACAGGATTTTGTAGAAACAAAACAAGGACCTAGTGAACCCTATATGAAATTCATTGGCCGCCTTAAACTTGCTATTGAAAGACAAATTACAGAAGAGAAAGCAAAAGATGAATTGTTAAAATTGGGCATGTCAAATGCTAATTCTGAATGCAAGAAAGTGCTACATACCCTTCCTACTGACCCTGAGCCAACTTTAATGCAAATGATAGAGGCTTGTAACCGCATTGGTACCCCCGAACATTTGGCTGTCCTGCAGGCTCAGGCAGTGGGATAGGGAGTAGCAGAGGCTCTGGCTGCATTGCAAATTGTACCTCAAAACCCAAAACCAAAAGGTCCTGGTCCGTGTTCTCAATGAGGCAAACATGCGCATCTCAAAAGAGATTGTCTACAACATGAAATGAAACCCCAGGTCCTTGCCTGTTCCAAATGTTGCAAGAGCTGTTGTCATTCTAACCAATATTGCCCAAAGCAGGGGGGCCACAGAAAACAGGTCCCCGGAAACTCCAAGCTGAGCGTGGGATGGCCTCACACTATGACACAAATATCTCAGCCCCACGTGCCCGTGACCACAGAAAGCCACTTAATCCAGAACTTCAACACATCATCTCAGGCCTACCAACTGCCCTACGCCCAGGTGCCAGGTTGGAGCTGGCAAGTGCCAAGCCAGTAACCCTAACTGACTCTTTCACTCATACCATATCCACAGGCCAGCTTGGACCTGAAGACCTACCTCATGAACTGTTAATTTTGGGGAATTGTAGATCAAGGATTGAAGGATTTTTTGTATTGCCTTCTGTGCTATCAGTTACATCTCAACAAGAAATCACTGTGCTAGCTATATCTCCTGACCCACCTTGTTTTATCCTTGAGGGACTAGACATTGCTCAGGCAATTTTGCTTCCCAAACAGGACTATTGCAATGCACCAGAATCCTTAGTAATGTGGACTCAGGTAATAAGCCACAACCGGCCTCAGATCGCCTACACACTGGAACTTAATAACAAAATGATTGTTCTGTTAGGGCTCATTGACACAGGTCAATGTGACAGTCATCTCGCAGTACAAGGGCCTTCTGAGTGCCTCCTCACACCAGTTCCAGGGACACTTTTGGGAATTGGAGGTAACAGTACCAGCTTGAGGAATTTGCAGCCAGTCAAATTCGTGGGACCTGAAGGCTGCATCGCCAACACAAAGACCTTTGTGGTAAGAGCCCCTGTGATTCTGTGGGGGAGAGACATTCTGTCCCAATGGGGGATGTGCTTAGAGAAAAATTTTTAGCTGGGGCCATTGAGCAGCACGACACCCTTAAATTAACCTGGAAAACTGATAAGCCTATATGGGTAAATCAATGGCCCCTCCCTGAAGAAAAACTTGTTGCGCTTGAGTCTCTAGTGCAAGAACAATTACAAAAAGGACACATGGTACTGACCACAAGCCCATGGAATACACCTGTTTTTGTCATCCAAAAATGAAACAGTGATAAGTGGCGGCTCCTACAGGACTTTCGTAAGGTCAATGAGGTCATAGAGGTTATGGGCACACAGCAACCTGGTCTACCATCCCCTGTTATGATTCCTAAAGAATGGAAATTGACTGTTATTGATTTAAATGACTGCTTTTTTGATATTCCTCTCCATCCACATGATGCACCTTGATTTGCTTTCTTGGTACCCAGCATTAACAGACAGACACCCCTTCAGAGGTACCACTGGATGCAGCTACCACAAAGGATGAAGAATTCCCCCACCGTATGCCAATGGTTTGTAGCTGAAGTTTTGACCCCTGTCTGCCAAGATCATCCTCAGGCTATCATTCACATGGATTATACACTTGTTGCTGCTGAAAATGATCCATCTCTAAATGCAGCTCTAAAAGCCACTGTTACAGCGATCCAAGAGGCAGGACTCAACATCGCAGAGGAAAACATACAACAGACACCACCCTGGAAATACTTGGG
Source organism: Certhia americana (assembly GCA_018697195.1). NCBI lineage: Eukaryota > Metazoa > Chordata > Aves > Passeriformes > Certhiidae > Certhia > Certhia americana. The sequence goes on along the minus strand of JAGMWU010000027.1, from coordinate 7,882,541 downwards.
ACTTAAAATCCTCTCTTAGACTATACAGCACCAGCCTTTGCAACTAAATGAGAGACCAGAGACACTACATGATTTACAAAAATTGTTTGGAACGATTAATTGAGTCAGGACTTTATTAGGGATCTACAAATGAGGACTTGGCTCCACTGTTTGTTTTGTTAAAGGGGGATTCTGAATTAAATTCACCTAGGCAATTGACGGACAAAGCAAAGAATGCCTTGGAAAAGTATCCCAAGCCATTCAAACCAGTGAAGCACACAGGATTAATCCACGTTTACCATTCCTTCCAGCTATTTTGGGAAAGGGACCTCAACTCCATGCTTTTAATTTTCCAATGGGACCCTGAGGCATCTGATTCTCTGTTAATTTTAGAATGGGTTTTCCTGCCCCATCATCTGGGGAAAACCATAACAACAAAACCAGAAATGATGGCTCAGCTTATTATAAGAGCTAGATCATGTTTACTTTCCCTTGCTGAGAAAGATTTCTCTACTGTGTAATTGCCCACAACTACTGATCACTTGGATTAGCTATTGCAGCAATCAGAATGTCTGCAAATTTCTCTTGAAAACTTTACTGGGCAAATTTCAATTCATTGCCCTAAGCACAAGTTGCTGCATTCTGCTTTTAACATAATCCCAACACCTCTAAGAAGTGATGTGCCATTAGATCCACTCACTCTCTTTACAGATGGCTCAAGGAAGTCTCATAAATCGGTCATTTCATGGCAAAACCCTGAAACACACATGTGGGAATCTGATGTCCAAATAATAGAGGGTTCTCCACAGATAGTAGAATTAGCTGCAGTTGTTAAAGTGTTTTCTGTATTTGCATGTCCATTTAACTTGGTCACTTGTGGTAGTGCAAATGCCTCCCTCCATTTGTGTCTCCAGGTATCCCCGCCCCCAAGGGACGTGTTTTTCCCCTCCCCTCCCTGTCCCTGGATTGTTTATCCCATTGGCTGATGCTGTATGCCTCCCCTCCCCTATCCCGAGGTTTGAAAAACTCCGGGAAAGCCTCGCTGGGTCTCTTTTTCTCTCCTGGATTTTGCCAAGAATAAACTCCAGTTACCATCCTGGAGGAAAAACAGCCCTTGGTCTTACTTCAGTTTCAAAGGGGACCTCCTGCCTTCCCCACAGCTCAGCTAGCTAGGGGAACTCAGGAAGAGCAAGGAAAGGGGTCTCCTTCAGTCACTGATTCAGCTTACGTTGCAGAAAACATTGAAAGAGCCGAGAATTCATTTCTAAAAACAGTAGCTAATGACCAGTTAAATTCATTGCTTAAAAATCTTATTCTTTCTCAGAGACAGCACCCCTACTTTGTTTTGTACAACTGTTCTTACACCTTACTGCCCAGACCTCTGACAGAAGGTAATAAGCAAGCTGATTGTGGTGGGTTTATTTTTTGCTGTGAGATAGGATTAGGAGAAAAGGGTATAAAGAAAACTTTAGTAACAGAATTAAAAGGAACATAATAGGAAAATCAGAATAAAACCTTCAGGACACCTTTTTTTCTCCCTCCCCACACTTCTTTCTTTTCTACTGGCAATGTAAAGAGACAAAACTTGGGACTTTTAGTCAGTTTACTAACTGAAATAGTTCACTTAGGGAGAAGAGTTTTTCTTGCCATACTATGGAGACTTCTCTACAAGAAAACAGTTCTCTCGTGGCTTCAATGTCACTGCGAATGAGCCGCCCGGGAAAGGAAAAATTTGTTTGCAGTGTGAAAGTCTTTCCAATGCTTTGCAGTTTTCTCACAGCTGCTTTCATAGGCCATTTCAATTTATTGGGATGCTATTTTAAGGATGAGCAGTTCTAGCATAGAGCAACAGTTGTCTTTGTCCATCTCTGGGACTAGAGGTTTTCTACTACTATCTTTAGGGCAAGGTTTCTCATTTCTTTATGTTCAAGTTTCTCAGTGGATCCATAGCAATATCTATTTGCTTCAACTACTGGTGCCATGGCTCACAGCTGTGCTAGAATGCTACACCCCCCAATGCATTTTGATGAGTTACAAGGAAACAAAAACAAAGACTGAAATATCAAATATATCTTCACCATAGCTTTACAAAAGAATTTCAGCCCAAGTTCAAAGCATTTCTTCAATCCCCTCTATCTAGAATTTAATTCTTTCTTTACTGACCTCAGAGTCCCATGTTATTGTTTCTATGTGTTCACCTTTTATTTCCTTTTTCTAATTTAGGAGAGAAATGGTTTCGTAGAGTCATTTGTTCTCAAGCTTTACCATTAATTGAAACAGGTTTTATAAAGTCTTGTAATGCTGAAAGGTTGATCTGGTCCAAACTCTGCATCGGGAACATGGCTTGTCTTGCTTCTCTGTTAGCCACGTGGTCTCTGTCGGCACCACATGAGCCATGCCAGCCTGACTGCCAGGGTGCTGAAAACAGGAAAAACTGCCACCAACGCTTTTATCCTTCTGTCTGTAATAAAGCTGGCTTGAATCGGCTGAGCACATAAAGTTCATTGTGAGCCATGTCAAGATGGCTGTGCAAGATTGCCCAGCCCCTCCGATCCTGGCCACATGGCCATTCCTGGTCTGTAATGGCAGCGGCTGGTCCTGGCCTCCAGGCCACGTTCTCTTAAGCTGCTCCTGGTGCTAATACAGTCTCTGACTGGCACAGTCTGGCAGGCTCTGCTAGGAAAGGGCTTGTCCCCGCTGGCAAAGAGCCCCAGCCACCTGCTGGGACAGGGCCCAGTGGGATTGCCGGTGAGGGGCTTGGCAGTTCTCTCCCCACCCCTCTGGGGGTAGAAAATCTTGGCCGGGCTGCAGGGCTGGCCTGGACCAAGCCACACGGGCCGAACCGGGACCAGACCAGACCCATCCCGGACCCAGCCCTCCACCTTGACGAAAGCCAGAAGTCCAGAGAGCTATTCCCGGGTTTTTTTGCCTTGTAATGTGTATTTACAGAAGGCGTATCCACCCTTTTCATTGGTCCAATCAGGCATCAATATTACAAAATTGTCCAACCAGAGCCAAACCAAGACACTGATACACTAGCCATGATAACACAGGTAACACTGCCTAGCATTTTTGAGTAGGCAAAACTCAGCCACTCATTCTTTCACCAGAATGTCCCTGCCCTACATCACATGTTTAGAATCACTAAAGATCAAGCAAAAGCAATTGTTAACACATGCCCTGATTGCCAAAAGTATGCCTTGCCATCCACAGGAGCAGGAATAAACCCCAGAGGGCTCCACAGTTTAGAAATCTGGCAAAGTGATATAACCCATTATGAATCTTTTGGTAGATTTAAATACTTGCGTGTATCAATTGACACTTTCTCAGGGGCAATCTTTACCTCTGTGCACATAGGTGAGGCAACCAAAGATGCCATCAAACACTTTCTCCAAGCATTTGCAACACTTGGCATTCCACAAGAGATAAAAAAAGATAATGGGCCAGCCTACGCCTCTCGCAAATCACAGCAATTTTTTAATAAGTGGGGAATAAAACATAATACAGGCATTCCCCTCTCCTCCACAGGACAAGCAATTGTTGAAAGGGCACATAGGTCTCTCAAACAAATTTTAGAACAACAGAAAGGTGGAGTAGATACCCTGTCTACTGTAGAAAGGCTCAGTAAGGCTGTATATGTTTTCAATTTTTTTAACAACTCACTCATGGAGCCTAACCCACCAATCATAAGACATTTTTCAAACTCTAAACTGTCGGAGTCCAGAACACTCCTCTGACTGTCCTGGGAGATTCCAGACCCAGACAGGGGGCTGGGAAACCTTGTCAAGGAGTCAAAAACTCCTGTGCCTTTGATTTTAGCCCCTGGGAGAAATTACCACCTCTGTGTGAAGATTTACAAACCACGAGAGTTTAAGTAGGCTGATAGTTAGTCACAGGGTGAAAAATAGATTTATATAGTTCCTAGGTTGATAAGCAGAAAAACACAAAATGGAGTCTCCATGTGGTTTGGGGGTTTCTTCTTCTTCACCTTCTCCATTTTTTGCTGTGGTATGGGCATCTTTGGTTGGTTCAAAGTAGAGCCTGACTTTCTAACATAAGAGATAGGTATTGGGAATCTTTTGTAAACATGATATACGTAACTTTTAGTATAAAGATGTTCGTCACCTTCGGACTTGGGTCATTCCCTGGGAGCTGACCTGCTGAACAGCTCTCTGTGGGTCAGAGAAGAAATTGTACAGATAAGAGAGAATAAACAACCTTTAAAAAGCAGAGGAGACGGCTCTCAGTCTTTCCTTCTATCTTGGTGCTGGACAAAAAGACTTTTGCATTCTCGGGAAGAACAAAAACACATAGAAAGCCGAGACTAAACAAGCTCAATTAAGACAGAGACCACCAGTTCTAATTAAAGATCTAGAAACAGGCCTAATTATGGGACCCTTTCCTTTAATTACCTGGGGGAGGGGATATGCTTGTGTCTCAACAGGCGAAGGACTTTGGTGGGTTCCAGCAAAAAACATCAAACCGTACCTTGAGCCTCTACAGGAACACCCAGACACTCCACGAGAGAAACCACAAGAAGAACCTGAAGAAAAAACATCCTGAGAACTACCTCCTACCTGCTGCAAAATTCCTTTATATTTCTCTATTTTTCTTAGCATCCCCATAGTTCACCCCATTAAAATGACCCCCAAGACATTCCTACTCGCTATTGGCATCTCAATCAACCCCATTTTCCTTACAGAGTCCTGGATAGTCCCACAGCCAAAACAGAACATATGGGTAACTTTAGCAAAAGCCATAAAACAAGATACCCTGTGCCTGTCAGTTGCTAGCCATGGTGATCCCTTTTCTACCTGTTTTGTAAGGCTACCTACAGATGTGTGGCCAATAATAAACAATGCCACTCATGGTATGCAATATAATAATCCAAATAGCATATGGAAACACAACCCTGTTTATACCTGGGATCACTGGACCCAAAAGCTCCCGCATGCACCGTTCGAACCCCAGGAACTAGAAATTCTTGGCTCTGTAAAAAATAGATTATTGTGTAATGTTTCTTTATCAACAAAGGTGGGAAAAAATTGAAAACCCCACAATCATAAAGGAAAGGGAATTTATTGAAAATAATGTTTCCCCATACCACCCCTCTTATAAAAATCAAAGCAAATGGTGTAATTACACCTCCTCTATCACTTCTCTGTCCAGTAATCACCCATTCCAGTTACCGCAGGGTATGTTTCTTATTTGCGGGAACAGAGCATGGCCTGGATTACCATCACACATTAAAGGTGGGCCATGTGGCTCGGGGAGACTTACTTTGCTGGCACCCAACATAAAAATGATTCATAGCTGAAAAAACAGAACAAAAAGATCTTTACACTATTTTGAATCTAGTTGCAATGATGAAGTCACATTTTGGAGCAAAAACAAAAGGAGGGCTGCCTCCCTTTTACTTCCCTGGGTAGCAACAGCAAAGGCATTAGGACAATTAGACCACCTCAGGTGCTTCCTAAGTAAGCAAACCAATGCCACCTCCTTTGCATTAAGCGGCTTGCTCTCAGACGCAGATACCATCAGACATGCCAGCCTGCAAAAGAGAGCTGCAATAGACTTTCTACTCTTAGCACATTCACATAATTGCCAAGAAATTGAAGGTATATGCTGTATGAACCTTTCTGATCACGGTGAATCCATTCATTGTAGCATACAGATTCTCAAAGAAGGAATCAAGAAACTGCAACTAGAAGATGACAGCGACTAGTTCAATCGACTCTTCAAAAACTGGGACTTATCCAAATGGACTCTAATCAAAATGGGTTTACTGATTTTTATAGTAGTTGCTATTGTGTTTATACCCTGATTTTTAGTTGTATGTTAAGGGTTTTTCAAAAATCTATGCCAAATGTATTTGCAATTCAAAGAGAAGGGGCAGATGTGGGGACTGAATTAGATGGGATGGACTGTGAATTAGTCTAGGCTTCCTCTTCAGACAGTATTAACATGAGGCCTTGGGAAATGGGATACTGAAAGGTGGTTACCCAGGGGTGGGTCATGTCTCAAGTTCTACCCCTCTGTTAGTTCAAGATGGTCTGGTCCCTGTCCTGGAGACAGGATTGAATGCCTTTCTCAGGTAACCTTTTGTATTGTTTAGCTGACCACACCCCTGGGTCTTTTGCAAGGAAGCCCTGGACCCACATGGTCAATGAAAGTATCTCTCAGGCCCTGCAGGCCTAGATGCTGCCTTCTGACCATGTGGCTGCTCTGATACATTAAAGATACCTTTGGCTACAGCATTGGACCCATCCCGTTTATTAAGCCATGCTCCCCAGCAGAACTGGGTTTGATGTAACAGTAAAAACCTCGAGGAGGATTGTTGCAGTTTCCCCTGTCCAGCTGGGAAGGGGAGGGGTAGAGTGGCTTGGTGGGCATCTGGCATCCAGACAAGGTCAACCCCCCACAGCAGTGAAGTGTCCTTTGACCATACCAGAAACTGTTGCATGCCTAAGGTGGGGGCAGTACTGTACATACCAGGAACTTCTCTTGCCTGACCAAGGAGGGGAATGAGAGATAAACAGTCATCCCCAGACAGACTTTGAACATTATTTATCTGAATCATAGCCCAAGTGAAAAGGTACCATTGTTACTGGACTTGCAAAAAATTTCCTTATTTTTTTTCTTCGTCTTCTTTAATATGTTATCACAGAGGTGTTACCACCATTTCTAATTGTCCCAGGTGTGGCCAGCAGCATTTCTGTCTTTGGAACTACCAGGGATTTTCTCTGCTGGACATGGCGGAAGCTTCTAGCAGCTTCTCACAGAAGCCACCCGTGTACCCCCCCCCCCACTACCAAAGCGTGGCCATACAAACCCAATAAGCCTATAAACAGCAATCCTCTATGAAGTACTTTGAGCTCTCCTGGGCTGCAGCAGGCTGCATGCCTCTGGGTGGACCACCTCTCAGAGCTCACAAACTGTCAAGTTCATGATACTCAGAGCCAAAAGCTGATGACAGGGCCTAGGTTCCATTCCTCAAGGCTCAACCCACACACACTGAGAAATGTAAAGGCGTTTGACATGAGTATTTCACTGAACTCGCATTTTTGACAGATACCTTTGTACATATAGATATACATGCATCTCCATGTCTGTGCATGCATGTGTGAATTGATTCAAATACCCTCTAGCAAGTATAGTGTGAATGTTGCTATCTCAGATCTATAATTAAGTTGTAATTGTAGTAAATCCTTTTGAATCACTTTGCAAATGTTAAATTAGTCAATGATTAAGGGCTGCTAAAATCCCTTAGACCTAAACCATTGGCTAGGTTTGAGACCAAGTTTGGACTCAGCTGCACCTAGGCTCTTTTGGGAGTTTAGAAAGCAAGGGGGTCCACTCTGAATCTGGTGAATCAATGTGAGGATCTCCCTTACCCTTTTGCACCCCTGATCTCTGTGTAAATTATTGTAAATTTATTCTAATCTGATGTTCTTTTGTATGCTTCATCCATGTAGTAAGCAATAGAGTGAACCTTGACACTGAACTCTATTAAGTTGTGCTTTCATTGATTTATATTAAACCTGCTTTTGCTAATGTCTTTGACAGCAATTCTTTAACTGGCCTAACCCACTCATTTGCAACAAATTGTTGTAGTTGGCAAGATGGCAAGTGATATTACTGATTACTTACAAAAGCATGGAATAATTCCAAGTCTCAAATTCTCAGAAGAATGGGCTCATGATAACTGGCCCAATTGGAAAGCTGTCTAGCAACAGCTAAAGGTGGCCAGAGGCCATATAAAGAATGAAAAAGACAAAGGCATTACTCGTAAAGTGTTAGGCACCTGCCTAGAAGCTGCTTGTCAGTTTAAAAATAATAATGATAAGAGAGGAAAAAGGAAGAAATAGGGGGCAGGAAAGCAGCTGAGTTATTACCATCTTTGAAAACTGAGTAGCTGTAAAAACAGTTACCGGAAGGAGAGGAGAAAAGTACCCAAAGCATTAGGAAAAAAGGTTGCTATGATCCTTATGTGGGTTCCAAATCTCCCTGATATTGTACAGATTAGAAAATTAGTTGCGTACCCTGAAGAATGGGGTGGAAATATATAGGTGAGCCCTATGATAATGCACCAAGGGAAGGCAATTCTTTATCTCCTTCAAATCCCCCTTAGCATGAAGACAGACCCATTACAAAACTAGAGGAAGCTACTGGACCTCAATAGAAAGAATATAGAAGGTACACACCAAGGGATATCCTGTGGTTTTATCTGTGCAACGACAGAGACAACATGAGGAAGTAGATGGAAAATCTGCCTCAAACTTAGAGTCACAGGTACATGAACTGAAGGGAAAAACAATAAAAAATGGGGGTTCTTCCAAGAAAGTTGCTGCTCCAGTCTTCAGTAGGTAGTTTCCCAGGCTGAGTGTAAGCGCAGATCTTACTCCTGATCCTATGGAAAGGAATTCAAATCCATTTCTGAAAGAAGTAAGTGGAGAACCTTACAACCAAGACTAGAGGGGCCCTGCCTCCAGCCAGGTGGAGGAGAGGGGCAATCAGGTTTACTGGACTGTGTGGATTCGATGGCCTGGCACAGCAGCTCTACAGGAGTACCAGGCTTTAGTAGACACTGGTGCGCAGTGTACCCTGATGCAGGGGTAGAACTCATTTGTATTTCTGGAGTGACAGGAAGATCCAAACAGCTGACTGTATTGGAGGATGGATTAGCCTGACTGGGACTGAGGGGCAAAAGCACCCTATTTTGACTGGCCCAAAGGCTCCATGCATCCTTGGAATAGACTGTCTCAAGAGAGGGTATTTCAAGGAGCCAAAATGGTTGTCGGTGGGCTTTTGGTATAGCTGCCCTGGAGATGGAGAAAATTAAGAAGTTACCTACCTTGCCTGGTCTCTTAGAGGACAATGTTGGGGGTTAGAACTTTTCCTTTTATTTTTTTTTTTTTCTCCTTTCTCTCAGGGAATTTTCTCCTATTTGTTGCCTAAGAGATGACAACTATGACACTTAAGATACAAAAGATGTTGCTGGGAGGAGGAGGAGGGGCAGAAAGGTTGAAGTTTGCTACCATCTCTTAGCTGGGGGACTTTCCCTTGGGAAGTGAAGATACTGCAAGATTTTGGCTGAGAGGTGTGGGACTGGGCTCAGCCCTTGCTCTCTCTCGATCTCAGGATTGGACTGGTTTTGGTGCCAGACTGCTGCTGCCCGATGGGGTTTGCTGCCACTGCGGAGATTTCATCCTTCACTTCAGCTCCTTATCGTGGGTGAGCATCTGCTCACAAGAGCAGGTGTTGAACTGGGACCTTTTCAACACCCAACCTCACTGGGAAGGGGACCCTGACCCCCTCCCCCTTCCCGGAGGGAGCGTCTCCAGGCTACTTGCGGCAGCTGCTTGCAGAAGCCCATCTGCTGCCGCCCAGCTCTACTGTTTTCTGCTGGTGCTTTGAGCTTTTTTTTGCTACTCTTTAACCTGACACCCCGTGTCCACTCTGACACCTTGTGTCTCCTGGCATGGCTTCGGAATTCTTTGCTAAACTTTGTTTGCCACCCTGGGTGTGCTCAGCTCTGCTATTCCAGCCTGCTGCTCCGAGGTTCCTACTACAGTCCATTTCATGACCTGGAGGGGCACTGAAATCAGTTGCCCACTGTGAGTTTGCAAAGGAAGCCCCTTTTCTATCTCTTCCTGCAGCTGAGCCACCATTACCATGTGGAGAGGTGGCTGAGCTCACACCACAGCACCCCCTACAGCCGCAGGAGAATCATCACATCTGCCATGCCTGGCTGGGAGCCAACAGCACCCCTGCTGGTTGTGGCCAGAACTACACCGAAGGGGAAAGTGCTTGACAGCTGAAACAAAGCTGTTGTTGTGTCTCTGTTTTTTTCTGTTTGTTGCTGCCACTGTTGTTGTTGTTGTTTGTTTGCCTTATTTTATATATATATATTCTAGCAAAGAACTGTTTTTACTTTTCCCATATCTTTGCCTGAAAGCCCCATAATCAAAAAGTTATAATAATTTGGAAGGAAGGGGGTCATATTCTCCATTCCAAGGGAGGTTCCCGTCTTCCATGGCAGGCACCTCTCTTTCAAACCAAGACAGAGGACCCATCTGTTGCGGGGTTACTGAATGTCGAAGAACATGAGTTGCTGACTGCTACCACAATGGTGCAGCAGCAGCAGCAATATCACACCAACAGAGACTGTAGCTCCCATCCATAAACTGATTTGTTGACTGAAGAGCCAAGGAGTAATTAGCAGGTCCTGCTCACCTTTTAACAGCCCCATATGGCCAGTGCGAAAGTCTAAGGGAGAACAGAGGCTGACAGTAGACTATTGTGGCCTGAATGAAGTCAAACCCCCCTTGAGTGCTGTTGTACTGGACATGTTGGAACTTCAATATGAGCAGGACTCAAAGTCAGCCCAGCAGTGCCAGAATTGGTATCACTAATACATTTTTGTCAATGCCTCTGGCAGCAGAATGCAGGCCACAGTTTGCTTTCACTTGGAGGGGTGTCCAGTATACCTGGACTCGACTGGCCCAGAGGTGGAAACACAGCCCTGCCATCTGCCATGGCCTGATCCAGACTGCACTGGAACAGGGTGAAGTTTCCAAATGCCTGAAATACATTGATGACATCACCAGGTGATGCAATAAATTAGGTGAAGTTTTTAAGAAAGGGAAGATAATATTCCAAATCCTTCTGAAAGCCAGTTTTGCCAGAAAACAAAGGTAAAGAGGCCTGCACAGGGGATCCATGTTTTTGGAATAAAATGGCAAAATGGACATCATCAGATTCCGGTGGATGTGGTCAACAAAATAAAAGCAATGTTTCCACCAATTAGTAAGAAAGAAACACAAGGTTTCTTAGGCTTTGTGGGATTTTGGAGAATGCACATTCCAAATTAAAGCCCGACTGTAAGCCTACTCTATCAAGTGACACAGAAGAAGGATTTCAAATGGGGCTCTGAGCAACAGCAAGCCTTTGAACAAATCAAACAGGAGACAGTTCATTTTGTAACCCTCAGGCCGGTCCAGGCAGTGCAAGATGTAAAAACTGTGCTCCATACTGCAGTTGGGGATAATGGTCCTTCCTGGAGCCTCTGGCAGAAAGCACAAGGGGAGACTCAGGGTCAACCCCTTGGCTTTTGGAGTCAGGGGTACAAAGAATCTGATGCCTGCGATACTCCAACTGAAAGGAGATACTGGCAGTTTATGAAGAGGTTTTAGCTGCTTTGGAAGTGTTTGGTACTAAAGTCCAGCTCCTCCTGGCACCTGGGTTACCCATTTTGATCTGGATGTTCAAAGGGAGGGTCTCTTCTATACATCATGTAACTGCTGCTACATGAAGTAAGTGGGTCACAATGATCACAAAAAGAGATTGGATAGGGAACCCCAGTCATTCAGAAATCTTAGAAGTGATCATGGACTGGCCAGAAGACAAAGATTTCAGACCAAAGGAAGAGGAAATACATGCTTGTGATGGGTTGATACTGGCCAAATGCCAGTGCACCTATGAAAATCATGTATTCATTCTCCTCTGCTACAGTTAAGCAGAGGAGAGGGAAAGAAAACTCATGGGGTGAGATAAGGATTAGGAGAAAATATTTTAAGGGCAAAACAGGCATAAAACTTTAAAAGGTGTAAAGCAAAAAAAAAAAACCAGAATTAAAAGAGGATAATGAGAAATAAAACTTTTGGAACACCTTTCCCCCCACCCCAGCCCTTCTTTCCTTCCCACCGACAGCGCAGGGAGACAAAATATGGGATTTTTAGTCAGTTTGACACTTTGTAAGATCTTTCTCAGTTTTCACTTACTCTGTATTGGGATAAAGCAGTCCCATTTCTTCAGAACAGAGAAAGGTTTTATTGTTTAATATTATTTATTTTTATGCTTGTGAATACTTTGCTTGTTAAATAAACAGGTTGATTTCCACTTTTCTCCAAGGAAATCTTTTCCTGAACCAGTAAGGGGAGGGACCGCTTGAATCTGCTTTCTAGAGGAACCCCTTGGGAAGTTTCCTCCCAAATTTGCCCTAAACCAGGACACTTAGGGAAAAGAGTCTCTTTTGCTATGCCATGCTGTCTTTCTTACAGGAAACAGTTCTCTGTGAACTTTTCCAACCTGGTTTTAATTTTCACGACTAACAGTCCATACGGAACCTGCTTGCAATGTGAAGTCCTTCCCATGACTTCCAGTCTTCCCACAGCTGCTTTTCATGGGCCATTTAGCTTATGGGGTGCAGTTTTTAAAGATGAGCCGTTCTAGTACAAAAGCATGGGTTCTCTTCCTCTATCTCTGAAAGCAAGGGTTCTCTCTCTTTCTGTTTAAGCCTCTCACCAGATCACAGCTCTTCAGCATCCACATGCTCCAACAAGAGTGCCTTTTTCTCATGGGCTGCAGGTGAATGCTGCATCCCCCCATGCACTTCGTGAATTATAAGGAAACAGTTTCCTGTATTATAGTCCTCACTACAGCTTGCAGAAGAATCTCAGCTCTGATGTTCAGAGCACCTCCTTCTACCCTTCCCTCTTTTGCACTGACCTTAGTGTCGCCATATTGTTCTCCTCACGTATCCTCACTTTTTCCTTTTCTCTGACTCGGGAGAGAATTGGTGTTCATAGGTTCATTTGTTCTCACATTCTATCAATTAAAACAGTTTTTGGAGAGCTCTGCAGTGCTGGAAGGTTAATCTTGTCCAGGCTCCACAATCGAGGAAATCGTTTGCCATGCTTCTCTCTCTATTGGTCACATGGTCTCCACTGGCACTGCACAAGCCGCTCTGGCTGCCTGTTCCACTCTGTGCCTGTTCTTCATGCAGGACACCGACAAAAGAAAAGCTGCTGCCGCTGTTTTTGTCTGGTTAAAAGCAGCTAAGTGAATAAAGTCTATTGAGAGCCCTGCTGAGACAACTGTGGCCATGCGGCAGCACCCTAGCTGCATGGTTGCTTGCAGCGCTGGGATGGCCCCTGGCTCTCGGGTTTTTTATACGATGTTGTTCTTCCCGAGAGTGTAAAAGTTTTTTGCCCAGCACCGAGATAGAAGGAAAAAACCGAGAGCCATCTCCTCTGCTTCTTCAAGGCTGTTTATTTTTCTCTTATCAGCACAATTTCTTCTCTGACCCACAGAGATCTGTTCAGCAGGTCAGCTCACGGGGAAATGACCCAGCCCCAAAGGTGACGATTATCTTTATACTACAAACTACGTAATCAGTATTTATAATTCTTCACCAATAACTATTATCTATGTTAGAAGGTTAGATTCTCTTCTAAGCCAACTATAATGTGCCACCTCACTGCAGAAGATGGAGGCAAGGAAGAAGAAGGAAGAAACCCAAAAGCCATGTGCTTCCTCCATCTTGTCATCACTTGCTTACCATCCTAAAATCCACATATATCTAAAATTCTCACCCTGTGATAAAACTATGCACTATTCTACTATCTAATACACACTCTTAAAAACCCTGCTTCATTTCAGAGCTTAAAAGCCCTTTTTCCATGAACAAAGGTTAAAAACACTGTTTCAGAGATTCTAAAATCTCTCAAACATGCAAAGAGAAATTCGTCATATTTCCAGACTCCGACACCTGGCAGCATGGTCCAGTGGCCATGCCAGGATGGGGTCCAGTGGCTCCCTCTGGGAAAGGGCCCCAGTCCCCCAGTCCCACCAGGAAAGGGAGAGAGCAGGAAGCAAAAGACCTTCCCACGGCGGTTTTTTTGTTCTTAAATATGTTATCATAGAGGCATTTCAAGTTTTTCTAATTGTCTTAGCATTGTGCCAGTTCTCAGAGCTAGCCAGTGATTGGTTTTGCCAGGCACAGAGGAAGCTTCTAACAGCTCCTCACAGAGAATCACTTCCGTGGTTGACTTTTCCTCTTCACCAAAATCAATTAATGCAAAACCAGCACAAGGCTGAAGAGGCCCTACTATATATTAAATTCCCAGAAAGTGAGAAGCAATATGCCTTGTTTACTGATGGATCCTGTTATACTGTAAGAAAGCATTGGAGATGGCAGGCAGCTGTATGGAGTGCTCTACAAGAAGTTGTAGAAACTGCTGAAGGACAAGATGAGTTGAGTCAGTTTGCAGAGGTGAAAGCTCTCCAGCTGGCTTTAGACATCACTGAACAAGACAAATGTCCAATACGCAAGAAATGTCTGTGTGATTCGTGTCAATACAGATCTATTGCATGGGATCGGTATAAAGATAATCTTTATCAAACAAAAGAAGAAAAGGCAAATAAGGCATGGAACCAGAATAACAGGATAGTTCTAGTTATCCAATCACAAAATATATTTTGTAGGCCTCACAGGACCATTATGCATTAGCATCTTTGGGTTTATTTTTTAAGTTGGATGTTTTATAATACAATTTGCTACATAACAGTGAGCTTCAGCTATTATGCATTTGCTTTTACAAATTATTGTAAATTGTAACCATTTTTGTAGACATAGTGTAAATTATAATTGTTTTTGTGAACAATATGACTAAAATTGTGCATGAAGCAAAACTATTATAAGCTGCTTGCAAAAGATGTATCACAAGACATAGCTGCTTTTGCGAAATGTATAGCCAGGAAATCGCTTATGTAAGATTATAACTTAGACACGTGTAAAATAAAGGTCAGAAAAAGGACACTGAAGAGGAAAAAGAGCCTTCCTCCTGAAAAAGGACAGTCGATCCCCTAGCAACAAACTGAGCAGGCGCAGCCACGCAAAATCAAGGATGCCACATAAAGAGAGAAACGAAAGAGGAGGGGGCTCTGAGGAAATAGAAATTAGAAACTCAATAAATAGAAAAAACAGCTGCATCAAGGTGTGTGCCATTGGTGAAGCAGTGACTCCCTGGTACACCCAGGCCTGTTTGCTTGCTTTGTGTTTGCCTTATATCTAATAAATGAATTGATTAAGATTATCTTGAGGGCTGTAATTAATAACAAATACTTTATACTGATTCATGGATGGTGGCTGTATTGAGTCTGATTGACTGAGATAGAGTTCATTTTTCCTTAACAGACCTCCTAGCGCTGTGCTTTGCATTGGTAGCCAGAAAGGTGCTGAGAACACACCAATGTTTTGGCTACTGCTGAGCAGCGCCATCTCTCTAACATTCCTTCCCTCCTTCATCAAGGGTCTGGGAGTGCACAAGATCCTGGGAGGGGACACAACCAGGCCAGCTGACCCAAATTAACCAAAGGGATATTCCATACCATATGATGTCAGCTCAGATATAAAAGCTA
This sequence comes from Certhia americana, assembly GCA_018697195.1. Lineage (NCBI taxonomy): Eukaryota > Metazoa > Chordata > Aves > Passeriformes > Certhiidae > Certhia > Certhia americana. The sequence goes on along the minus strand of JAGMWU010000027.1, from coordinate 7,867,358 downwards.
AAGGAGCAAGGAGGAACAGGGCGGGGGGAGGGGGGCATTCACTATACTACAATGTTTGCCTTCTAGAGCTGAAGCCCTGCTTCCCGGAAGTGTCTGAACACCACTTGCTGATGGGAAATAGACACTGAGTTTTCCCTTAGCTTGTGTGTGTGCAAATTTTCACTTGTTTTTTTCCTTTGCTTTAGTAAACTGCCGTATCTCAACCTCCTAGTTGTTTTCCATCTTATTCTCTCTTCCCTGTCCCACTGGGGAGTGATAAAGTGGCTTAGTGGGCACCTAGAACTCAGCCAAGGTCAAGCCACTACATGTCCTGTGGAAGTGGCTGCAACAATGGAAGCAGAATAACTGGCATTGCAGAGATAAACCCATCTGAGCTGCTGCATTGTGGCAAGATATTGCTGTCTGGGAGGAGAACTTGCTTATGAAGGTACATCATTTAGATATACCCAAGAGCCAGGTCACTGAAGAACATTAGAACAAGCAGCAGATGGATCAGGCTGCTATGATTGAAGTGGCTCAGTTAGATCTGGACTGGTAACACAAGGGTGAATTATTTCTAGCTCAGTGTGTCCATGAAACCTTGGGATATCAAAGGAGAGATGCAACATATAGATGGGCTTGTGATCGAGGAGTGGACTTGGCCATGGACACTATTGCACAGGTTATCCATGAATGTGAAACGTGCACTGCAATTAAGCAGACCAAGTGGTTAAAGCCCCTGTGGTATGGAGAACAATGGCTAAAATATAAATATGGGGAGGCTTGGCAGATTGACTATATCACATTCCCTCAAAGCAGTGACAGCAAGCGCCATGCACTTACAATGGTAGAAGCAACCACCATGTGGCTGTAAACATATCCCATGCCCCATGGCACCTCTCAGAAAACTATCCTGGGCCTTCAAAAGCAAATCTTATGGTGACACAGTACTCCAGAAAGAATTGAGTCAGACAACAGAACTCATTTCCAAAAAAAGCTCTTAGACCCTTGGGCCAAAGAACATGGCATTGAGTGGGTCTATCACATTCCCTATCATGCACCAGCCTCTGGAAAGAATTGAATGATGCAGTGGACTGTTAAAGACTACACCTAGATAAATGAGTGGTAGGACCTTCAAACATTAGGATACACATTTAGCATAAATCACCTGGTTATTCAACACCAGGGGATCTTCCATTTGGGCTGGTTCTGCCCAAACAAAACTTGTATGTACTGAAATAGAGGATAAAGTTCCCATAGTGCTCATAAAAAATAGTCACAGTTTTTCCACCCTAAAGCAGAGGCAAACCTATCCATTGGACTGTTTTTGCTCAAGGATCTGGGTGCACTTGGTAAGTAATGTGAGAGGATGGGAAAGTCCTGTGTGTGCCTTAAGGGAATTTAATCTTGCGTTAGAACAATGAATTACATTGTATTATGTTAATTGCTATATTACACTGTATATCATCACTTCTGTGGTGGCTATATGCCATTTCAAGGGTACTACAGTAAAAATCACTCAGATTAATGAAAAACTAACTTTGATGAAACCAGACAAGCACAGTGATGATAGAATCAGAACTGGCTTCAGCATGCAACCAACATCACATACCCTTTTTCACACCCTGAAAGACTGTTATAATGGATGGAGCTCAAGGTCATGGACTAAATGAACTCAACAGACTTTTTATAGGGATGGTTCATAGACTAAGGGAATGAAAACTGTGTGTATATATCAAGACAGGAAAGGTGATGGTGGTTAACTGGGATGTGTTCAAAAGTGTTGTACCTGGACATGGTGTAAATAGTATGGAATAAGAGGTGGATACTGTCCTGATTTTGGATGGGATAGAGCTGAATTTCTTCCTAGTAGCTGGTACAGTCCTGGGTTTTGGATTCAGTGTGAAAATAATGTTGATAACACATGGATGTTTTAGTTGTTGCTAAGTAGTGCTTACCCTGAGTCAAGGACTTTGCAGTGTCTCATGCTCTGCCAGTGAGGAGGTGCACAAGAACCTGGGAGGAACCATGGACAGGACAGATGACCTGAACTGGCCAAAGGGATATTCCACACCATAGAGCATCATGTTCAGTATATAAACTGCAAAGAGTTGGCCATGAGGTGCTGATCACTCCTCGTGAACTGGTTGGAAACCAGTCAGTGGGTGGTGAGCAATTGTATTGTGCATCACTGTAAGAGACGGTCCGAAGTTTCCCTCATTTGCCTCATGACCATTGCGAGGACAGAGACTAAGACCCTGAGAACTCCATTCACTTTGGACAGGGGCTCTGGCCTGGTCTAGGTAGATGCTTGGCAAGTGATTGTTTGCAGGTATGCTTGTTGTACCGCCACGGTACGCTGCTCCAGGCAGGTACTAGAGAGTAATGGTACATTCCATACATTCACACCTGCTTCTTGGGACAATGATTCTCCTCCACACAATAGTAACTGCTCGGCTTACCTCTTAGCCAGATGCCACTCGCTTTGGCAAAAGACTATAAAAAGTGACTTTTCTGCAAAGGACTTTTGAGATCTCCCCACAGAAGGAAGACACGTCTATGGGCAGAAGGCCTCGAGGACATCGTCTCTCCATTGGTATCTATACCCCTCTTTCTCTCTCTCTCTCTTTACTTTGTTTTCTTTATATCTCTCTCTCTCTTCAGTCGCATAATTGTTGTTGACTCTCAATAAAAGTGCACTGCTGTGATTAAACTGAAAGTGCCCTTTGCTGTCTTTTGCACTCTGAGATCAGTAGAACGAACCATCACAACCCCCATTTGTACTAGAGGATCATGACATTAAATTGGTGTTATTAAATTGGATTATTAGCGTTCTAGAGAAAATACTTTCCAGATTTTTCAATAATTGCCAAGCCTCTTTATGACTTGCAGAGGAAAGGGGCGAAATGGGATTGGACTGCTTTTCAGGAAGAAGCATTGCAATTGATAATTTTTGAAGCAACAGCTCACCAAGCCCTGGGCCCTATCCATCCTACAGATACTTTCCGGGTAGAATGGGGATTTGCCATCTCGGTGTTGTCAGTACACATACGTCAACAAGGCCCAGAAGGCCCTACATGGCCTGTTGGGTTTTATTCTCGTGGCTTTAAAGATGCTGAAAAAAGATACACTACATGGGAAAAGGGACTGTTTGTAGTTAGCTTAGCTCTCATAGAAGTGGAAAAAATTGTATGACAACAACTGATTGTTTTAAGTGGCCCTTTCAAAGTAATTAAAGCAGTCACTACTGGGACACACACACACCCCCCCCCCCCCCCCCCCAACAGGGTGGCCCAGAGGACCTCACTAAGAAAGTGGTATGCGCAGATTGAATGTTATTGTAACGTCTTAGTAACTGAAGGAGCTGTAAAAAATCTGGCAATACAAGAAACTGAGAGCTTGGATAGCAGCCATGACAGACCTGCCTCGGTGATTAAAGTTGCCCCTCCTTTCTCCCTTGATCAATCAGCAAATTCTTGGTTCACTGATGCTTCTGCAAAATGAGAGGGAAAGGTATGGAAATACAGGGCAGTAGCCCTCCACACCTCCTCTGGTAAACAAATTATCACTGAGGGAGAGGGCAGTGCTCAGGTTGGGGAGCTGATAGCTGTCTAGAGTGTTTTCAAACGTGAGGTACAGAATACCTCTTTTGTTTGCATCTACACTGACTCCTATGCTGTGTTTAAAGTATATACAGAGTGGCTTCCTTTTTGGCATCAAAATGATTGGGAAGTTAACAGAATTCTAGTATGGCAAAAGGAAAAGTAGCAAGAAATTTTAAATATAGCACGCCAAGGAAATTTTGACGTGGGATGGGTAGCTTCTCACCAAACAGATTGAAATCCAGCTGGTGACTGGAGCAATACAGTTGAGTGTTGCAGTTTCAGTTTGAAACTGGACAGAAGCCTCAATTATGTCTAGTGGCTTAGGTTTGCCAATTTGAGATTTACCGGCCAATGCACCAATTAATGTGGTAGGTTTATTTTTTGCTGTGAGATAGGATTAGGAGAAAAAGCAAAACATGTTTTAACTTGAAAGGGTATAAAGAAAACTTTATTAGCAGAGTTAAAAGGAACATAATAAGAAAAATCAAGATAAACCCTTTAGAACACTTTTTCCCTCTCTCTGTACAATATTCGTTTCTACTGACAACGTAGAGTCAAAAAAACCTTGTGACTTTTAGTCAGTTTGCTACCTCTGAAATAGTTTCTTCTGTTTACTTAGGGAGAAGAGTTTTTCTTGCCATACTACGGAGACTTCTTTACAAGAAAATAGTTTTTCTTGTGGCTTCAATGTTACTGTGAACAGCCTCCTGGGACAGTAAAACTCTGTTTGCAGTGTGAAAGTCCTTCCTATGTCTTGCAGTTTTTCTCACAGCTGCTTTCATAGGTCATTTCAATTTATTGGGGTGCTATTTTAAGGATGAGCTGTTCTAGCACAGAGCAAAAGTTCTCTCTGTCCATCTCTGGGACTAGAGGTCTTCCACTACTATCCCCAGGGCAAAGTTTCTCATTTCTTTCTCACTAGATCCACAGCAACATTTATCTGCTTCAACTACTGGTGTCTCAGCCCACAACTACAATGCTACATTCCCCCAATGCATCTCTATGAATTACAAGGAAACAAAAAAAAAAGTCAAATATATCTTCACCATAGCTTTACAGGATTTTAAGTCAAGCTTAAAACATCTCTTCAATCCCTTCTATCTAGAATTAAGTCTTTCTGTACTGACTTCAGAGTCCCATGTTATTACCTCTATGTGTTCACCTTTTTTCCTTTTCCTAGTTTAGGAGGGAAATGGTATTCGTAAAGTCATTTGTTTTCAGGCTTTACCATTAACTGAAACTGATCTATAAAGTCTTGCAATGCTGAAAAGCTGATCTGGTCCAAGCTCTGCATCAGGAACATGGCTTGTGGTGCTTCCCTGATGGCCGCATGGTCCCCACCGGCACCGCACGAGCCAACCAGATTCTGCTAGGGTGATGAAAACAGGAAGAAAAAAAACCCTGTTGCCGACACTCTTATCCTTCTATCAGTAGTAAAGCTGGCTTAAAGTGGCTGAGCACACAAAGTTCATTGCTAGCCATGCCGAGGTGGCTGTGCGAGATCACCCCAGCGCCTCAGCTGCTCCTGGTCTGCAATGGCGGTGGCTGCACAGCTGCTTCTGGCCCCCGGGCCACTCTCTTTTAAGCTGCCCCTGGTGCTAACACAGTCTCTGTCTACCACAGTCCAGCAGGTTCTGCTAAGAAAGACCTTGTTTTTGCTGTCAAAGAGCCCCAGCCATATGTTGGGATAGGGCCCAGTGAGTTCCTTGGTGAAGGCCCGATAGCTCCTCAGTGAGGGGTTCGGCAGCCAGCTCACCACTCCTCCAGAGACAGAAAAATCTCGGCCAGGCCCCGGGAACCAGCCTGTGCCCAGCCATGCGGGCTGAGCTGGGACTGGCCCATACCTAGCTTGCCACCACCAAGGCCGGAAATGAAGAGAGCTATTCCTGGGGTTTTTTCATCTTAAAATGTGTATTTACAAAAGGTGCATGCACTCTTTTCATTGGCCTAATCAGGCGTCAATATTACAAAATTACAACAATTATTACATTACAACCCAGGACAATGAGTTAGCAAGATTAAGTCCCCTGAAAAAAGAACAAATTACAGAGGACTGGGAGTACCTATTAGAATAGTTGCATGTAAAAAGACAGCACACAGGTGCAAAGGATTTGTACAAAGAAGCTCTTGCCCGGGGTTGGCCTGTCACCAGGGAAATATGTAAAACATTCATATCAGACTTCGAGCAATGCTGCAAATGACTAGAAAGACATCCTTTAGAAGATGACCCTCTGCACCTAAGAAAGGGTAAAGGCTTATGGGACGTATGGCAGATAGATTATATCGGTCCCTTTATAAAGTCTGGTGGTAAACACTTTGTGCTGGTGGGAGTGGAAATTGCATCTGTGTTAGTTCAAGACAATGCTTTTAATAGAGCTACAGGAGATAATAGTGTTAAAGCATTGCAATGGTGGTTTGGAACTTTTCCAAAACCACAGGAAACTCAATCTGATAACGGGTCCCACTTACTACTTACAACTAAAGTTGTACAGGACTGGGCAAAAAGTGAAGGAATAAAATGGACTTTTCACACCCCTTACTACCTCCAAACTAACGGGATTGTAGAAAGAATTAATGGTCTCCTGAAATGACTCCTTAAACCACAGGAGGGAAGTTGGGGTCTTTGGCTAAGAGAAGCTGTAAAAAGTGTAAATGATAGATGGGGGGTAAACGGGTGTCCCAAAATAACAGCCTTTTGCCCCAAACCCCCAACCATAATTCCTTCACTACAGGGACCAGATGATCCTATGAATCCAACACATTACCCCGGACAGCCTACTCTGGTGAACCTCCCTACTGTAGGGCAAGTACCACTTGTGCTAAAAACCCCTCTGAAAAAATATGCATGGGTGTCCTCTGATGCTCTGGGGAAGGAGCATTGGATAAATACATGCTGGATAGTTCCATCATTTTAATTTTCTGCCTTTTGGCGGCAGACTCTGTTTTGTTTACTTTTCACAAAAGAACTCCGAGGGACATGAAGACCAGATAGACCATGATAACTCTACTAATACTTCTCTGCATCCTACCACAACACCATGGCCAAAACTTGGCTGGATGGCTGTGGTCTGAAGCTACCATCAGGTACACAAGTGCTCTGGGACTCTACCCCAGAGATCGTCGCTCAAGCCTAGCGACTGTAGTACTGCATGACTCCAAAGTATACCATTCAAGTGACTGGGGTTGGGACAAAAAATACTGGGCTAGACTGTTAACTGGAACAATTAGTGAAGAAATTGAGGTAGGATGCAGGAAGGTGGAAAAATCTCTTTACGAGAAAGCATCCACCATTGCAATCACTGGAAATTTTCTAGAACCAGATGTAACTAGTAATTTGCGCCTCAACGTCATGGCAAAACTCTGCCCTACAACTGCGTGGACATGTAACAAACAAACACCCCTTATATTGTGTTGTCAGGAAAATGTTGGTAATTCCACTTTGGATCCCAGCCACAACAACATTGAAATTACAAAGCTTTGTAGAGGCAAACCTACTGACTGTTGGTATAACTTTAACCAAATCAGCCTTTGTGACGTGTAGTTGGCAAAATGATTCAGCAGATCAGTAAGGTTTGAAAGGTTTGACTTATAGATTTAAAATAAATGCTGTGGCAAAACCTGTACTGACTGCAGTAATTACATAACATGGTGTAAGCACCCCTTTACTTTTGGATGACAAAAATAAGGTTTATACACCTTTTGAAGTAACACGAATTGATGATATTGCAGTAACATGTAAATTAATTACTAAATCCCTCATTGAACCTGTACACAGTTATGGCACAGGACCTCATAGTCGTATATTACATTGTGAAATTCAAAATCAGAATTGTTTGTTAAATTTAACTGATGTACAATTTTCCCATAAAATCATGTGTGGTAAAAACAATACCAAATACTGGGGAGAAATTGATGTTAATGTCATAACGCCTACCACCCCACCACCAGTTATGCTGAGCCCAAAAATTTTTGAAATTGGACCGTATATAACTAGAAAAACTGGCCAACAAGAAATATTATTTAATCCGGCATGGTCTCTTAAACAAGTCAAATTGTTAATGCAAAACAATGTATCAGAAATTCAACCAGCTTGTTCACCTTTTCTGCAAACTTCCTTTGAAGGGTGGACAACCTGGCTGTGAAAGCGGAATCCTTCTAAGAAGCGACCAACAAGAGACATTAGTTTTCGGGTTATCAGCTTTGTTAATTGGTCGTTCTTCCGCGTCAAAAGTTGGCCTGTTTGTTTTGCCAGGACTTATCGATGCTGATTACACAGGTATTATAATGATAATGGTCTCTACTTTTCAACCACCAGTTACAGTGCCTAAGGGTAGCCGTATTGCTCAGCTAATTCCGTTTCAAGACCAGGTTCCACGGCCAAGCCAGTAAGCTGACAGAAGCACCAGAGCGTTTGGTAGCAGCTGTCCAGCGGTCATGTTTGCAGAAGTCGTAAGTGGAAATCGCCCTCAGAAATGGAATCTATGGGGGCTTTACAACCTGGGCTCCCTTCTCCTGCTGCATTGCCTTGTAATTAGTCTTTGTTTGTAACTGATCTTAAAGATTGTTTTTTCAGTATACCCCTTCATGAAGATGACTGCAAACGGTTTGCATTCAGTGTTCCAGAAATCAACAATAGTGCACCCATGAAACGCTACGAATGAACAGTACTGCCACAAGGCATGAAAAACAGTCCAACCATTTGTCAGTGGTTTGTAGCACAGGCACTGACAAAGTGGAGGAAGCTGCATCCTGACAAATTAACGTATCACTATATGGATGACATTTTAATAGCTACTCCTCAACCACTTTGTTTACAAGATGAGGAGTTGCTCATCTCTGAATTGGCCAGATGGGGGCTCTCGATAGCTCCAGAAAAGATTCAGAGATGTGAGCCATGGTCATATCTGGGCATGCAAGTGTGCATGACACGAATTCAGCCAAATCATATTTCTATTCAGCATGCAGTTAACACTGTGCATGATGTTCAGAAATTAGTTGGGGATATCCAGTGGTTACGAAATTGGGAGGGCATATCCAATTCTGATTTACAACCCCTATTTGAGTTACTTACAGGATCTTCAGACCCTCTTGAAAAGCGAACATTGACTCAATCGGCTACTGAGTCTCTGCAAATAATTGAAAATAAGATACAGCATGCTCAAGCTTACAGATATCAACCAGAGTTACCCTTGTACATGTTGCTGAAAAACCAACCAGATGAGATCATGGCAGTGATAGGTCAGGTGAACCATGCAAAACAATTTTTTCTGTTAGAATGGGTTTTTACAACTTACCGCCCTACGGTAACAGTTTTAGACAGGGCTGAGGGAGTTGGTCATTTGTTATTGAAGGCACGACGACGTGTGCGTCATGTGTTTGGAAAGGAAGTTGACAGGATCATTCTATCTTACAATTCCTTAGATGTGTTAACAGAATGGGAACAGGAATCCATATCATTTGCAACGGCTGTTCATGATGTTCCTTTAGATAACCATTATCCTTCACATCCATTTTTCTCCACTCAGATTAATCTGGCTCCAAAACGAATAATCTCACGTATGCCTCTTGCTAATGCTGTTTGTGTCTTTACTGACGCAAGTAGTAAAACGAGGAAATTTGGGTATGCTATTCAGAGCAATGGTGAATGGGTAACAAAAATTGAGCAAGAAATTGGCCCTTCTGTACAAGTTTTAGAACTAAAAGCCATTTTGTTGGCCTTAAGTGATTTTTTGAATAGTCCGTTGAATTTGATTATTGATTCACAGTATGTTGCCTCCCTTACAGAAAGGATTGAATCTGCCTTTTTAGGGCACTTTACAAATCCTGTTTTATTGACTTGTGTTATAAAGTTACATTATTTGGTAAACTCACGGCAGGAAAAACTGTTTGTGGTGGTCATTCGGAGCCATTGTCAATATCCAGGTTTGTACACGCAAGGTAATGCCTTTATCGATACTGCTGTGCCCGCAGCAGCTGTACAGCAAACAGTATCCTCTCATCAGCAAGCTGTACAATCACATGCCTTTTTTCACCAGTCTGCTAAGGCACTGCAGCACGAATTTCAATTATCCCGTGATGCTGCTAGAGCTATTATTGCTGCCTGTCCTGATTGTGCTCAAGTCCCTAATTTGCAAAGCATGGGTGCTAATCCCAGAGGGTTAAAGCCTCGTCAAATATACCAAACAGATGTTACGCTTTTTGCGAGTTTTGGAAGACTTAAGCACATCCATGTGACCGTAGATACCTTTAGCAAAGCAGTTTGGGCCACTGCCCTTCCTAACATGACTGCCCATAGTGCTCGTAAGCACTGGCTGGAGTATTTTGCAGTTTTAGGCATTCCAGAAGAGATTAAAACTGACAATGGTGCTGCATACACCAGCAACTTAATCAAGGAATTCTTCCTTATGTGGAATGTCAAACACACACTTGGTGTCCCTTACAGTAGTACTGGCCAGGCTATTGTTGAATGACGGCATCAAGATGTTAAACATCTTTTAACTGTTTTGAAAAAAGATGGGGAGCTCTCCCCTACTGAAGTGCTTCATAAAGCTTTGTTGGTTCTTAACTGGAAAAATCCTGTCGGATCAGCAATGATAGGACAGCCCTCTAGAGATATGTTACCTATTTTTTCCCATTTTTCTGCCCCTTCCACAGGCTTGATGGATGTCCATGTAAATTTGCAAACCTGGGACCCCTCCGCTAATAAGTGGATGGGACCACATAGGTTGCTGACTTGGGGACGGGGCTACGCTTGTATTTCCACAGGACTTTCATCTCAGTGGATTCCAGCAAAGTGGGTTAAGCCTTGGATCGAATCAGTGAAGCAGAACAGCGACGCTGAAGGCAGTGGAGATGGCATTTGAATCCTGTGACACAATGTCTTGAGGACTTGTTCACCTTATCTTATACAGCTTTTGTGTTTTCTATTTTTGAATATTATAATCAAATATAAGGTAGACTGAGAGTAATTCTCAGACCTGATTGTGGGTGTTTGGATTGGGTAATATCTTATGTGTGTTGTGGTAGGTGTTTATCTAACTCCTTTTTGTAGCTATAGCGAGTGATTTATTTACGGGGTTTAACTGCATAGTGGAAAGAAATTGTTAAAACTGTAGGATAGATTTTTCTTATAATTTGTTTAATTTTGTTTGTTAAACTACGTGTCCTAAGGTGTTTCTCTAGTCAAATCTCTGCCATTGCTGATTCAGTTTTTGAAAAAAGAGGGGGAGGTGTTGGGGCCTTTACAGGGGCCATAAGCCTCCAGCCGGTGTACAAGAGAATCCCGTAATGTGTCTTTAATAACAAATTGTGTGAAGCAGAAGGAACAGAAGCTAGACAAAGGAATGTTAAACATAGCAGCCCAAGTTAGGAGGTTACCGGCAGAGAATCACAAGAAAGATAACCAAGATCATTAAAAAGTTCTGCTGGCAGCATGGGAGGGATGAAGCTGAACACCTGGAGATTTGACCATGAACAGATATATTTTTAGCCTTTGGCACAAACTATGTTGATTGTATCTTGCACATACACAAAACATTTATAAGGTTTTTCACTTGCTTAATAAATCGGAATCAGTTCCACATCATATTGGTGTGCTGTCTGTTCCCTTCTCCGACACGGACCTCAACAAAACAGCATTTACTTCTTATCACCTTTTATGGTCCAATTATGCATTGATCCACCATTTTTACCTACCCCCATTGGGATGAGCCTCACTCTGGTAAAGCAACTGTTGATTCACCAGGATTTAATTGAAATTTTGGAAAAGGTCAAGAAAAACGGATAGAAAACCTTAGTAACTGTCCATCACAATGTAAAAGAAATACATCATGTTTTAGAAAGGGTAAAGAAAGATGCCGAACACAGGTGGTGGGATACTCTTTTTGGGTGGTCACCTACTGCTACAGGTGTCCTGAACAAATTGTGTCATCCCATCATTGTTTTTTTGATTTTGGTTTTGATTTGCTTTGTTTTATCAGCAATCCTATACATCATGAATTGGAAAATGATGAAATGGTTAACACAATTGACATGTATAATGAATGCATACAATTTAGCCAATATCCCATTTGCTGTAGACACCCCCAAGGTTATTGACACAAGGAGGACAACATGAGCATTAAGATAAGAAATTGGCCCGCGTGACAATATTTTGATTGTGCTGTATTTTTAATTGAAATTCATTATTCGTATAGAAGAACAAATTGAATGCATATTTTAATTAAAAACTGATTATTTGTTTTCTTTCCCTTATTCTTTTCCCTTCTTATTTTCCTAATTTACTTTTCCTGTCTAATTTTCTGTCTCTGTTTTCTAGGATATGTTACCAACATTGATGAGTCCTGAAGACTTCAGAACAATGCTACAAATGGAGCTCTCTTGACAACGATCATGAGTCACGGGGTGGTGTAAGATACGGTCCGAAGTTTCCCTCATTGGCCTCATGACCATTGCGAGGACAGAGACTAAGACCCCGAGAACTCCATTCACTTTGGACAGGGGCTCTGGCCTGGTCTAGGTAGATGCTTGGCAAGTGATTGTTTGCAGGTGTGCTTGTTGTACCGCCACGGTACGCTGCTCCAGGCAGGTACTAGAGAGTAATGGTACATTCCATACATTCACACCTGCTTCTTGGGACAACGGTTTTCCTCCACACAATAGTAACTGCTTGGCTTACCTCTTGGCCAGATGCCACTCGCTTTGGCAAAAGACTATAAAAAGTGACTTTTCTGCAAAGGACTTTTGAGATCTCCCCACGGAAGGAAGACAACGTCTATGGGCAGAAGGCTTTGAAGACATTGTCTCTCCATGGATAGCTATACCCCTCTTTCTCTCTCTTACTTTGTTTTCTTTATATCTCTCTCTTCTGTCACATAATTGTTGTTGACTCTCAATAAAAGTGCACTGCTGTGATTAAACTGAAAGTGCCCTTTGCTGTGTGTCTTTTGCACTCTGAGATTGGGAAAACGAATCATCATGACCCCCGCTTGTACTAGTGGGTCATGACAATCACTTGTTTTTCTTGGCTTTTATTTCTCTCTCTTTTTTTTTTAATCTGTGTTTTCATTATTATTATTATCAACTTTATTTCCCTTATTAAAGTGCTCTTATCTCAACCCATAGGTTTTAGATTTTTCCAACTCTCCTTCCCATCCCACCAAGGGCTGGGGGTAGGCAGTGAGTGGCTGCATGGTATGTAGTTGACAGCTGGGTTTAAACCACAACATGCGGAAAGCAGCTTAAATGTGAGGGCTCTGACAAAGTCATGTGTCTACTCTTCAACAGTTGATTCAAGATCCACTGACATCAAACATTCTTTTTTAAGTAAATGGGTCTGGGCTTTAGATATATTAAATCTTACACCCTGATTTGTTACTGCATAGATGAGTTAGGGAAAAAACTGAGAACTAAAACTCTGTCTCTAATACTGTTTGCCTTCTACTGGACAGCTGCACAGAATTTGGTTTGAATTTTTAAAAATATTATTCAGTTTATTTGGGAGATGGGAATCCTACCGTACCATACCAGGAACCACAATAGTTTAAATGTGTCTGTATCTTTATATAAACCAATAGCCCAGTAATAAACACCTTTGTCCTTAATACCAATGCTAAAGAAAAAAAATTGGTTTTCCCCATCATTTACTGCTCCTTTCTAATTTATCAAACTGTAGGATATAATAATGTCATAAAAGAGGCATTTGCAATAGAGCTGCTATTCAAATGAGAACCTCATTGGACATAACTCTTGCGGTTTGTAAAACTTTTTATACTTGGGGGTTTTTTTGTATCTTTTGTCTTGCTGTTTCTCTTCAAATGAACAACTATTCTATATTTGATTGTCAAAATAGTTACTGAGAAATAAAATATACACAGAAGCAATAAAACAGATTCATACAGAGGTAATAAAAATGATGCATAAAACAAATGTAAGATAATTTCTTTTTTATTGCAGAGCCTGGATAATGACATAGCATTATAGACCAACAGACTTCCAAAAAACTAAAACACATGAAGTTATATATACTGATTGGACTTAGTCCCTATCTTGCAATAAAACTTTTACAGATTTATTTGAAAAATAATGGAAAAAGAAAAAGTAGCATATAGTAGAGGGAGAACCAGTTTAAAATTGAAACAGGACTTAAACTTCAGAATACTAAAGATAAACACAAAGTAGAAATGTAGTTTATGTATACAGTAGAAAAAAATACTGAAAAGTAACTGTAAACAGTATATGTGTGGCTAGAAAGATCACCAATATACATTGAGAAGATTCTTATGTCATTATCAAGCAAATTATTTAAACAAGTGTGATTTATAGCATTTCTGGGACATAAGAGCTACTCAACACTGAATTATGATGCCCAGATTCAGTTCTGTGCCATCTTTCTTATCCCAGTAAGAACTCTGAAAAGAATCTTTCACAATGTATTACTGATTCACTTCTAACATTTTTATCCCTAATAGCTATTCCATCCTAGTTCTGACACACATGTAATGAAAAGAATCGAAAAAAAAAAAAAGGTTTCTGGGCAGCATGAATAAAGTCATGTATCAAATCTAGGCACACAAAATATCCCATTTTATGGATGGAAGAGAAGATAGCTACTCTCCAGAAAAGAAAAAAGAAGATAGTTATCACAGAGTTTCTTCTGTTACTGCCTGCTCAGAGACTTAAGTTGAGAAACATTCTTCTGGAGAAACAGACAGCTTGAAAATCGGTGAGACTTTCCCTCTCAGAATCCAGTTTTCTAGTTCCAAATGTAGAATATTGAAAGAAGATTTTACTTTATGTTTTCACTAGATATACGATGATTCAAGAGGCTTTTTACATACCTCTCTAATGGATGCTGCTTCAAAGTGCATATCTGAAGGTCTGTTGTGAGGACACAGTTTCTTTTGAAATTAATTGTTTTTCAGATGGCCACAGAAAAAAGTTCTTGGAAATTATGCAAATTATAGAATGGGACATCCAACTGCTAAACAATCAGACTTTTGAAAGTGATTTTTTTTTTTTTTTTTTTACAATTCTTGCCTTACAGGAGTTTATTAAGAAACTTAAGAAACATTGCACACTTGGGAGCCAGAGCCCTTCTTTTCACTCATTTGTGCTTGATTTCTGGACTTCCATACCACAGGAAAACTGTAAAGGAACAATATTCATCCTTATTACTGCATGCTTTTCTCTGGATTCCAAGTTAATCCTGAAGTCATTATATGAGAAGTTAGTAATTTTTTACCTTTTTCTCTTCCAACACAGACATACATCTGATCTCAGATAGTATTATCAACTTAAGGAAAAAGTTCTGAATTTACAAAAAAGGAAATATTCAAAGTGACATGGTCTGAGGAAAGTATAATTGTAATATTTTCCTTAGAAAAACCCCCACATATAACCTTTCAACCATTTACCTCATGAAACTAAAAAAGCCAGTCTACGTGAATAATCAAGACATGCATTTTGTTTCAGTCTAAATCAATACAGTTATATAGAAGCTGGATCAAGGATAAAACCCAAAGATGTTCCTATGAACTGCAAATCCCACACTGTGTACAACTTGTCCATCTCTCTATTTATTCTACAACTTTTCACAGTGGGGTACTATAACTTTATAGATATGAGGGCAAAAGTGTGTCAACTGAATATATTTTCCCCTTCTAGGTCTCATAATTTCTGCCCAACATGCAAGAAGTCTCATTATTAAAAGACTACCATAGTCCTGTCACTGGTCATGAGAGTAAAGAGATTGGTACCTGCCCCTCTGCTTCCACTCATGAGGATGTTGAAGACCGCAGTGAGGTCTCCCCTCAGTCTCCTCCAGGCTGAACAAACCAAGTGACCTCAGCTGCTCCTTGTAAGCCTTCCCCTCCAGACCCTTCACCATCCTTGTTGCCCTCATTTGGATGCTCTCTAATGGCTTAATGCCTTTTTCATATTGTGGTGCCCAAAACTGCACACAATACGCAAGGTGAGGCTGAACCAGTACAGAATAAAGTGGGACAATCACCTCCCAGCTGGCAAGGCCATGCCTGATGCACCCCAGGATGCATTTGGCCCTCCTGGCTGCCAGGGCACTGTTGACTCATATTCAACTTGCCATCACCCAGGACCCCCAGGTTCCTTTCCACAGTGCTCCTTTCCTGTCTCTCATTTCACAGTCTATACAGACAGCCATGGTTACCCCATCCCAGCTGCAGAATCCATCACTTTTCCTTGTTAAACTTCATATGGCTGGTGATTGCCCCTCTCTCTAATTTGTTGAGGTCTCTCTGCAGGACCTCTCTGTCCTTGAAGGAGTTGACAGCTCCTCCCAATTTAGTGTTATTGGCAAACTTACTTAGTATTCCTTCAAGTCCTGCATACAAGTCGTTAATGAAGATGTTGAAGATGCCAAGGATGGAGCCCTGTGGAACCCTACTAGTGACTGGACATCAGTCTAAAGTCACCCCATTCGCTATAACCCTTTGTGCCTGACCCCTGAGCCAGTTCCTCATCCATTGCATAATAGTTATCCAGCTGGGGGATGGACATTTTGTCCATAAGGATCTTGTGGGAGACTGTATCAAAAGCTTTGCTGAAGTCCAAAAAGATTCCATCGACTGACTTCCCTTGATCAATTAGTTGGGTTACCCAGTCGCAGAAGGAAATCAGGTCTGACAAGTAGGACTTTCCCCTCATGAAGCCATGCTGGCTGTGACCGATGACCGTGTTGTCCTCCAGGTGTTTTTCAGTACTTCCTAGAATAACCTTTTCCATGATTTTACCAGGCAGTGAAGTGAGACTGACAGGCCTGACTTACATTATATCATGTAAGGAATAAATTGTACTTTTATAGTAACCTTCTGACCTCAGATATTTATCTAATACTGCAATTCTACAAACAAAAAGTATATTTTCCATCCTATGATCTTCAGCATCTAGACTTTTCTCTTCTTCCCTTTCACTTATTCTAAACAACAAACCAAAATAAGCACAGAGAAAATAGATTCAGTTTAAGTAATGCTACTTATTCCATGTAAAATTTCATCCTATATTTAAATGTTATTTATATGAATGACCACAATGTTAAATTAAAACCTACACTCAAATATACAAAATGAGCATGTAACTATGGTAGCAGAAAATGGGAATATGCAGGGTTATGTAAATCAAGCTAATACAAGAGAAAACAATGTATTCTTAAAAAGGCTCAAGAACTAAAAAAATTGTAATTTTTTTCAGTTTTCTTACTTTCACTAAAGAATTCATGCCAGTAAAAACTGAATTAGAAAATATCACTAGATACACTTATGGTTAGTAAGGGGGTTTTCTCATTTATTGACTTTCATTTAAAATCCTATGGTGATCCTCATAAGACAACAGAAGTTAGATGTAGGAATTGTGCAGCATCAAGGCTGACTGTTTCTCACTCTGCTCTCACAGCAAGTGGACTGGGTGTGTGCAAGCAGTTAGGAGGAGACACTCCTGGGACAGCTGACCAAGAAGTGGCTGGATATCTGCTTGCTGATGGGAATTAGTGGATGAATTCCTCTTTTTGCTTGGCTTGTACATGCAGCTTTTGCTTCACCTTTTAAATTGTATCTCGATGCACAAGTTTTCTTTTCTTGCCTTCCTTCTACTTTCTCCCCATCCTGTGGGAGACAGGAGTGAGCAGCTGTGTGAGTACTTGACTGTTGGCCAGGGTCAACCCACTATGTCCCCCTGTGACAATACAGTCTTCAGAGTGACTGGCTGTGTAGCAGCTCTGCAGAAAAGGGCCTGAGGGTTCTGGTAGACAGTAAGCTGAAA
Source organism: Certhia americana (assembly GCA_018697195.1). Lineage (NCBI taxonomy): Eukaryota > Metazoa > Chordata > Aves > Passeriformes > Certhiidae > Certhia > Certhia americana. Next base: position 7,849,983 of record JAGMWU010000027.1, on the reverse strand, counting down.
ACAAGCTAGCAATGTGCCCTGGCCAACAGCATTCTGGGTTGTGTCATCAGGAGCATAGGCAATAGATAGAGTGAAGTGATTATTTCCCTTTAATCAGTGATTGTTAGGTCATTATGTCTGGTTTAGGTCCCACAATGCAAGGAAGATGCTGACTGTTGCATTCCTTTTAGGGAATGCCCTCTCCTCAAAAACTCCTCTCCCAGAAACTGTAACCTGGCCTGATTTACCTGCCCCTTGACTCTGACCTATGGTTTTCAGCCAGGTAATCTGACTCCGACCCCAAAAGAGATAAAAACCCCTGTTCCTCCATGTGTCCCTCTCCTTGCCTCCTGGGATCCCTTCATTGAGAATAAAGCTTTGGAATACATCCTGAGGTAAGGGGCCTCTTTTGAATCTCTTCTCCCTATTTTGAAGATCCCCTCTCCCAATCTCCCTAAATCTGAGCTAGCAGCTTGTGAGGGGGTGAAAGGAAAGGGGAATCATCAATACCACCGTGGTATTTTCAAACCCACGTAACAAGCTAGAGTCTCTTCCCGAGATCTAAAAGCTTTTCGGACTGTTCAATTACCCCTCTCACTGATTCAGCCATTTTTTGAACAGCTGAGGGTGGGGGGGCATGAACCGGTAGCCTAAACCCATACAGGTCAGTTTCATATGGACCTTCTGAGCCAGAAACAGGAAAAAATTTGTTTTTTCTTTTCATTTGTTTCCCCTGAAGGCACAGGCACCGTGTGGGCCAGGGGAACCCCACAGTTTGTGTGTGTTTCGAGCTTTGGGGGAACCCCGCAGTACCGAGCCCCCCCACAGCCCTAGAGCCGGGGGAAATCGGTACTGCGCTGTTTCTCCCCCTGCTCTACTGCACCCCCTGTCCCTTCACGGGTCTCTGGTGAAAGCTGGAAGAAGGGACGGTCCTGTTTCTCTGTTATATCTCGCTCAGAAGTTTATAGAGTTGGACACACTGTAATCTAACATGGGAACAATATCCTCGTGTCCACAAAAAAGTTTATTGAAGCAAGTTAAACCACTTTTAAAAGATCTTAAAATCCCTAAGAAGCTACTAAAACATTTCAGCTCTTGGTTAACAGCGGAATATCCGAATTCTAACTGGGAAAATGCCACTTCTGTCGCATTTTGGGATCATATTGGGCTAATATTGACCGAAAAAGCTGAAAATGGTGACAAAATTGTTCCAAAATTCATCCCAATTTTAAAAAAAAAAAAAATGGATTGGAATAGAAATGTGACAGCCAGCCCCAGAAATCTACTTTAAATAACCCTTTTATGCCTCCGCAGTTTTCTATTTCCAGCAGAGAAACATCTCAGCCACCTTTTAACACAGCCCGGCATGACAAAGATGGCACGGAGCATGTGGCCGGGTCTCTTCCTTCTAACCTGTCGGTCTCTCTTAACCCCACCCCCACCCCATACCACCCACCCCACCCCTCCGCCTCCAGCTCTCCCCCCTATTACCATAGCTTTCCCCCTTCCAGCTCCAGCCCTGAAGCAGCTGTGCGGGGGGAAAGCGGACGGGATGGCACGGGCGGCACGGCCACGTTCAGCAGGGGTTGTGGCAGCCCGGCGTGCGGGCGTGGGCTCTGCCCCGATGCCGGTCTCGGCGCGGGCGGCCCCGGCGCAGGGCGTGGGGACATGGGGGAGGCACAGGCCCTGCGTGGCGGTGGAGCCACAGGCGGCCCGTCCCCGGGCAGTGGCGGTGCGGTGGGAGACCCCGCTGCGCCCCCCTCCCTGCGCGGCGCAGCGAGCGGCTCCCCCCCACCCCCTGCAGCGCGGCGGTCAGTCACCCCCCCCTCCCCGCACGGCGCGGCACGCGGCGGCCCCGCCCCCCTCTCCCCGCGCGGCGGGCAGCCCCCCTGGCCCCCCCCCCTCCCCTCGTGGCGCGGTGGGAGGCCCTGCCCGCCCAGCACGCGGCACGGCAAGCGACGGCCCCGCCCACCCAGCACGCGGCACGGCAAGCGGCGGCCCCTGCTCCCCCTCGCCGAGCGGCAGCGGGGGGGGCAAGGCCTCTGCTCCCTCACAGCTGTGGTGCGTGCTGCGATTTGCTCACAGCTCCAGAGCAGGAGCAAATTATATCAGGACCTGAAATGTACCTGCATACCTGTATGCACAGTGGTACCATACCTTCTACCTTTCACACAACAGAACTTCCAGAAACTAAAACCGAATCTAATGAAAACATACCCTTTGTTGCACCCGTGGTATATCTTGGCAGTAAAAATGGTAGAAAAGAATATAAACCATTTTCTTACCAAGATAAAAAGGAGCTATGCAAAATACAAAAAGAATTCTGCAGATACAGTCAAATTTTTAAAAGCATGATAACTGCCACATTCAGTTCAAATGAATTAGTACCTTCTGATATTAAAGACTTATTCAAATGTTTATTAACACCCTCAGAATATGAATTATGGGAAGGCATTTGGAAAAAAAAATTTAAAACAGTATTACAGGACATTCACCTAACACCTGATACAACTAAAGATAATGACAATAATGATATCACATTGGATCACTTATGTGGTGAAGGTGAATTACATTGTCCTGAAAAGAAAACTCGATTACTATCACAGCAAATATTATATAAAATTTCTACTGCTGCAGAAAAATCCTTTTATCAGCTACTTACCACAGACATTCAAGGCAGTTACACAAATATCAAAAAATTTCCTTCAGAAAATTTTTTGCAATTTGTAGACCGTTTAAGAACTCAGGTCAAACGAAAAGTCCAACAACTGTCTATCCAGACCGAACTCATTAAAGAATTGGCTCAGAGAAATGCTAATGAGACCTGTCGTAGGATAATTCTTAGCTTACCTCTAGAGCCATCCCCAACCCTTTCTCAGATGATTGAAGCCTGTTCCAGGAAAGCCGAGCTGTTCAGCGCACCTGATCCAGGACTGCCTCATCCCAGGGCTGCAGCACCAGTGCAACCTGAACCAATGCAGCAAGCAACATCACAAGATCGCCTGCGGCACATCATATGCCACTTCTGCAAACAGCCTGGACATTTTGTGAAGGCCTGCCCCCAGAACAAGAACCAGAGTCCAAGTCACAAAAAGAAGTCCAACAAACAAAAAAACTGACTTCTCAGCACGCCCCCGTCATTAATAATGTCACGTGTGTACACAGAAATAGACGGGGTCCCCCACCAGCTAATACGTCTCTCTTAACAGATAAGGGGAAAGGGGTGGGGGAGAGAAAAAATACAAATGTCAAATGTTTAGTTAACAAGGTTTGGCAGCCACGGGGCCAACATAGGCTCGTGACTGCCAAATGTTTTCATTTCAGATCTACTGATTGGACAATAATCATGGTGGACCTGTCAAAACCCCCACAGAACCAATCGGTCAACATGGAAATGGACAGTGAGTATTTTGTCATTGGAGACACGGCACACACACCAGATCAAATTGAGGTAGTTCCCATGACCATTAAGGGACAAATAACAAGCCTCATGCTCTCAGCACGCTGCAAACACTCACCCTTCTACCTAGCAGAAGGGCAAATAGTTGCCCAAGCCATTCCTGTTCCGGCAGATATAGTAGCAGATGGAAAATCACTGGAAATCTACTGGGCAGAAGTGGTGGGAGAGGACAAACCTTCCATGGCGTGCAACATAGCAAATGGGTCAGATCGCCTCCATGTAGAGGGAGTTTTAGATACAGGCACAGACATCACAATTTTACCAGAGAGCAAGTGGCCATCAAACTGAAAATTACAACCTGTGGCAGGCAAACTTCAGAGCATAGGAGGGATCACATTGGCTAAAATCTCAAAAATATTGCGCAAATTGAGGGACCTGATGGAAAAATAGCAAGTGTTCATCCATTCATTGCAAATTACAAAGCCCTCTTGTGGGGACAAGACACAATGTCCCAGTGGGGAGTCCCATTGGTCATTCCTAAAACACCCCAGGATTTTTAGAAGTAGCCACTGTGACGCGCCCTACCCACAAATTAACATGGTTACAAGACTCCCCAAAGTGGGTACCACAGTGGCTATTGAGCAAAGAAAAGCTCAAGGCGCTTGAAAACATTGTAGAAGAGCAGGTGGCTCAAGGCCACCTAGAAGCAACAACAAGCCCTTGGAATTTCCCAGTCTTTGTAATAAAGAAACCGGGAAAGGACAAGTGGAAACTGCTTCATGATCTCAGGGAAATAAACAAAATCTTAGAGGACATGGGACCACTCCAGCCAGGGATGCCTTCTCCAACAATGCTCCCTCGAGACTGGAAATTGGCTGTTTTAGATATCAAAGATTGTTTCTTCCAAATTCCTCTGCACCCAGGAGATGCCATAAGGTTTGCATTTTCAGTTCCCACCCTGAATCGCCAGGCCCCCATGAAGAGGTATCACTTGAAGGTGCTGCCTCAGGGTATGAAAGCCTCGCCATTCATATACCAACAGTACATAGCATCATTACTGCTACCTGTACGTGCTGAGAGACAGGATGCCATCATCCTCCACTACATGGATGATGTGCTGGTGTGTGCCCCCAATGACTCTATACTCCAACACACGCTTGACCTAGTGGTTAAAGTTTTAACCTCTGCTGGATTTCAATTACAGGAAGACAAAGTTGAAAGGATGCCACCTTGGAAGTACCTGGGCTTGCAAATTTCAGAGAGGACCGTTGTTCCTCAGAAATTGGAAATCAATTGTAATCCTAAAACCCTAGCAGATCTCTACTCCCTGTGTGGATCATTGAATTGGGTAAGACCCTGGCTAGGCCTCACAAATGAGGATCTAAACCCTCTTCAAATTACTGAAAGGGGAGAGAGAGCTAGGTTCTCCCAGGGAACTGACCCCAGAGGCAAAGACTGCAATCGAAAAGGTACAGAAAGCCTTGTCAGAGAGACAGGCTCACAGGTATGAACCAAGCATACCTTTCCATTTCATTGTGCTAGGAAAACTGCCACACCTGCATGGTCTCATTTACCAATGGATTGAGGGGCAGAGAGATTCACTCTTAATCATAGAGTGGGTCTTCCTCTCTCACCAAAGATCCAAGACCATCACTGAGCCACAAGAGTTGATAGCTCAATTGATTCAGAAAGCCAGGATGAGGCTGTGTGAACTGGCCGGTTGTGACTTTACATGTATTCACCTCCCAGTCAAACTCTCAGAGGAGGGAAGGAACTCTCCAAAGACACTGATCAAAGAGATGTTTGAACATTTGCTCCAGAGCAATGCCAATCTCCAACTATCTCTGGACAGCTACAGGGGACAAATATCGATCCATGCCCCATCTCACAAGCTGTTTAATGAGGAATTCCAACTCATTCCTTGTGAGAAAAGGAGTCGGAGACCACTCAAAGCTCTCACAGTGTTCACGGACGCATCTGGGGCTTCCCACAAGTCGGTGATGACTTGGAGAAATCCTCAAACTCAGCACTGGGAAGCTGATGTGGAGTTTGTAGAAGGGTTTCCCCAGGCAGCTGAACTAGCAGCTGTGGTAAGAGCCTTTGAGAAGTTCTCAGAACCATTTAATTTGGTAACTGACTCTGCATATGTAGCTAGAATAGTATCCAGAGCAGAGCAGGCTGTGCTCAGAGAAATTGAGAATGAGCATCTCTTCAGATTGCTCTCAAAGCTGATTTATTTAGTTTCTCATCGAGAACATCCATTCTTTGTGATGCATGTACGATCGCACCTGGACCTTCCTGGTGAGATTGCAGAAGAGAATCGTCGAGCAGACTCCCTTGCTGCACCAGTTGAGAAAGCACGCCTCCCTGACATCTTCCAACAGGCAAAACTGAGTCACCAACAATATCATCAAAATGTGCCAGGTCTGATCCATCAGTTCCAGCTAACACGGAGTCAGGCTCGAGCTATTGTGGCCACCTGTCCCAATTGCCAGTTCCAGGCCATGCCATCAATGGGTATGGGAGTTAATCCCCGAGGCCCTGGCAGTTGTGAAGTGTGGCAGACAGATATCACACACATTCCTAGTTTTGGTCGCTTCAAATATGTTCATGCAAGTATTGACACACATTCAGGTGCAGTGTATGCCTCTGCCCACGCAGGAGAGAAAGCTGTGCATGCAAAAAAACACCTAGTGCAAGCTTTCTCAGTGCTAGGGATCTCAAAAGAAATCAAAACTGATAATGGCCCAGCATACATGTCCAAGGAGCTCCGAGAATTTGTCCAGCAGTGGGGAGTGGAGCATAAAACTGGCATCCCCCACTCCCCCACAGGCCAAGCTGTGGTTGAACGAGCACATCAGATGCTCAAACAGGTTTTGGCTAAACAGAGCAGCACGATGGTGGGGATGCCTCCACAACAGAAGCTCTGCAAAGCCATTTTTACTATTAATTTCCTGAACTGTTCTTTTGAAAATATGAGTCCACCTGTAACTCGTCATTTTAACAGTGGTAACCAATTTAAACTTTTTCAGCGTCCACCGGTCGTGATTAAGGACCCAGAAACTTGGGAAACCAAGGGTCCCTATGAGCTCGTGACCTGGGGTCGTGGCTATGCGTGTGTAGCTACTCCCTCAGGCCGTCGGTGGATCCCCCAAAAGTGGGTAAAGCCGTTTGTTCCCAAAACCCCAGCTCCAGCAGAAGGAGATGAAAGGCAAGTAGCCACTGCCTCCAAGAGAAGACCCCGTTGGATGGAAGAAGAAAAGGAATCTTCCTAAGTGTGGACTCCATCTGGCAGAAACAGAGACTTTTAACATGTTTTAATAATGTTTGTTTTCCCTTTGAGAAAAAACCTATCTCTTGTTATCCTCACTCCATGTAACCCAATGTTTTTCCTTTAACTTTCTTAAACAAAAAAGGGTGAGATGTTGCATTCCTTTTAGGGAATGCCCTCTCCTCAAAAACCCCTCCCCCAGAAACTGTAACCTGGCCTGATTTACCTGCCCCTTGACTCTGACCTATGGCTTTCAGCCAGGTAATCTGACTCCAACCCCAAAAGAGATAAAAACCCCTGTTCCTCCATGTGTCCCTCTCCTTGCCTCCTGGGATCCCTTCATTGAGAATAAAGCTTTGGAATACATCCTGAGGTAAGGGGCCTCTTTTGAATCTCTTCTCCCTATTTTGAAGATCCCCTCTCCCAATCTCCCTAAATCTGAGCTAGCAGCTTGTGAGGGGGTGAAAGGAAAGGGGAATCATCAGCTGACAAGATGGAGTTAGCCAAGTGGAGGGCTGGCAAGATGGCCATCAAGATGTGCTCTATGAGGAGAGGCTGGGGAACTAGGCTTGTTCAGTCAGGCAAAAGAAAAGCTTGATGGAGGAATGATGGTGGTGGTGATGGCAGCTAATATCAGCTTTTTGATATCTACAAGGAGGTTGGTAGGACCACTCAGCATGATCTTTTCTCCCCCCACCCAGCAAATCACAGTCATGTTCTAGTATAAGTAAAGCTGATTAGGGTTCTCAACTACAGAGATGCAAGATATATTATGTCAAACAACATTCAACTTGCACTTGAATTGACCAGTGAAAATACTAATGGGACCACTTGGGGGGGGGGGGGGGAGAAGGAAAGAAAGAAAGAGCTCTAGATCTTCATTTAATTTGAGACCTGTGAGATCTTTTGGGTTTGAAGACAACTGAAAGAAATAGACTTGTACTAGGAAGCTTGGTCCAAAGAACTAGATTTATGACAGTGGAGGGCTCCATGTTAAGATCAAGAGTGGATAGCTTTCCAGTATCCCCTGAATAAAAATCACTGAATAGTCAGTTCCAGGCATAAACAGAAAGAAAACTAAAAGAAAATGAATGTTTGGTACAGTCCTCCCCCCCCGCCCCCATGCACACACACACCCTTTTTGGACCTGCCACAACAGCTGAGTATCAAATGATCTTTGCCATAACATGAACTCTCAGAAACAAAGAGCAGGTCCTAATCCATGTTCCAATTCCTTCTCAAAACATTACAAGAGACTTGTCTTTCAGCTGTAGCCTTCTTGGTGAACCATTTTTCTAGACTGGATAATAAAACAAGCAGTGAAGGAGAACCAGTCTAGATACTGAGATGATCTCAGTGAGGATCTGAGCAGCTGTCAGTCTGTGTCAGATTCAAACCCCATGGTCTTTTCCATAATGTAAGACATTTTGATGTCTTTATGGGCACCAGGTTTATGGTCTCATCTGCAGGTTGCTTGTTAGATGATGTTGAAAGGTTAATACAAAGTGTCACAAATTATGTCTTGTGTTTTGTCATATGTAGGCAGTTAACTTTTACTGAAGTTTCGATTATCTGATAAATGCATAGATCTTGTTTGCTAGAAAGTTTTAAAATAGTTTTTTCTCCCCATAAGCTCAAACTTTTAACATTTCAGGCCAATACAGTAAATGACCATGATGTAAGCAAAACTTGATGACATATTGTTTTAGGATGGTCACTGTCTAAGAACACAAATCTGTGACAGATCATATTATAGGAAGATTAAGATAACTGCATCTACTGGAAATGCTAGATCTTAAGGTACACGTGAAGTAAAATCAGTGTCTTGTAAGCATAGGTACATCTATGCAAATCAGATCAGCTTGACTAAGCTGTCTACTTCACAGGTGGCTTCTCCCTCAAATCTCTATCTACAAAAGAAAATAACATAATTTAACTTCAATAATTACAAATACACTCTCTCAATTTTTTTTCCCTTTGTTCAATTAAATACTTCTGCAATGTTACAGAATTAACTGATCTTAGAACCAGGTCTTTGAAAGCATACTGTGATGCATAACTGTCATTTTAGATACTATTTATTTATTTATTTATTTATTTAAAAATATTTCAGTTAAAAGGGACCTGCAACAATCATCTAGTCCAACCGTAATGAGACAGGGTGACTGAAGTTGTGAGAAACGTCTGAATTTAAGCATTATAATAATTTTTAAAGTAAATTTTTGCTTTCAACACTGCAGGTATCTATTTTGTCTGTGTATGTGTGTAGACAAACATATCTGCAGGTAAAAAAAATTGATGCTTGCAGATGTAAAACTGCATTTGAACTCCACATTCAGACAAAAGTTATCTTCCAAAGTATGTATATAAAGAAAAGTTGTATCTAGTATTGCCAAGACCAGCTAAAAAATGTTCAGCTTGAATCTTCAACATTCTTGCTATTTTCCCTAGCAAAACCAGCTTAAATTGTAATTATTAAAACAATGAAACTCGATACTTAAAAAAAATTGAAATCTTTAATTGAATTTATTTTCAACAAGACATACTGAATATGCTGCTATGTAAAGTAAACATATGTTCCTTTACCTTTAATCTCGCATGCTGAAGTGGGATTTTTTTGTTGATGTCTGTAATAAAAAATTCTCATCAATGCCATTGGTTTAGAAGCTTAGTTAGCTGCTTCATCAAATTAAGGCATGATTAAAAAAACTAGGATCCAATTTATGTGAATGCATCAGTGCATCAGTGCAAAAGGTGGTGATGAGAAATCCCTGCAAATCCTACTGAGTATGTGGCACAAAGCCTCTACTCTAGTGCATATGTCATAGGTTCTGAAATGTGCTTGTATTGCAGATTTAAAAAATAAAAACAAAAATTAAAAATCCCTTTGTACCCTTACTCCAGCTCAGAACTGGTTATGTGTTCCTGGTCACCAGATTGTCTACAAGAAACCTCTACATGAAATGCAGACCAGTCATCTCATACGTATATATCACTTTTAGAACAAAATTTAAGCAATTCAAGCACCAGAATTTGCTCCCATGAAATACTTTCTTAGATGTCAATGAAAAGAACTGAACATTAGAAAAGTAGTTTTTAAAGAAAATATTAGCTTATACTTGACATAGAAAAAACAAGTAAAGAAAAATCCAATGCATAGTTTCCTTTCATAGTGATAGGGATTTTGAGTTAAATAAAATCAAGATAAAGTTAATACTTCACAGTAATTTGTGAATAAAAGTAAAAAAACCCTCATTACTCTCAGGATATTCGTTATATCTGACTGAAAGATATTCATTATATCTGACTCAAAGATATTATGGCTCTTTAATATTTCTTTCCTTGGTTGCAGTATTGAACTTGTTCTCTTTGATTCCAAGTTTCTTCAACAAAATTCTTTGTTTATACACACCAAATCATAATATATGATGCCCTCAAAATAATATCGGAAAGACTTACTCATCATACTTGATATGATAGATAGCTTCTTCATCAGTGTCCATGCAGTCTGAGTATGATGTGGATGGTCTACTGTCCAGATAATTTGCATTTTCTCTAGAATGAGCTTGACTTGAGTTTCCATTAATCCTTTTGTGAGAATTGCCAGTCTTTACTTGAGCTTTACCATTGTTATGTCTTTTTGTTGCTCGAGTGACATTTTCTATGTGGGCTTCAAACCAGGCTCCAATGCTGACATCACGGGCATCCACCAATTCATTTATCTAAAAGGAAAATTTGATAATGAATATTTATTTTCTGTAATCCTGGTTAAGAACAGAAAGGAAAACTGACTAAACTACTTAACTGTCAATAAAAAGAATGCTACACTGCTGATTTCAACTGGTTTGCTTTTGCGTAAATTAGTTCAATGTTCAGTCATTTAAGTGTTGTGCTTTAAGTATTCTATTCTTCTACTGTTAATAAGATCGCTTATCAATTCAATTTGCATAAAATATATTTTTTAAAGTTGAGGATGATTTATTATTTTTTAACCTACAAAGTAGCTTAATGTCTCTTTCCACTGAACTTTTTCTTGCTTCATGGAATTGTTCCTTATGACGAAAATAAACATGTATACTTAAAATACTAGTCCACAACCAGATTTTAAGACTTCCTTGGACTTCCAAATTAGAGTTATTACTTTACCCAGATACTTTTTAGCCTGCATTTCTGCTGAATCCTTCAATGTTTGAGAAAGACTTGGAAAGCCATCTCCCTTCTCCCTCCTAACAAGGCTGCTATCATAACCAATTGAGACTGGTGCCTTCATAAATCTTTCAACTGAAAGAAAAAGAAGTCTTTTGTGACTCCATTCCTTTCTTTGCTCACAATAGTGCTGGTAGTAAGTTATGAAACTACTCTATTGTAGAGTATGTTTCATTCGTTCATTAACACATTTTCTCAGGTCTTCAACTAATTAAATACATTTTACTTCAACAATACAAGATTTTTCCTGTGATTCAAGTTAAACCACTGAGGTATATATTGTTTCAGTTACACAAGCATTCTTTTAAAAACTGTAGTGTACAAACAGTTATTTTCTTTGAAATGAGAACTGGATTAAAATAGTATAAAACAACCCCCACTTAAGGAACACCTTTGTACACTGCGCACCAAGTATAAGAAAACATTACTGCACTAGAACTGTTATGGAGCCATACCAAGTGAAGAAGATAAAGCATATGGAAAAGGACTCTAAGATGAAAAATTAGGTTAATTTTAAAAATGCTCAGAATATATTCAGTTACTGTAAAATCAAATTGAAGGAACTACTTTTCAGAAATAATATTTAACAGGAATGTTTCACAGTTTTTTTTAGTTTTAATTTATTTGCAAAACTTCCTTTTCTTCTAATTTCTTTTACATAAAGAAGGAAAGTTACCTTCTGAAGACCATCTAAATGTCCCTGAAAAAACCCCAACACGAACCAAAAAAATCCCCCAAAACAGAAAAATTGAGCCCAAAAGATAGCACATTAATGTAGCAGCCAATCTCAGGGCATGAACAAAGTTGTTTCACCACACTACAATGCATACAAGACAATTGTGCATTTCTAATATATTTAATAAGCAGGATCTGTACTGATATATAGATCGAACAATTGTAAAACTAATTTTTCTGGGATAAATTGATAGGGTTGAATTGACTCAGGGGCTGTGTTATGTGTTTGCAGTTTTTTAAAATGAAGACAATTTAATTTGCAACAGATGCGTATGGTTGAATTTGTAGTCTTAATCAAGCAGCAAGATAGAGACAGAGATGGATATTTATTCTTACTACACCCAGAGACCAGCATCTATAAATAAAACAGCATGAATGATATTACTTATCAGTAGTTAAACTGAAGCAATTGTTAGGCAATTTGAAGTACAAATAAAGGCAGTTCATCAACTAACAAATTTACCAAGCGAGAGAGTGTGAAAGGCAAGAATATAATGCATAAAGTATATATCATATTGAGCCTATTCCTTCTTAATTGTTACATCCTTCCTTGAAAAAAAACCACATAAAAAAATAAGCCCTTTCCTTCCCCCCTAAAATTTCAGTATCCAATTTAAATTTTTATTCTAAGCTCCTACAATATTAAAAGTATGATGTTTTAAAACAGAAACATATAATACATGAATGAAATCTCCAGCTTGTTGTCAGTCTGTTGACCTATTTTAAACATAAGGAGTGGGTATTGCTGTGAGGAAACCTCAGGAAAACATTGCTAAATACCCTTAGGCATGTGTTGTGGTTTAAATCCAGCTGGCAGCTAAGCACCACAAAGCCACTTCCTCACTTCCCCCACTTTGTGGAATAGGGAGCGGAATCAAAAAGAAAAGTAAAACTCAGGGGTTGAGATAAGAACAGTTTAATAGTAAAAGCAAAGTGATTTGCAACTCCATCCTCCTGAAAATGCAGTTGAGACACAGACATTATAGAGCTTTCCCAATCTGCAGCTACTTCTTGAGACTAGCTACAAAATATCAAAGAAGCCATGTTATTCAAGCCAAAAAAACATGAGACAGAAAGAAGAAAGTCTCCTGTGATCATTCCTCCAAAATGTATCTTTCTATGCTGTGATACTCACAGTTGGACAATAGACTAGCCAAACTTGCAGAGAATAAAAGCAAATCATTTCAAGTATAAACCCTTGAGGACTATATCACAGCTATATTATATACCACCCCTTATTGTACATACACATGATGAATTAAGATGTAGACAATAGCAGAGGAGTTTAAAGAAAAGCTAAAGCATTCAAAATAATGTTAATCAGTGGCACAAAAACAAAGCGTTTTTAATCTGTAACTCTGTTATGAATATAATTTGACTTGGTAAATCAACATGGACACTTTAAGCTTAAAGGCATCCATTGATACAGAGTGCTTTAAACTAGACTTAGCAGGGGAAGGGGATGTGGTTTTGAGCAACAGAGAAGAGCCAGGGGCTGTTGATGTATTAGGGACCAACAGGGCAGGGAAACATCTGTGGAACACCTTAAAGTAATTGGGTTGTGTTCCTCTAAAAAGGTGACAAGGCAAGTAACCTAGTTGAAGTGCTTCTATACCACTGCATGCAGCATGGGTAACAAAAATAGCGATGAACGGGTTGAGAGGTTATGAGTAAAAATTAGGGGCCAAGCCAACAAAAAAACCCTCGTGGGTGGTGTATACTACAGGCCACCTGATTAAGGGGAGCCTGTTGATGAAGTGTTCTTACTTCAACTATGTGAAGCATCACTCATACAGGCTCTGATCCTGCTGGGAGACTTCAGTCACCCTGATATCTGCTGGAAAAGCAGCACAGCAAGCTGTAAGCAGTCCAGGAGACTTTTGGAGTGCACAGAGAACAATTTCTTAATCAAGGTCTCTCCAAGGGATGTGAAGAATAAAAAGAAAGGCTTCTACAGCTACATTGTCTAGAAAAGGAAGACAAAAGAAATTGTACCCCCCTGATAAATAGGACAGGGGATTTGGTGACAGCTGACATAGAGAAGGCAGAGGTACTCAGCAATTTTTTTGCCTGTTTTCAATGAAAATCTTTCTTCCCACATCTCTCAAGTCCTTGAATCCCTGAATTTAGGACCTGCTGTTCCTAAACCCATGCTGACTGGGACTGATCACCTGATTGTCCAGTACATGACACGTGATGGCACTCAAGATGATCTGCTCCATAATCTTTCCTGGCACTGAGGTCAAGCTGAAAGGCATCTAGTTCCCTGGATCTGCCTTCCCACATCCGTCCCAAGTTGCCTACCCCTTTTTCCAGAGGTGACACATTCTCTTTTTTTTCCCCAAGTTCCAGCCAAAGCTCTCTCTGTTCAGCCAGGCCATTCTTCTTCCTGGCCAGCTCATCTTTCAGCACGTAGGGACAGCCTGCTCCTGCGCCTTTAGGATTTCCTTCTTGAAGAATGTCCAGCCTTCCTGGACTCCTTTGCCTTCAGGACTGCCTCCCAAAGGACTTTCTCAATCAGTGTCCTAAACAGTCCAAAGTCTGCCCTCTGGAAGTCCAAGGTGGCAGTTCTGCTGTCACCCCTCCTTCCTTCTCCAAGAATGGAAAACTATGCAATTTCTTGTTCACTATGCCCAAGATGGCCTCCAATCATCACATCACCCACAGTTGTTTTCTGTTCACAAACAGCAGGTCCAGCAGGGCACCTTCCTGAGTTGGCTTACTCAACAGCTGTGTCAGGGAGTTCTTTTGCACACACTCCAGGAACTGGGATCAGCCCACCACACCCCTTTTTGGCATCCAGCATGGGGCACAAGTTAACAACAGTTTTAATCTGAGCATGCAATAGCTGTTGTAGTTGTTAATTGGCAGGGGTTTGTGCTGGTCACAGAGCTTGTTCACTCTATTGTATAACAGCATTTAGGGCTTGTTAGTGGCTGCTTCCAACTCTTGCTATTTGCTGTACTGCTTATCTCTCTATTTTGCTGTGCCTTGGAACATTTTGATAAAAGCAATGTACTTGGGCTGGTATTGATGTCACTCCTGTGCTGGGTGAGCTACCTTGTGGGGAGAATGAGGGATTACATCTCCCTTTTCTCTGGGATTGATGCAGCTGGCTCTGTTGCACGGGCTCCAAAGGTTCTTGCACATCCTTATGTAAGTGGTTTGATTCTGTTATCTAACAAACATCACTGGCTTTTTGTCGAGTATGTAGGACCTGGTTTCATCCTGGCATAAGAGGAAACAACTTGTCAGTGAGGCCACAGAGAAACAGAATAGTTTGGATTGGAAGGGACTTCTTTAAAGGTCATCTAGTTCAACACCCCCTGCAGTGGAGGTTGACATGCCCCGAGGCGGTAGGATGTGTGGGAGGATTTAGGCAGATGCCTAAGGTTTTTATCACCTCTGATAGCCTGGGGTTTTATGCCTGGACAGGTATATAATCCCATTGAAATGATGTGCTACTTGACAGAAGGGTGCCTTGCCTACCCCAAGGAGACCCAGCAGTACTGGGGCATGACCTGTGCCTATTGAGTCTCTGTTCAGCACCATTAGAGGAGCAGAGGAAGGAGGGCCTCTACATCTGAGGACATAGTGGCTGAGACAAAGACCCAAACCCAACTACAGCAATCGCCCCAGCAGTCAAAAAGAAACACTGGATGTGCAGGTTCACAGGTCCATACCATTGATTACTAAGCTGGGAGGAGGAGGCGGAGGCAGAAACCACACGGTTCCTAACCCTGAGTAAGTGAACTTCAAGATCTGTGGAAAAATTACAGGAAAGACTATAGGCTTCAGCCAGGCAAATGAATTGCCTGATTGCTCTGATGCAGGGATATTGGGGGCCAACAGTCAGGAATTAGAGGGTAAGGAAGCCCAGCAGCTGGTATCCTTATCTTGGGACTGGCAAATTGACAAAGAAATCAGAAGAGAGGCAACAGTTCTGTCTCTGGAGGTGACTCCTGTTGAGTGTGAAGGTGAGATATCTTCTCAAGGATAATCTTGTAAATTACCGAGGGAAGCAGACCATTACTGAGGAAGGCATCCCGTATCTGAGAGAATTAATGGTGGTGAAAGTCGTCTACAGTGACCTGGACAGCAACCAGGTCTCCAAAGATCTGAATAGCATCCAGTGTGCATGGGCCATGTGGAGGAGGTTTGTCTGGAATGCACCAGTGTTGTACTCCTATACCCTGTCAGTGATGAACTGGACAGACTTCAATATACCAGCTGTGGAGAGACTGTCCCACCAGCTCCAGCATTCCAAAGAGAATCTCTCATCCTTCTCATCCCTTTGGTCCAGTCAAGGGTGCCCCACAGAGCCAGCGTCTCCCAGCCAGAGGTAAAGGGAGCCCCAGGATCATCCTATGTGACCAGAGGGAGGACATGAGGAAGTGGGATGGTGAGCCCACCTCAAAACTAGAAGCCCACATATGTGACTTGTGGAGAAGGACAGCTGCTAAGAAGAGGCCATGCAAGAAGGCTTTTGTTCCAGGTGCTGTTGAGATGGTAGAAGGCAACTGGTGACCAGCAATCCCCCAGATGCAGAAGGAGGGCTGAGTGCTCCTCTCCTCTTGATTTTGGTGAAAGGACTTCTGGTCTGACACCGCAGGGGTCAGATGGTGAATACTCCAACAAGGAATAGAGGGTCCCTCTGCCTTCAGCCAGGCAGTGGAAAGGGATGTCTGAGTGTACTGGACCGTATGGGTTCTACAGCCTGGCACATCAGACCCTGGGGATTATAAGGCTCTGGGTAGACACTAGTGCACAGTGTACCCTAATGCCATTGGGGTACAAGGGGGTGGAATGCATCTGGATTTCTGGACTGACAGGGGTATCCCAATTGTCATCTGTGTTGGAGGCTGAGGTGAGCCTAACGGAACAAGTGGTGAAAGTATCCTATTGTGACTGGCCTGGGGGCTCTGTACATCCTTGGCATAAACTACCTTAGGAGAGGGTACTACAAGGACACAAAAGGAGACCAGTGGGCCTTTGTTGTAGCTGCTGTGGATACAGAGAAGACTAAACAACTGCCTACCTTGCCCAGACATTCAGAGGATCCATCTGTTGTGGGGTTACTGTGAGTCAAAGAACAGCAGATGCTAATTACTACTATGACGATGCACCGGCAGCAATACTGCATCATCTGAGACTCCCTGTTTCCCATCCATGAGTTGATTTGTCAACTAGAGAGCAAATGGGTGATCAGAAAGACTTGCTTGCCTTTTAGTAGTTCCATATGGCCGGTGCAAAGCTCTGACAGAGGGTGCAGGTTAACAGTGGACTACTGTGACCTGAACAAAGTCACACTGCCATTGAGGGACATGCTAGAACTCTTATATGAACTGGAGTTGAAGGCAGCCAAGTGGTATGCCACAACTGATATTGTCGTTGTTACACATCTTTAGACCCTGAATCTGGAGCAGGGTTGCAACAATTAATAAACTTATTTTTGGGGCAGTCCACAGGAGACATTAGATGCAAACTTCAGAAGATTTGGGGGACAGTGGGGCAGAACTTATAAGCTTTACTAGATGACACATGGAGAGTTTTTAGCAATCGAGAAGAAGGGTACAAACAACGGATGAGAAAATTAGTAGCAGTAGTAGGAGAAGAAAAAGGGTGATGTGGACAAGGACCACCAGAGCAAGGTCCACCTCAGTTAGGGAAAGACCCATGTGCAAATTGTAAGAAAACTGATCCCTGGAAAAATCAGTGCCCAGAACAAAGAAAAGGAGATAAAGAAGAGAAGATGGACAAGGGATGGTGGTCGCACATGTCAAGGAAGACTGAGGAGGACTGGAGGATCTCACCCTTGCAGACTCTCTGGTTATAATTAAGCTAGGGGACAAAGAGAAAGAAGCAGAGTTCTTAAAAGACACAGGGGCAACATACTCGGTGATAAATAAAGCTTTAATGCCTATAACAGATGATTATGTTATAGTGAGGGGAGCAACTGGCCAGTCTAAAACAGCCCATTTTTGCCGACCATTAAAATACAAACTTGGAAAACAATGGAGAATTCATAAGTTTTTATATATGCCCAATGCTCTAAAGCCCCTTTTAGGAAGAGATTTATTGGAGCAGCTGGAAGCAAGAATTACATTTAAGAAAGGGGAAATTATTTTGGAGGTAAAAGATGAACAATATGCAGAGATGTTAAGCTTAATGTTAACAATGAACGAAGCTAAAACCGAAGATGAAGAAGAAATTAACAAGAAAATAGTGGATCAGGTATTTCCTGGGGTATGGGCTTCTAATGTACCAGGTAGGGCAAATAATGCAACTTAGGTGCAAATCAAACTTAAAGAAGGAAAGCAACCAGTTAGAGTAAAACAGTACCCCTGAAAAGAGAAGATAGAGAAGAAATTAGTCTGGTAATTGAGAACTTTTTGCAGTTAGGAGTATTAAGAGTGTCAATCTGATTTTAACACTCCTATTTTACCTGTTAAAAAGCCTGATGGGCCATATCGAGTAGTACAGGACCTGTGAGCTGCTAACAAGATAACTGAGGACTTGCACACGGTGGTAGCAAATCCATACACCTTGCTAACATGTTTAACACCTGAACTAACTTGGTTTACTGTTTTAGATTTGAAGGATGCTTTCTTTTGCCTCCCTCTCCATGAAGCCAGTCAGAAAATTTTTGCATTTGAATGGGAGAAGCCTAAGAGCAGGCACAAATCTCAGCTCACATGGAGAGTTCTGCCACAAGGTTTTAAAAAAAGTCCCACAATATTTGGAGAACAACTCGCAAAGCATCTGGAATCCTGGGAAGCTCCATCAGAAGAAGAACAGCTGTTGCAGTACGTAGATGACCTCCTGATAGCTACTCGAACTCGGGAGGCATGCGTGGACTGGACCGTAAGCCTCCTGAGTGTTTTGGGCCTACAAGGGTATAGAGTATCCCAGAAAAAGGCTCAGTTAGTAAAGCAGACAGTCATCTACCTGGGTTATGAGGTCAGTGCTGGACAGAGAACTCTGAGGCAAGACCATAAGGAAGCAATATGCCAAACCCTTAAACCCCAGACAATAAAGGGACTGACAACCGTCTTGGGAATGACAGGGTGGTGCAGGTTGTGGTTTTATAATTACGGACTGTTGGTTAAACCCCTGTATGCCCTAATTACATAAGGAAACAGAGACCTCCAATGGACAAAAGAAGCTACACAAGCCTTCGACCAGTTAAAGAAGGCACTCATGTCAGTTCCGGCTCTAGGACTTCCAGACGTGAGTAAACCATTTTTTCTGTTTTCTCACGAGAAGCAGGGGATTGCATTGGGCATATTAGCGCAAGACTTAGGCCCATATCGGAGGGCAGTTGCTTACTTCTTCAAGCAGATGGATGCAGCAGCCAAAGGATGGCCTGGGTGTCTCCGAGTCGTGGCTGTGGTGGTGCTGAATATCCAAGAAGCACACAAATTCACCCTGGGCCAGAAGATGACTCTGTTAGTGTCCCATACAGTGTCAGCAGTACTGGAAGTAAAAGGTGGGCACTGGCTTTCCCCACAGAGATTCTTGAAGTACCCAGCCATAATGGTAGAGCAAGATGATGTAAAGATTGTAGTCACTAACCTTGTAAACCAAACTTCCTTTCTCAGTGGGAATATGGGAGAACCAGTGATCCATGATTGCCTGGAGACTACTGAAGCAACCTACTCCAGTCACCTGGATCTCAAGGACACTCTTCTTGACGACACTGAGACCTGGTTTACTGATGGAAGCAGTTATGTCATCAGTGGAAAGAGACATGCTGGGTATGCAGTTACCACTTGCAGAGAGGTAATAAAGTCTGGGCCATTGCCAATGAACACCTCTGCACAGAAGGCCGAAATAATTGCTTTAACTCATGCTTTAGAATTGGCAAAAGGAAAAGAAATTAACACCTATACAGACTCGAGGTATGCATTTGGGGTTGTTCATGCACATGGAGCCATTTAGAAAGAAAGAGGACTATTGAATTCACAAAGGAAAAGCATTAAACATGCACAAGAAATAATAAAACTGTTAGATGCAGTCCAACTATCTGAGAAGATAGCTATTATGCATATCAAGGCACACCAGAAAGTGAGCTTTGAATTGGAAGAAGGGAATGAGTTGGTGGACAGAGAGGCAAAAGAAGCGGACAAATGTGAGGTGGACAGAGAGGCAAAAGAAGCGGACAAATGTGAGGTGCCCATTGAGGCAGCCTTAATTCCAGATGGACAAATCTTGTTAGAAGGTAAGTGAAATTATAATAAAAAGGACAAGAAGCTTATTAAGAGTGAAAAAGGAAGTTATAATCAAGAAGGGTGGGCCATTGCACAGGAAGGGAAAGGGAAACTTGTCATCCCCTCCTACTTATTATGGTCAGTAGTAAAAGAGGAACATCAGAAAGCACACTGGGGAGCAGATGTTTTGTATAACTATTTAAAAGATAGAATTATGGCCAGGAATTTACAAGGTGTGGTCATTCAAGTGACCCGTCAATGTAGTCTTTGCCTCCAAACTAATCCCAAAAACATCCCCAAACCAAAAGTTGGACAAATTGGAAAAGGCTATGGGCCTGGATAACAGTGGCAAATTGATTTCTCAGAACTTCACAGAAAAGAGGGGGGGGTATCGATATTTATTGGTGTTAACAGATACCTTTTCGGGGTGGCCAGAAGCTTTCCCTACCAGAACTGCCAAAGCGCTGGAGGTAACCAAAGCATTGTTACAAGAAATAATACCATGCTTTGAAGTCCCAGTTACAATATACTCAGATAGAAGGCCAAATTGTGCAACAAATCAGCTGCCAGTTGGGCATAGATTGGGAACTTCACACCCCATATCACCCTCAGTCAAGTGGCCAAGTAGAGAAAATGAACCATTTAATCAAACAACAAATTATAAGGCTAGGATAAGAAGTAGAACTGCCTCGGCCCCAGGCTCTTACATTAGCATTACTGCAGATTCGGACCAAACCAAAGACAAAAACAAAATTAAGCCCTTTTGAAATAGTGTATGGGAAACCATACGGGGTGCAAGAAGGAACACCAGCTCAAGTAGGGGAAGAAACCCTACGCAGATATATGGTAGCCCTAAATATCAGCTCAGAGAAATCGAAAAGCATGTGACGGGGACTCGAACCAGAGAATTAGATGGGCCAGTACATGACATACAACCTGGAGATTATGTGTATGTTAAGTCTTTTGCAGAGAAAACTTTGGAACCGCAGTGGGAAGGACCATTCCAGGTGCTTCTCATCACCTTCACTGCGATCAAAATTAAAGAACAAAACACCTGGATTCACCATACACGAGTGAAAAAGGCTCCAGAAAGCCCCTGGAAAGTAACAGAGGGTGACAATGAACTGAAACTAAAATTTACCCAAACAAAATGAGTTCATTAGACCTAATTAAAAGATTTGTTCTGCTTATGATTGTAATTGTGATCCATGAGTTGAGATGTGTGAGAAGTGCTCCCATAACAGAAAATAGTGTGTGGTCTTGGTCTGAGGTCCTGCCATTAGAGGAACCTGCGTGCATTAATGGGAAGTTAGAAGCTGTAGTTTTTTGGCGAAAGAATGATGACCATTCGTACAGGCTAGCAGAATGTCAGAAACTGGAAGAGGGATGTGTGTTCCAGAAAATGATAAGGGATGAAATTAAGATATGGTGTTGAGTGATTAACGGAACGACCCACGAGAAGGTAACTGGCATTTTAATAGAACCAGTCTCCAAAGATGAAGGCTACATCCCGCCAGGTAAATTGGATTGTTGGTATAACGTCGTGTTGACACAAGATATTTAGGCCAGCTGTTTTTGGACTGATAACACAGGCCCCGGTCGACAGCTGAAACCTGAGAGGGGCCTTGTATTAAGTTTCAATATAAGTATTGTACCTTCTTCCACAGCAGAATCCTCCACAACTCAGGCCAATGCTCCAATTCCAACCCTGTCACATAAAATTGAGTCTGAAATTTATGAAATTGGGCCATATGTTATAAGAAACATGGGACAGCAACAATTGTTGTTTAACCCAGAATGGTCTCTCAAGCATGCTGAACTGCTAATGCAGATCAACATATCAAAAATTCAGCCAGCTTGCTCTCCTTTCCTACAAACATCCTTTAAAGGTTGGGCAACATGGTTGCAGAAGCAGACTGATTCTAGAGGCAGAGTACAAAGAGACTTGACCGGAATATTTGGTACAGGATTAAGAGTTCTGAAGGGAATTGATTCGGAAATCATAATGAATAAACTAGCCATGGCAACCAGCAATTTGGCAAAAATACAGCAACCTCTGCAAGCATTAGGGAATAACCAGTGGAAAGTTTTGAAGGTGATACCAAATTTAATGGGATGTTGAAGATCAAGACCACAGACTAATAATAAAGGTGCTTAATATAGCTCAGGATAATGTATCCTTGGCCTTGAGTTGTATACAAGCACAGTTATGGATGCAATCAACAGTTGCTTTAATAATCAGAGAAGGAAGTGAAGGCACCTTTCCAATATAAATCTGAAAAGCTGTTTGGGATAATGCTACAAGCTTAGAAAGAAAACTGCAGTCTTGGTGGACCATGGTGAACTTTACTTATGATCCCATTAACAATGTGGCCACTGCTTTTGTACTTACTATACAGAGCTCCACAGTTTATGTCATCCACCCTATTATTGCATTAGGATTAAGCCATAGAGAAACAGTGCTCTACCCCTCAGAGCATAGGGTATGGGCCCGGATGCTAGATAAGAAATGGCAGACTGTAAATGTAGAATCCTGTGTTACCCAAGAACAGCAAGGATTTATTTGTGAAAGCAATACTATTGATGCCCAAAACATATGCCTAGATACTGAACAAGGTATATGCCACTTTGAGGTCCATCCAGATACCATTCAAAAGATTGTACTTATATATATTGGCCAAGATTGTGTATGCTTAAGAATCTCCTGTGCCTCAGTAAGAATAGACAATGAAAACAAATATTTGCCTGTTGGAAACCACACCAATTTTTGTATTTGCAATTTTGTTAACATTGTTGGATGTGATTTTACATATTCGGTACCAGTTGTATCCCACCAACTGATAAAAGCCAATTATACAACGTACCACCATTTATCACCCGCACCCATTGGTATGAACCTTACGTTAGTGAAACAGTTAATAAGTCATTGAGATCTGAGTGAGATTCAAAGAGAAATTAAATAAAATGGAGAAAAAGTTTTCATAACTTCACCATGACACAGAAGAGATTAGCAGGGTTCTACAGAGAATAAAACAAGAAAAAAGTCATCACTGGTGGGGTGTACTATTTGGGTGGTCACCCAATGCAACTGGTATATTTGATGCTTTAGTCCACCCAATCATTGTTTTGATTATTCAAATTGGCACAAGTTTAATTTTGTCTATTGCAATACTTGTTTGGAATTGGAGGATGCTGCAATGAGTGGCAGCTTTGACTTCATTATCAAGAGCATACAGTACAGTCTTGAGAGATAATTACTGCATGACTTAGTTAGATGAAGAGAAATCTGTGTATTAGTAAAAGAATTTACTAATTATATAGAAAAGGGGGGAAATGAAGCAAGAAACTGAGAAAATTAAGGTTTAAATGTTTAGCTAGAAGCAGTATAGAACTTAGCCAGAAAAAAAGTAGAGACAGATGCAGATTCCTAAGCAAATTATTAGCAGATGGTAGATGGAGCCAGTGAGGACTAAGACAATATATCACTTACTTTACTCTGTTTGATGAAGCAAGATAAAGAGGATAGGGCACTGTAAAAACAAAGAAATCGTGGCCACAGGACCGGCCAGAACCAGGTTGGGGAACCAGGACTATGTCCAAGGGATCATCAATTCTTCTAACATGACAGAGATGAAAAGTTCAGAATGAGGAAGAGCAGTGAATTCATCTTCAAAGCACCCCACCTCATTAAAAAGCCCACTGACCCATTTCAAGAAAAGGAATGCGCAAGCGTGAAAGGACTCTGGGCTCATTTTAATATGAGGCGTGGGTAGGTGGGGTTAGGTAATGCATATGTATAGGTGTATGAGGTAATCATATGAATATGGAATACTTTTGGGGTTAAATAGAGGACCAGGGCCTTGTGACTCTGGCAAGTGCTTTTAGGGAATACCCCGCTTATGCCCCGTGCGCTGCAATAAATATACCAATCTAAACATGATTAGTTGGAGAGGTTTGTCTGTATGCACTTTAGGAATTATAGGGAAACAGTTTGTTATCTTAGAGTCTTTACTATGGCTTGCAGAAGAATCTTAACTCTGATGTTCAGAGCACTTCTTCCTTCCCCTCCTTTTTTTGCACTGACCTTAGTGTCGCTATGTTGTTTACCTCGTGTTTTTACCTTTTCTTTTTTTCTGACTTGGGAGAGAATTGGTGTTCGTAGGTTCATTTGTTCTCAAGTTTTATCAACTGAAAAGTTTTTATAGAGTTCTGAAGTGTTGAAACATTGATTTTGTGTGAGCTCTGCAATTGGGGAATTGTTTGTTGCACTTTTTGCTGCTGATTATGTGGTTTCTGTTGGCATTGTGCAAGCCGCACCGGCTGCCGGCTTTATTCTGCGCTTTTCTTCATGTGGAGTATTGAAAAAAGAGAAAAAGCAGTTGCTGCCACTTTTGTCTTTTAGTCTGTAGCATGGTTGGCTAAAAGTGGCTAAGTAAATAAAGTCTATTGTGAGCTATGCCAAGAGACCTGCGGCTGCGCAATGCTGTCCCAACCGTATTGTTGCTCGGCCACACCAATTTCAGCTGCGTGGTCCTGGCCACGTGGCCACTCTTGAAGTGGGATGATGCCTTAGGTTTTAGCTATTACATTTTTTAGACTCTGTGCTGTTTTGGTGAGTAGTTTTAGGTTTCATATTAAGTGCTACTAAGCTCTCTTCACACAGTAGATAGATAAAACAATTCCTTCTCTAGTTTGATACCAAGGACAACTTTCAGGCCCAAGAACGAAAACAATGGTGAAGTGAGAAGAAAAAACAAGGAGGATGGAGCTTCATAACCTGAAGCTATGGTTAGACAATTGATTCTAATATGCTAATGGACCAGAACTTATAAAAGTGTGAGACCTCATGACCGGGCATCCATTTTGTGACCATTTTGGGGTGCATCTTGGATGTGGTCCGGCTGGACTCTTGTGCCACCCAGGAGTACCCATTGAGACCTTTTAATAAATACCTACTTTATCCTTTTGCCCTGTCTAGTCTCTGTTCCAGGTCAGCCTCCAGAAGGCATCAGGGAGGGTGGCAGAGCCACTCTTGGCACTGGTCTTGAATGCATGGTTGCTTGCGGCGCCAGGATGGCCCCCAGCAGTATGGCCTGGCGGCCACGCTGAAATAAAATCCAACAGCCCCCTCCAGGAAGGGGCCCCGACTCCATAGGGAAGGGGGCCCTGCCGAGAAGGGGTTTTGTGGCCCCCCTCCTCTCCCCAGAGAGCAGGGAGGAAGAGAGTTTCCTGTGTTTTTTTCATTCTTAAATATGTTATCATAGAGGTGTTTCCAGCTTCTCTAATTGGCTTAGCAGCATGCCTATTCTCACAACTAGCTAGCAATTGGTTTTCCTAGGCACGGAGAAAGCTCATAGCAGCTCCCCTCAGAAAATTACTTCCATGGCTGGCTCCTTCCCTCCTCACCAAAGAATCAATGAATGCAAAACCAGCACAATGTGATAAATAAAGCTTGTCTCCAGAGGAATAACGGTAAGTGGGGGGACTTGAAGAGTAATCTGCCCAGGCCTATTGCAGGAGAACCATCAGCCCATTGAAGGTTCATTTCCACACACACCCAGGAGGGAGCACAGAGGCACAATGGTGGGCAGGGGAACTCTGATAGGACAGTCAGAGTAAGGGACACCCTGCCCCAGCTCCTCTCCTTTCCCAGGAGAGCTTCAGTCCCACTGTCATTGTCTAGGGGTGACACCTATCAAAGACGGTGCCAAGATGGTGATGGTTGGACTTGATGATCTTAAGGGTCTTTTCCAACCTAAATGAGTTTATGATTCTAAGATGAGTCAATGGGAGAGGCTCTCTGGATCACCTGTGGACTGAGGTGGGGATGGGGAGGTACTGCCTAGGGAATATGGGACACATTATGGGATGCAAGATAAGAGCATTTCAGGATCACACAAGACTTATTATAGGATGCTTAGGGGAGGAAGCAAAGGCAGGGGGAAGGATCTATGCAGGTTGAGGAAAAACAAGCACAGGAAAACAGGGATAAAAGGGGCCGATCACGGGTATGCAGATGGTCAGTTAGTATGTTTGTCTGTCCATACCCTGCACCTGATTGGCACAGTCTGTCCTGTCTTCTCATTAAAATCCATTTTACCTCTTTTCCTGGATAAAGGAACTCTCTGTTCTGTGTGTACATGTGTGCATGGAGGTCTAAATGCTAGAAACTAGAGTCAGACCATGGGACATAAGGGCCCATCTTTCTGGGGTGCCAGCAACTGGAGTGAGTGAGGGTACGCATGTTGGTGCATGACCACCTAACTAGCTGGAGAGTGGGTTAAGTGGCTTGGGATCCAGGTGTGCATGTGCGCATCTGGGGATGCAACAACCGGAGAAGTTGACTAGTGGAGGGACTAGGGTGTTCAGGCCAATTGCTGGAGGGACCAACCAGAAGGTCTGGGGGTTGACTTAGAGACCCCTTTAAACATGTCTGTGCGTGAGGCAACTAGGGAGAGCAAGGATGCAGCTACTGGATGGACTGCATATGCCCAATTATTGGAGAGATGCAAGGCACACATATCTGTGTTGGTGTGTTGTCAACGGAGGTCTGTACCAGCAGCTGGGGAGACCAGGGATCCAGAGGCCAGCTACTGTGTAGACTGTCTAAGCCCAGCTACTGGAGGGAACCATGTGGCATATATGTATATATATCCTAATAACAGACCTTCATCCTGATCAATCAGAGAGAAGAACAGGATGAGGCCATTGGTGTTGGTTGGGTTTATGTGAATGCTGAGTGTTTCTGCTGTGTGACTAGCTGTATGTGCATGTATACATATTCTGTATGTGTGAGACCTACAGGAAATGCAGGCTCAGTCTCACTACTGGTTGAGCCTGGGGGTATGGAGCTGTGTCCACAAGATAAATGGGTAAACAGTTATTACATCAGTTTTTAACACTGAAGGGCACCTGACCTTGGTGCTGGGGAAGGTTATGGAGCAGATCATCTTGAATGCTATCAAACAGCATGTACAGGATGAACAGGTGATCAGGCCCAGTCAACACGGATTTAGAAAAGGCAGGTCCTGCTTGATTGATCTGATCTCCTTCTATGACAAGGTGACCATCGTAGTGGATGAGGGAAAGGCTGTGGATGTGTCTACCTGGACTTCAGTAAAATATTCAACACTCTCCCGCAGCATTCTCCCGGAGAAACTGGCTGCTCATAGCTTGAACTGTTTGCTGGGCAAAACACTGGCTGGATGGTTTGGCCCAAAGAGCGGCGGTGAATGGAGTTGCATCCAGTTGGTGGCTGGTCACAAGTGGTGTTCCCCAGGGCTCAGCATTAGGGCCAGTCCTGTTTAATATCGTGATTGATGATCTGGATGAGGGGATTGAGTGCACCCTCAGTAAGTTTGCAGATGACACCAAGTTGGGCTGGAGTCTTGATCTGCTGGAGGGTAGGAAGGTTTGACAGAGGGATCTGGACAGGCTGGAGTAATGGGCTGAGGACAATCATATGAGGTTCAACAAAGCTTGTATCAGAAATAGTATGGCCAGCAGGACTAGGGAAGCGATCATCCCCCTGTACTCAGCATTGGTGAGGCCACACCTCAAATAATGTGTTCAGTTTTGAACCCCTTAATACAAGACAGACACTGAGGTCCTGGAGTGTGTCCAAAGAAGAGCAACAAAGCTGGTGAAGGGTCTTATGAGGAGCTGGGGTGGTTTAATCTGGAGAAAAGGAGGTTCAGGGGAGACCTTATTGCTCTCTACAACTACCTGAAAGAAGGTTGTAGTGAGGTGGATGTCAGTCTCTTTTCCCAAGTAATGAGAGGAAATGGCCTCAAGTTGTGCCAGGGGAGGTTTAGATTGGACCGTAGGAAAAATGTCTTCACCAAAAGGATTGTCAAGCACTGGAACAGGCTGCCCAGGGAAGTGGTGGAGTCACCATTTGTCTTGGGGTGATTTTATAAAGTACTGTATTCCCTTATCGTCTGCTTTATGCCCAGACATGGGTCCAGCAGCTTTAAGCTGGGCCCAGGGGGAAGGGGGGCAAGCCGAGGAAATTCCTCAGCGCCGCTTGTGTTCAAGCTCACACACCTCCCCCATGCTCAGCTCTGCAGTGAGGGAGTATATGCTTTGCTTTTAGCTAGCTTTTCTTTGTTAGCTGAGGCAAGAAGTTTCCCGGGACTGCATACAGCTTCTCCGGTAATTTCTGTGGCTTCTTCTGGAACTGTTCAGCTTTGCTCCGGTCCGAACATCAGAACATCACCAGGAGCCCCACGCCACAGCCCGGTGGGGGGAGGCTGCAGGGACACCGCATCCCAACTCTGGACCTTGGGAGAAGCCGAGCAGAACTCTAAAATCCTCCAGCTTTCTCTGCAGCGAGAAGGTTTTCATATCTAACATTATTCATTCTTTTTCCTGTGCCTGTGTGCACTCTGTGTGTTAAATAAACAGGTTTTTCCACTTTCCTCCAAGAAATTCCTTTCGTATCAGTGGTGGGGGAGGGAGTACTAAAACCTGCCTTCTTTAGAGGAGACGTTAATTTCAGGACGTTTCCTCCTAACTTGTTGTCCTGGTTTAGCTCTGATTGGACAATTTTGTAATATTGACACCTGATTAAACCAATGAAAAGGGTGGATACGCCTTTGTGAACACACACTTTCAGGTGAGATTCCAGAAATCTGTCTCTTCGGATTTTCGGTGGTGTGGGATGGGAGGTAGGAGGTCCGGCCCGGCTTCTTCCCATGGCCAGGCCGGGCCGGGCCAAGGTTTCCCCCTACCCTCCCCCAGCACCCCTGGCCAGGCAAAGGGGAAGGAGAGGCGGGGGTGGGCGGTGGGGAAGGAGAGGCGGGGGTGGGCGGTGGGGAAGGCTCGGTCCAGTCCTGGCTGCTGAGATTTGCTAATCCAGGACGGCCCATGCATCAAAGCGGGGACTGAGCCAGGCTCAACGTCTGCTGGGCAGGGAAAGGAGAGGTGAATCAGCCCTGGCGTGTGACATCTGAAGCTTGACCGGGCTGGGAAAAAAAGATCCTAGCCTCCCTCTCTCAGTACAGCTGGATTTGAAGGCAGCAGCCAGGCCTTGAGATCTTGGCACAGCTCCAGCACAGCTACAATGCATCAGGTGACTGCCTTAACCTGGCTGCTGCCCTGCTGTTAACTCTTTCCTAACCAGATGAAACTTCCAAAGCATGAATCCTACCCAGTGAGAGAAAGAAGAGACCGGATGAAACCTAAAAAGACACAGTGTGAGACCTAATGTCAGAGAAAGTGAGAGAAGAATCCTAAATGGAAAGGAAGATTGAAGGAGTGGCCTGGTTAGGTTGGACTTCTCTTGTAAGGCCATAGAGAATGGACTTAATACCCTGTAACATATAGAATGTTTTTAGGGGGATGCAAGGTTCTAGTCATAGTTGTGAGTTGATGTAATTGTGATCTACTGGAGAAACTGAACAGAGGAAGACTGAGAAAGAGAGAGATGACGCCTTCTGCCCATTGAGAGAAGATAGCCTCTGTTTCTTGAGATGAAGAGAACTCTTGTTTTATACTAGAAGGAACATCCTTAAACTGTACCCTAATAAGCTGATATGGCCCATGAGCGGCTGTAAAGACTGTCTCATGGGAAGGGACTTCACAATGGCAATTTCTCTTCCCCTGGGTGGGCCATTTGTGAAGTGTGAGAGCAAGAGAACTGGTATCTTGTAGAAAATCTCTATGGTATTCAAGAGAGACTCCTTCCTCCTTGATGAATTGAGAAATTATTATTTTAAGGATGATAACTGACTGAGAATCCCAAGTTTTGTCTTTTTATATTGGAGTAAGAAAGTGAATAGTTGGCAGGGGAAGAAGTGTTCTGAAGGTTTTATTCTGATTCTTGGGTTTGTTTTTTTTTTTTTCTTTTAGTGTTAGTTACTCTTAATAAAGTTTTATTCCTTTTAAGTTTAAGCCTACTTTACTCTTGATTGAGAAATTTCAAATTGGCAAACCAAAACTATGACACAAAATTGGTGTTTCTGCCCGGTTTCGAACTGAAACCGTGACACTTGTCTCAAACCAAGACACCATCCCTGGAGGTATTTAAAAGATGTGTAGACATGGTACTTAGGGACATGGTTTAGTGGTGGACTTGGCAGTATTAACGGTTGAACTCGATGATCTTAAGGGTCCTTTCCAACCTAAATAATTCTATGATTCTAAGGCAAAACTGGATGAATCAAAGCTTGGGATACAGTAGCTGAATGGAAAATTTTAGGATTCTAGGAGCTTTAAACATAAGTATGAACCATATATGGAGCAGTACATGCAATGTTAAGCTTTAAAACACATTTGCACCAGATCCATTTCCTGAAGTACAGTTATCTCAACTCTCACCAAATTGTAAATTAAATAAAAGGGAATTCAGGGGCTGACCATATGAGGGAAATGATCATCTTTACGTGAATTGTAGTGGTTAAGACATGATCTCTTAATGTGTTCACAGTTCCAGGAGACCCACTATATTCTCAAGCAACGCTACTTATGACACATGTTCCAACTCCCATATAGGCTGCCCTATCAAAAATCATTTATCTCTAGATCCATTGTGCAGTCAAAAATAGATTCTTGTCCTATTGTTTTCTATTTGACATTCATGAGTGATTCCCCCTAGTTCTTCCATTCTCCTTGCTGCTGGAATTTCTTGCAAAACCCCCCAGATTTTAACAATAACACAGAATCGTGAAATGGTTTGGGTTGGAAGGAACCTTTAAAGATCCTTCTCTTCTCCAGGCTGAACATCCTCAACTCTCTTAGCTTTTCCTCATAGGAGAGGTGTTCTATCCCTCTGATCATTTCTGTGGACCTCCTCTAGACCCATTCTAATGGGGAAGAATCACCTCTCTTGACTTGTTGGCCAAGCTTCTTTTGATAATATGATTGGCTTTCTGGGCTGCAAGCGCACATTGACGGCTCACATCCAGCTTTTTGTCCACCAGTACCCCCAAGTCCTTCTCCACAGGGCTGCTCTCAATCCCTTCATCCCCCAGTCTGTACTGATACTGGGGATTGCCCCAAACCAGGTGCAGGACCTTGCACTTGGCCTTGGTGAACTTCATTTCTCAAGCCTGTCAAGGTCCCTCTAGATGCCATTCCTTCCCTCAAGCAACACTCAGCTTGGTGTCATCTGCAAACTTGCTGAAGGTGCACACAATCCCATTGTCTACGTCATTGATGAAGATATTGAACAGTATTGGTCCCAATACAAACCCCTGAGGGACACCACTTGTTACCAGTTTCCATTTGGACATTGAGCCATTGACTGTAACTCTCTGGATGCAACCATCCAGACAGTTCCTTATCCATCTAATAGTCCACCCATCAAATCCATATCTCTCCAATTTAGAGAGAAGGATGCTGTGTGGGACTGGGTCAAAGGCCTTACAGAAGTCCAGGTAGATGACATTTGTAGTTCTTCCCTTGTCCACTGATGCAGTCACTCAATCGTAGAAAGCCACTGGATTAGTCTGGCACGATTTGCCCTTGCTGAAGCCATGAGGCTCTCGACCTGTGTACTGCTGTTTTTCAAAGATAGCTCTGTGCAATCAGTCCTTTTTTTTTTACGTAGAGGGTGTGAAGGACCAGGCATAAGCACGTAAGTATGTTTTGTCTCAAAAATTATAACCATTGTGACAGGAAAGTTGTGATTGGAAGAGAGGGTCCTGCGGAGGTGGGGCAGCGCTGTTCTGAGCCAACTTCCTTTTCTGCTTTGACGCTCATGATCAGTGCGCCCATGTCAAAAGAAGGGTCAAATCCCGGGCACCTCAGTAAAAGAGGCTCCAGGACCACCACAGACCCCCAACTCCCTCCCTCCCCCTTCCCGAATCACTTCCTGAAGGGCTCAAAATGGCTAGACTGCACATGCGTGAACAATGTGGCGTGAATGGCGTGAAAAATCTGTTTTACATAAGAGGCATGCACCAGGCAAGCTACAAAAGGAAGTGGATCGGTCCCGCTCACACGCGCTCTCTCTCTCTCTCTCTCTCTCTTGCTCTCTCCCTATGTCAACCCCAGATCTGGACCATCTATGGAGGCGGGAAGAACGCGGTATCTAAGGACTAGTGATCTTTTTCCTTCTCTTTCTCTGTTTTCCATTTTTATTCCCACCTCTCTTGTTTTATCCTGGCAAGTGCGACAATCGTATTCTACCCCTTACGCCATACCTAAAGTTTGTTGTGGGAGTCGGGAGCT
>JAGMWU010000027.1:7738399-7801096 GCA_018697195.1 Certhia americana | reverse complement strand
GGGGGAGGGGCTATCATGGTCTCCTCATCCCGACCCCCCTTCTTCTTTTCCTTGTTTTCTTTAGATTTCTCTGTTAGTTTGAAAATAAATACTTCTGGGCGGCCTACCCATACCTTCGCATAATCACTCTCCTCCAATCAAAAAGGTTTCTTCGTATTTACCCAGATGTTTAGTTTTTGCTATATCCAATCCTCGGAGGACCCAAATACTGGCCAAAACACACCCTTGGAAATTTCCTTCCCACCCCATATTTCTATACAATAGTGTATCATCCTAGCCTTATCCTTCCCTCCTGTGCTTGGAAAATGCTCCCAATTATCTAACAAAAATCCTAGGGGGCTGTCTTTCTGTATAGGTGGGAGTTTGATCCCTACAGGGGGCTTATTCTTCCCCTGCCCCATTCCTCCGGAGTACTTCACTCGCACCAAGAATCACTCTCGCTTCCCCTGTTTCGTGGCCCACGCCCTCGCGGGTCGATGGGAACCGCACTACTAAGGGTCCGCACTCGCTTGGGGAATCTGGCTACCAGTTCCCCTCTCATTCACACACCACGTTGCCGTACTCCGGGATCCTGACCCTGCCCGGACGGATCCCCTTTTTACTTCATCCGGACTTTGTGCACAAAATTTAAGGGGTCAGCCAGGCCCTCCTTTCTTTTGCTCTTTGCCTCCTCTTTAGGTTCGTCGGTCGAGGTGAGAGCGGAGGCTCCCAGCCCCCGGGACCACCGAAAAAAAAAAGGAAGGTGGGGCGCGCCTTCCCGCAGGCGGGAAATCCCCCTTACCCAGTCTCGATCCGAGTCAACAGCACCAAATTGTTATAAATGAGCGCAATGGGCCATGTTGGGTCAAATTAAAATTTGAGGTTTATTGGTTACAGAAAACAAAGAGCAAAGATCAGCGCTGGGCGGCAGGGGAGTCTCCGCTCCGCCAACTGCCGCACTTTTCCCCAAAGTTCATCTCTTTTTAAGTCCTTTGATTTTCGGGCGGGTACGTGCCGTTTCTACGGGGCTTCTGCGCATATCCCTCTGGTTGCCGTGGGGTCTTCCGGTCTTCCGTTATCAGTGTTGGCCTTCCAGCCCCCTTTGTTCCTCTGGAAAATGCAAGCTTAGGCAATCAGTAGTCACATACTTATACCACATCCGGGCTTCGGAATTGCTATCTATCTTTGCAACGAACAAAAAGGTCACTAATCTCTTACAACCGGGCTGAAAAAAAAAGATCCTGGCCTCCCTCTCTCTGCACAGCTGGAACTGGAGGGCAGCAGCAGGCCTTGGGATCCTGGCCCAGCTCCAACACCACTGCAATGCATCACATGACTGCCTTGCACTAGCTGCGCCTGTGTGAATTTTTTTTCTTGACCAGATGAAACTTCCAAAGCATGAATCTTACCCAGAAAAAAAGAGGAGACCGGATGAAATGTAGAAAGACACAGCATGAGACTTAATATCAGAGGAAGTGAGAAGAGAATCTTAAATGGAAAGGAAGATTGAAGGAGTGGCCTGGTTAGGTTGGACTTCTCTTGTGAGGCCATAGAGAATGGACTTAAATACCCTGTAACCTATGGAGTGTTTTTTGGGGGGATGCAAGGTTCTAGTCATAGTTGTGAGTTGACATAGCTGTGAGTCGCTGGAGAAAATTGAACAGAGGAAGACTAAAGAAGTGAGAGATGAAGCCTTGCCCATTGAGGGAAGATGACCTCTGTTCCTTGAGATGAAGAGAACTTTTGTTTTATACTAGAAGAGGCATCCTTAAACATCCCTAATAAACTGATATAGCCCATGAGCTGCTGTGGCAGGCTGTTTCATGGGAGGGACTTCACAAATGGCAACATTCCCCCCCGCCGGGTGGGCCAATTGTGGAGTGTGGAAGCAAGAGAACTGGTATCTTGTGGAAAATCTCTGTGGTACCCAAGAGAGACTCATTTCTCCATGATGAATTGAGACATGATTATTTTAAGGGTGATAACTGACTGAGAATCCCAAGTTTTGTCTTTTTATATTGGAGTAAGAAAGTGAATAGTTGGCGGGAGAAGAGAAGTGTTTTGAGAGTTTCATTCTGATTTCTTTTTTTCTCTTTTAGTGTTAGTTAATAAAGTTCTATTCCTTTTAAGTTTAAGCCTGCTTTGCTCTTGATTGGGAAATTTCTAATTGGCAAACTAAAACTGAGACATAAATTGATGTTTCTGCCTGGTTCAAACTGAAACCATGACAAAATTGGTGCATTGGCCAGGAAATGAACAAAAGACCATGACATTCAGTTAGATTGAAGTATCCTTTCTTTCTTTAAGACCTCATTGTTTATTGCAGTTCATTTTTTTAAAAGCAGAATTATGTATATGTGAAATGCTGTTATGGACTATTCATTCAGGTTCCCGTGATGGTTCGATGGGTCTCTGGGAAGTCACAGAGGATGTGTTGTCCAAAAGTGATGCCAGGCATAATCTCTCTCAAGTTCCTGTCTATGCCCACATAACACACAGGGCTCTGAAGGATATTCCTAAGGAGAACACCAATCCTGACAACTGCAAAGTCCGAGCATTGGCTTTCAACAATAAGAACAAGGTCAGTAAGATAACCAAGACAGTTGAGTAGTCCCAAAACTGTGCATATGTATTTGAAAAAAAAAAAAAGTAATCTAAATCAAATATACTGGAGAAGCAACCTGGAGTGTGAGTTTTTAAGGACATCTATAATACAGAAACTAACTCTTACTTTTTTTTTTGTTTTGTTTTTTGTTCTGTTTTTTTTTTTCATAATAGGAGCTGGGAGCTGTCTCCTTGGATGGGTATTTTCATCTTTGGAAAGCAGAGCACACACTATCAAAGGTGCTTTTCTGTTGGTGTAAAACTTAAAATATTGCTTTGCATTGAAGGCTGTTCACTATTCTTTATTTCCTATAAATGCTTGAAGAAAGAGCAGCAGTGTTTGTAAAACACTGTCCTGGTTCTGGCCAAGACAGTTAATTTTTGCAGCAGCCAGGAGGGGCACAGCCTGGACTCTGGGGTTATTAAATAACACCTCATGAAAAGTGCAGAGGGGATGGAGGCGGGGGGGGTGTGTGTGTGCATTTTTCCAGTTTTGCTGGGGTGTATGGTTGGGTGGCACCAGGTTCTGCATAGTGAGCAATCACGTGTGAATCATTCGCTTGTCTTGTACACACTGCTATCAGTATTGTTCTCGTTTGTTTTTTTTATTTCATTCCTGTTTCTAGTAAATTGTTCTTATCTCAACCTGTGATCTTTACCTTTTTTTGCCTCCAATTCTCCTCCCCATCCCACCACAGGGGGAAGTGAGTGAGCAGTGTGTGGCCTGGGGTGATTCAATGGGAACACTAAATTGGGAAATACCATTCCTAAACCACGACAGTCAATTTGGCACCCAATGTGAGGCATGAAGCATTGAGATAACAACAGATCTGACCAGAGCGGGTTGGAAACAAATTTGATCTAAGCATTTGTATTAGGTATGGAGCCACTGGTCACACTGTTGCTTGGTCTGTTCACATGGTCATGGTACCTAACCTTGTATATGTTCCCCTATGTGCTCCGCACGGTGCTCTTTTTCATAGCAGGGAGAGGGATCAGTATTGCGTCATTGCTGTACTGTGGGATATCAGTTTATGACATGATAACATCAAGGCCAATGAAGGTCATTTGGGATGTGTCTTGACTGCTGCTCTCTTGCGTTTGCCTTGGGTGCTACCTCTGGGAATTCATTAATAATTGTACCCAGTCTGTAGGGAGAACAGGGGAGGATGATTTCCCCCAGCTTTTCACACCCTTTTCCTTCTTCAGGTTTGTTACAACAGCTTGTGAGAATTTTGAATTTCCTTTGGACATTAAGGAAGGCGTGTGTTTTTGTTGCTATGTCTACTCAGTACCATCCACACCATGTTTAGAATTATGAAAGAGATTTCTAGGATGGTCATTCAGAGATCTGCCCCAAGGATGGATAGTCATGAGTGGCATGGAATGTGGGAGAAAATGGGACAGTTTCGGAGGACTTTTGTCCTCCAATGGTTTGGAAGTTCACCCCTGAACAGGACCCTGATAAAGTGGCAGAATATCTGAAAGGAAAATGCTGTGGCAATTCCAGAGAGGCACAAAGTAATGCAAAGTGCTGGGCCCTGGCTACTCTTTACCAGATACTGCTCTTCACTAGACAGTACCCTCAGGGGGAGGAGAAGGAAAGCAGAGCAAATGTCACTGTGGCCACTCAAACTGCAGCTGAACCAAAGGAATAACACATGACAGTAGCAATTATACCTATACAGAAGAGGAAATGCAAGACCAAATCAGTTTACATAGTGGGGGATGAAGAGGAAGTAGGGCCTTCAGAACAGGAAGAAGAACCAGGGACAGAGATAATCACCCAATGCCTATCCCCATGTGAGCTGCGAGATATACGAAAAGATTTCAGCCACCAATAAGGTGAGCCCCATGTGACCTGGCTGCTCCGATGCTGGGATAGCACAACCCAAAGTTGGAAATTAGAGGGTAATGAAGCCAAGCAACTGGGATCCCTGTCCAGGGATGCAGGCATTGACAACAGCACTGGGAAAAGGACAGAAATCCTCAGCCTCTGGAGGCAACTCCTGTCAAGTGTGAGGGAAAGGTATCTTTTCAAGGAGATTCTATCAGTGCACCAAAACAAGTGGAACACGATGGAGCAAGGTATCCTGTACCTGAGAGAAATAGCTGTGCTGGAGGTACTATATAGAGATTCAAATAACAAGCAGTCCCCTGTAGATCCAGATGAAGTCTAGGGCACACAACCCATGTGGCAGAAGTTCTTATGGAGCACGCCATTGTCATATGCCAACTCATTGGCAGTGATCTCATGGACAGAAGGAGAACAAACAGTGGATAATTTGGTTGCCCAAATCTGGCAATATGAGGAAAGTCTCTCTTCCTCCCTGTGGGCCTACATCTCAGCTGTCCAAGGACTTCCAGCAATTTAAAGAGGAAATGTCCTGTGCTCTGCCAGTACAGGCCGGAGTCTCTGCTATTAAGAGCAAGCATGCCCCTGCTCAAAAGAGAGGAGGAATATGCCACAAGGTAGGTAACCTGTGGTTTTACCTACATGACCACAGAGATGACATGAGGAAGTGGGGTGGAAAACCCACCTCTGCCCTAGGAGCCATAGGTATGTGAGTTGAGAGGAAAATTCTGCTCTAGTTTCCAGTGGGCAGTGTCCTCAGGCAGAATGGAAGGTGCTGATGTTATTTCTAAACCTCTTGAAGGTACCTGTGGTTGATCATATTTATAAGAAGTAAGCAATGAGTGCCATGACCAGAACTAGAGGGGCCCTGCCTCCAGCCCAGTGGAGGAAAGGGATAATCAGATCTATTGGACTATGTGGATCTAATGGCCTGGTACATCAGACCCACAAGAGTACAATGCTTTAATTTACACTGGTACACAATATACCCTGATTCCATTGAGATATATAGGGGAAGAATCCATCTTTATTTCTGGGGTGACAGGGGGATCCCAACACCTGACTGTACTGGAAGCTGAACTGAGCCTAGCTGTGAATGAATGGCAAAAGCACCCCACTGTCCCTGGCTCAGAGGCCCCATGTATCCTTGGCATAGATTACCTCAGGAGAGGGTATTTCAAGGACCCAAAAGGACATTGCTGGGTTTTTGGGATAGCTGCTGTGAAGACAGAGGAAATTAAGCAGTTGAATACCTTGCCTGGTCTCTCAGAGTATCCTTCTGCTATGGGACTGCTGAGGGTCGAAGAACAACAGGTACTGATTACTATCACAACAGTGCACTGTTGACAATACTGCACCAACCAGGATTCTGTGACCCCCATCCACAAGATGATTTGTGAACTGGAGAGCCAGGGAATGGTCAGCAAGACCCACTCACCCTTTAATAGCCTCATGCGTCCAGTACCTAAGTCCAAGAGAGAATGGAGACTGACAGTGGATAATCATGGCCTGAACAATGTCACACCATCACTGAGTGTTGCTGTGCCACGCATGCTGGAACTTCAGTATGAACTGAAATCCAAGGCAGTAAAGTAATGCTGCCATTGATAATGCTAATGTGTTTTTCTGCATTCCTTTAGCAGCAGAGTGCAGGCCACAGTTTGCTTTTACCTGGAGGGGCATCCGGTAAACCTGGAACCACCTGCCCCAGGGGTGGAAGTACAGCCCCAATATTTGCCATGGACTGATCCAGACTGCATTGGAAAAGGGTGAGACTCTAGAATACTTGCAATACATTGATGACATCATCGTATGGGGCAACACAGCAGAGGAAGTTCTTGAGAAAGGGGAGAAGATAATCTGGATCCTCCTGAAAGCATGTTTTTCCATAAAGCAAAGTAAGGTCAAGGGACTTGCCCAGGAAATTTAGCTTTTAGGAGTAAAATGACAAGATGGGCAATATCAGATTCCAATAGTGATGCCTGGAAAAGGCTGATCTGGAAGAGAGACTAGACAGAGTAAAAGGATAAAGTAGATATTTATTAAAAGGCCTCAATAGATAAACTCTGGGCAGTGCAAGAGCCCAGCTGGACTACACCTAAGATGGACCTCAAAATGGTCACAAAAATGTATGACTGATAACGAGGTCCCACAATTTTATAAGTTTTGGTCCATTAGTATATTGGAGTTAATTGTCCAATTATAGCTTCAGGTAATGAAGTTCTATCCTCCTTGTTTTTCTCTCTTCAATTCACCATTATTTATGTTCTTGGGCTAGAAATTTTTATTGGTTGTTCTTGGTCCTCAGCTAGAAAAGGAATTGTTTTTCTACCTACTTGTCCTGGGGTGACGTTATGAGATTTGTATCCCCAGTAGTCTGTTCTGTTTAGGCTGGATATTATGTTCTTCAAGACTGGCTCTGGAAAGTTTTGTTTTGGTTTTATCAGCTTGCTGATAATAGTCAGAGGGACACAGACACATAGTGCTGCTTTTGCTGCTGCTTTTGGCTTTTGCTTGCTGGCTTTGCTTGCTTGCTCTTGCTTCTGCTTCAGCTCTTTAGTTAGTTTAGCTAGGCACTCCGAATTTTCCCCGGACTGGTTTTTTCCTTCTCCCTTTTTCGTGGAACCATTCAAACCTGCTCTGGACTGGGACCTGGGAAACACCAAGAGTCTGCACTCTGTAGCCTGCAGCAGTCTGCCCCAAGGCCAGTGGGACCAACAACAGAGTGACCACTCCCCAGAGAGAGACTTTCTGAATTTGTTATCTCTTCAGATCGGTGATCCAGTATTGTTCATCTTGTGTGTTGAGGGGTGCTCTGTCTGTTAAATAAACACGTTCTTTCCACTTCTCTCTGAGGAGTCCTTCCCAAAGCAGTTGGGGGTGGGGAAGGGGCCGGTGTGGGTTTGCTCTCTGAAGGGGCCCGTTTGGGAGTTTCTCCCAAACTTGCCCTAAACCAGGACAAGAAATGGCGCCCAACCTGTGGCGCTCGAGAGAGTGGAAAAAAACTGTTCTAATTGTATTTTTTTGCCATTACTCTGTGTTAATATAAAGCATTTAATAATAATGTTTTTTGAATTCATAATGTCTCTTGGAATGAAAGCTTGCATACATTTCTGGTCCCTATGTTTTTCTGAGATTCTAATACCTCTATGGTCCCTAGCTTTACTTTCCTATCCAGAAGTAGCTCTAATATTGTCCCTCATACATAGCTTTTACAGCAGAGGAGCAGTGACTAGAATAGCTATCCTGCTGGGCTTGGTGGTAATGACTTGTAGGAAGTTTATAAAAGTGCTGGGGTCTGTTCCAGGTATGAATGGTTCATGGCTATGGTTATGCACCCAGTTTGTTAGAGGAGGAGGAACAGGGGATGAAGCTTTTCAGCCTTTGCTTTCCTTCTTCTCTGAATCTGTTACATTCCTATGGGAGAATGTTCAGTTTCCCCTGAGTGTTAAAGAGACTACCTTCCTGGTATTTAATCTGGTAAGCTTTTCCTACACACTCTGCAGCTTCTCTAAAATAAGGGCTGAGATTGCTAGAGGGGCTGATGAGACCCCTAACCCAGGAGTAGACCCAGGCGTGGAAAATCCTGAGTGATGTGGGAAATGGGAGGATATGGACCAAATCCTGAAGGAATTCTCTGTCCCTATAGTCTGGGACTTTCCACATGAACAAATTCAGAACCCAGCCGAGGTGGGGAAATACCTGAAAGAGAAGTACCATGATGACCCTAAGGAGAAAAAGATCATTGCAGTAAGCTGGGCCCTGGCATATGCTTATCGCACACTGCTAGATAGTGTAGGGCAGCAGACAGAGGCAGGGGGGCAGGGAGATAAATCAACAGCTATCCCAGTCACTCAGGGCTGCACCTAACCCCTCAGTTATGAAGCCAGTAGCTAAACCCGACAGTAAGCCTCAACCAATGGCTGTTACTACTAGCATGAGAAGTGGAAAGTGCATAGACAAGACTGATCGACCGGTGGATGATGATGATGATGCAGGAGAAGGACCCTCAACAGATCCTGACATAAAATCAGCAGTCAAAGCAACAGGCACAAGATCAGAAGCCAGTATTGAGTCCTTTTCCCTGAAGGACCTTTGCGGCCTAAGGAAGGATTACACCCGACGATCTGATGAATCCATAATTAGTTGGTTAATCCGTCTTTGGGATGCTGCAGGTGAAGCTACAATTCTGGACGGCACTGAGGCGTGGCATTTGGGATCCCTGTCACATGATCCTGTCATCTACCAAGGAATGATGAGGGGGGTTAACCCTCACAGCCTCTAGGCACGAGTCCTGGAAAGTGTAGCACAAAGATACCTGTGTGCAGATGATCTTTATATGCAGTAAACCCAGTGGAAGACCATAGAACAAGGGATCCAACGCCTGAGAGAAATGGCAGTGGCTGAGATTATC
Organism: Certhia americana; assembly: GCA_018697195.1. Taxonomy (NCBI): domain Eukaryota; kingdom Metazoa; phylum Chordata; class Aves; order Passeriformes; family Certhiidae; genus Certhia; species Certhia americana. Next base: position 7,792,244 of record JAGMWU010000027.1, on the reverse strand, counting down.
TTCTCAGATGACATAACAACTAGGAATCCAGACTTGGTACCATGTATATCTGTGATGTGGCAAACTTGTCCGACTTGGGCCACACGAATATGCTTCTGCTTTAGCCATAATGAAGTGAGATGACAGGGATGAGACCGTGCTTGATATGGCAAAAAAGCTCCGAGCATATGCAGATGCTGTACATGGCCCAACACATGCCAGAATTGCAGCGGTGGAAACACGTCTGCAAAAATTAGAGGACAAGATAGAGGAGAATCATCAGAAACTCAGGGAGGAGATTAAAGAAGACCTTCTCCAAATCTCGTCAGTACAGATCAGAGGTTCTGGTACCCAACACAGATGCTCCCCAGATGGAGAGAGAAGGTACACCCCGTGAGCTAAGCTGTGGTTCTTCCTGCGTGACTGTGGAGAGAACATGAGGAGATGGGATGGAAAATCTACTGCTGCTCTGGCACAACAGGTGCGTGAATTGAAGGAAAGAAAGGCTCAGAGAGGAAGTTCCACCAAAAGGAAAGCAGCTCCAGTTGCCCATAAGTGAACTGCCAGGTATGATGATGATGATGACATGTCCGACCCTCTTGAAGGAACCTCCAAGACATATGCCCAAGGGAAAAAGGATAACCAGGCTTAGAGGGGCCCTGCCTCTAGCCAGGTAGAGGTTAGGGAAAACTGTGTTTTTTGGACTGTGTGGATTCGTTGGCCTGGCACATCTGAACCACGAGAATATAAAATTTTGGTGGATACTGGTGCACAGTGCACATTAATCCCATCAAGACATGTGGGGACAGAATCTGTTTCTATCACTGGTGTGACAGGGGGATCACAAGCTTTTACTTTGGTGGAAGCTGATGTGAGTCTGACTGGAAATGAGTGGAAGAAACACCCTATAGTGACTGGCCCAGAGGCCCCATGTATTTTGGGCATAGATTACCTCCAAAGTGAGTATTTCAAAGACCCAAAAGGACTCCAATGGGCATTTCAAATTGTGACTGTAGTGACCAAGGGCATCCAGCAATTGAACACCTTGCCTGGACTGTCCGAGAATCCATCTACCGTAGGAAGAGCAGCAGGTACCAATTGCCACTTCGACAATGCATCGCCAACAGTATAAAACAGCTTGAGATGCTGTGATTCCCATCCATAAGATGATCCGAGAACTGGAGAGCCAAGGGGTGGTCAGCAAAACCCCCTCGCCCTTCGACAACCCAATTTGGCCTGTGCACAAATCTGAAGGAGAATGGAGATTGACTGTAGACTACCGTGCATTGAATGAAGTGGCTCCACCAATGAGTGCTGCCGTGCCAGACATATTAGAGCTCCAATATGAGCTGGAGTCCAAGACAGCAAAGTGGCACGCCACTATTGACATTGCCAATGCATTTTTCTCCATTCCTTTAGCAGCAGAATGCAGGCCTCAGTTTGCCTTCACATAGGGGGGGAGTGCAGTATACCTGTAACCAACTACCCCGGGGTGGAAGCACAGTCTGACCATCTGCCATGAACTCACCCAGACTGCACTAGAAAATGGTGAGGCTCCAGAATATCTACAGTACATTGACGAAATCATTGTATGGGGGATAACAGCTGCAGAAGTGTTTGAGAAAAGAGAGAAAATCATCCAAATCCTCCTGGAAGCTGGTTTTGCCATCAAGAAGAGCAAAGATAAAGGATCAGCTCATGACATTCAGTTTCTAGGAGTGAAGTGGCAAGATGGATGGAGTCAGATTCCTACTGATGTCATCAACAAGATCACAGCAATGTCTCCACCAACCAATAAGGAGACACAAGCTTTCCTAGGCGCCATAGGTTTTTGGAGAATGGACATTCCTGAGTACAGTCAGACCGTGAGCCCTCTTTACCTGGTCACCCACAAGAAGAACAATTTCCATTGGGGCCCTGAGCAGCAACAAGCTTTTGCCCAGATCAAGCAGGAGATTGCTCATGCAGTAGCCCTTGGCCCAGTCAGGACAGGACCAGATGTGAAGAACATGCTCTACTCTGCAGCTGGGAGCCATGGTCTGTCCTGGAGCCTTTGGCAGAAGGTGCCTGGGGAGAATTGGGGTGACCACTAGGTTTTTGGAATCGCAGCTATAGAGGCTCTGAAGTTAACTACACTCCAACAAGAGAAAGAAATCTTGGCTGCCTACGAAGGAGTCCAAGCTGCCTCAGAAGTGATTGGGACAGAAACACAACTCCTCCTGGCACCCCGACTACCAGTGCTGGGGTGGATGTTCAAAGGCAAGGTTCCTTCCACCCACCATGACACCAGTGCTATATGGAGCAAGTGGATTGCTCTTATCATACAGATATTGGTGTCACATATTGGTAAACTGAATCGCCCTGGGGTTTTGGAGGTAATTACAACTTGGCCCAAAGGTGAAACTTTTGGTGCCACAGATGAAGAACAAGAACCAGTGACACGTGCTGAAGAAGCTCCACCATATAACCAACTGCCAGCAGAGGAAACACGCAACACTCTTTTCACTGATGGTTCCTGTCGCATTGTAGGGATGAACCGGTAGTGGAAAGTAGCCGTATGGAGCCTCACATGACAGGTAGCAGAGGCTACTGAAGGAGAAGGGGGATCAAGCCAGCTTGCAGAACTCAAAGCTGTTCAACTGGCTCTGGACATTGCAGAAAGAGAGAACTGGCCAAAGCTTTACCTCTATACTGATTCATGGATGGTAGCCAATGCTCTGTGGGGGTGGCTGGAGAGGTGGAAAGAGGCCAACTGGTGGCATAGGGGAAAACCAATCTGGGCTGCTGAAGAGTGGAAAGACATTGCTAGCAGGGTAGAGAGGTTGCCTGTGAAAGTCCACCACATAGATGCCCATGTCCCCAAGTGTCCGGCTAATGATGAACATCGAAATAACAAACAGGTAGATCATGCTGCAAAGATAGAGGTATCAAAAACAGACTTAGATTGGCAACACAAGGGAGAGTTGTTCCTAGTCCAATGGGCCCATGATGCCTCAGGCCATCAGGGTAGAGATGCCACCTATAAGTGGGCACGAGACCAAGGGGTGTATCTAACCATGGACAGTATTTCACAGGTTATCCACGACTGTGAGACGTGTGCTGCCATCAAACAGGCCAAGCCGGTGAAGCCCCTCTAGTATGGGGGCTGGTGGTTCAAGTACAAGTATGGAGAGGCCTGGCAGATTGATTACATCACGCTGCCTCAAACCCGCCAAGGCAAGCGCTACGTACTCACAATGGTAGAAGCCACCACTGGATGGTTGGAGACCTACCCTGTATCTCACGCTACTGCCCGGAACACCATCCTAGGCCTGGAAAAGCAAGTCCTGTGGAGGCGTGGTTCCCCTGAGAGGATTGAGTCAGACAATGGGACTCATTTCAAGAACAGCCTTATAAACACCTGGGCTAGGGAACATGGAATTGAGTGGGTGTACCATATCTCCTACCACGCACCAGCTGCAGGCAAGGTGGAGAGGTACAATGGACTGTTAAAAACCCAGTTGAAAGCCTTGGGTGGGGGATCTTTTAAAAATTGGGAGCAGCATTTAGCAAAGGCCACCTGGCTACTTCAACAGTCGGCGTTCCACCAACCAAGCAGGTCATGCCCAGTCTGAGTCCCTGAATATAATAGATGGAGATAAAGTCCCAGTGGTACATGTCAGAGGTTTGTTAGGGTAGACTGTGTGGGTCAATTCTGCCTCGAGTGCAGACAAACCCATTTGTGGGGTTGTCTTTGCTCAGGGATCAGGTTGCACATGGTGGATAATGCAGAGAGACGGAACAACACGATGTGTGCCTCAGGGAGATCTCATTGTGGGGTGAGAATGATATTTAAGTGTCGAAGGTCTGAGCAAGTGAAAGATGGAATTTTGAGTGACTAAAATGAAAGTGGGGAATCCTGCAGCTCTGTAGTATGGGGCCTGGATTCTGTGGTCCGGTGTGGGGATGCGATGGGGGCATAATGGGTGTTGCTTGCAATTTTTTGAGGGGAACAGATGGAAGTTTTTAATAAAATGCATGATGTTTGGTAGTATGTTGACAATATGGGGATAAGGGGTGGAATGTCCTGGGGTGACTTTATGAGGTTTGTATCCCCCAGTGCCGGAGAGACCAACAACAGAGTAACCACTCCCCAGAGAGAGACTTTCTGTATTTGTTATCTCTTCAGAACAGTGATCCAGTATTGTTTATTTTGTGTGTTGGGGGGTGCTCTGTCTGTTTAATAAACAGGTTCTTTCCACTTCTCTCCGAGGAGTCTTTCCCGAACCGGTTGGGGGGATGGGGAAGGGGCCGGTGTGGGTTTGCTCTCTGAAGGGGCCCCTTTGGGAGTTTCTCCCAAACTTGCCCTAAACCAGGACACTAGTCTGGGAAGAGACATTTCCAACACTTCATATCATCATGCCACTGGTGCCATGTGAAGCAAATGGATTGCTCTGATCTCACAATGAGCTTGAATAAGAAACCGCAGTCACCCAGGGATCTTGAAAGTCATCAGAAACTCGTCTGAAGGCAAAAATTTCAGACTAATTTCAGAAGAGGAGGAAAAGGTGACATGCTGAGAAGGTCCCACCATATAATCAGATATCAGAAAATGAAAAGCAATGCTCTGTCTTTACTGATGGTTTCTGCCATATCATAAGGATACATCAAACATGGAAAGCAGCTATATGGAGTCCTACATGGGGAGTTGTAGAAGCTACCAAGGGACAAATTGGATCAAGTCTGGTTGCAGAGCTAAAAGTTGTCCAGCTGTCTTTAGGTATCGCTGAATGAGAGAAGTGGCCAGCACTCTGCCTCTACACTGACTTGTGGATGGTAGCAAATGCTCTGTGGGAGTGGCTGGACCAACAGAAAGAGACCAATTGGCAGCATAGAGGGAAAATCATCTGGTCTGTTGAATTGTGGCAAGACATCGCTGCTCAGGTAGAAGTTGGCTTTTCAAACGTTGGTATACACATTTAGTGAAGTCCATCTGCTTAGTTAACTCTAGTGGCTCTATCAATCAATCTAGCTCTGCCCTATCAAAGCCTTCACATACCACAGAAGGGGATAAAGTCCCTGTGCTGCGTATGAGAAATGTGTTGGGGAAGACAGTTTGGATCAGTCCTGCCTCAAGGAAAGGCAAATCCATCTGTGGGATTGTTTTTGCTCAAGAACCTGGGTGTGTTTGGTGTGTAATGCAAAGGGTTTGGGGAATGCAATGTGTACCTCAAGGGGATTTGATTTTTGGGTGAGAACAGCCTGTAATGTTGAATTGTTTAATATTGGTTACTGAATGCCACTGCTGCTGTGTGCCATAACTGCCATGGACAATGAGGATTGATTGCTCCAGATACACCAGTCATGAGCTCCTGATGCAGCAACCAGCCAACAGCACACCAGCCCTCCTGTCTTGGAAGACATTTTGAATGGACAGCCATTGACTAAGGGAATGGTACCCATGCTTGTGTGTGTATATATATATCTTTTGAAGGTGTAAGCTCTGGGCTTGATTTAGATGGTATAGAATAAGGGTTGGATAATGTCCTGGTTCTGTCTAGGACAAGGTTCATTTTTGCAGCAGCTGGGAGGGGCACAGCCCAGACCCTGAGATTATTCAATACCACCTCATGCCATGGACAGAGGAGGGTAGCATTTTTTTTGTTTTTCTGGGGTGTACGGTCGGGTGGTGCTGGATTCCATGTAGCAAGCAATCGTGTGTGAACCGTTCACCTGTCTTGTACACTCTGCTTTTAGTATTGTTGTTGTTACTGTTCATTTTCTTATTTCATTTCTGTTTCTGGTAAATTGTTCTTATCACAACCCATGACCTTTACCTTTTTTTGCCTCCAATTCTCCTCTCCAGCCTGCTGCAGGAGGAGGTGGCATGGAGAAGTGAGCAAGCAGTGTGTGGTCTGGGGTGATTCAGTGGGAACACTAAATTGGGGAATACCATTCCTAAACCATGACAAACACATAAATCTTTAAGTAAAATACAGTGTCCTAAAAATTAGAACTTGGGGAAAGAAACTTCTCACTCACTTTAAGGGTGAGAGGTGCTCTTAACTTTCTGCCAGTTCTGGGTGAGCTGAAGTGAACTGTTCAATAGAGAGTATAAATGATACTTTATTAGTAGCCTTCATAAAGGAAGTTGCTCTTATATAAGTGTAATTGTAGCTCAAACCCACAAATATCTATACTACTGTATGAAGTAAGTTTTTTCAGATGATGTCTGTGTCCACCTGCTGAAGAAATAGCAGCTTAGAAACATGTAAAACAATATGCCAAAATGTCCATTGTTCTTTGCATAATATATGGTTCAGCCTTTATCATCTCAGTTTTGTTCAGATAAGGCATCAGGGGTTGTTTTTTCTCTGGGTCAGGTTGCTTTTCTCTTAAACTTCTATTGTTGTGATGAACTTAATTTTTAGCTGCATTTTAGTTTTTTTCACTGCAACTTCCTCAAACATAGTTTACAGAATTGTTCTATTAGTGTTTTGCTCTCTTTTCATAATGTGTTGATTTGTCTTTCCTTTGTTTCTAGTTACTTTCCACAAAGTTGCCATACTGCAGGGAGAATGTGTGTTTGGCTTATGGTCAGGAGTGGTCAGTGTATGCAGTAGGATCACAGGCACATGTCTCCTTTCTGGATCCAAGGCAGCCTTCTCTCAATGTTAAATCCGTCTGTTCCAAAGAACGAGGCAGTGGTAAGAAAATTGTCAAAGGGTACTTCAAATGGTTTGTTTGCAGAAGTAGCTTTTAAGACTGCAGTAAGATAAGCTTCCAATAAATACGAAGGTTTTTTCATGTGATAGACTAAATTATTAATAGCATATATAAGTTTTGCTTTTATGACATTATTTCTTGAGCAACCAACAAACCAAATGTAAAAACAACTCTGAAATCTAATGAAGGACAACATAAGTTTTTCTATGATCAACTAAATTACATGCCATCCAAATATTACTGAACTTTTAAAAGTATGCATTTTACTTATTACTGAACTTCACTATGCATTTTACTTCTGCTTTTTTTTTACTGTGTCTTATTCTGTTTTACTTCATTTCAAAGCAAATCCAGTCTTTGTACCACTATTAATACTGTCTATTCTTGCATTTTTCTCTGGGGAAAGAAAAATAAACGTTGTCTGCTCTGTCCTATCATATTGGGAGTCAGTGTCGTGAGTGAATGCTTGCTTTGTAATTTTAATGTAATGAGTGAGATGCTTAATTGTCAGAGTGTATTTATTTGTTTTAAATATGCAAAAGCTTACTCTTAAAAAAAAGTTTGCAGATTTTAGTGCTGTTTTCCTTTTCTGATGTGAATGTAGTATGTTCAATTGAACCTTCCACCTGGGTCAAGCCTGAGGGTTTGCAGGGTACATGGTCCCATAAGCTTCTTCCCATACCCTTTATTATCAAGCATGAGAAGGCACTGTGCTGTGATGCCCATTTGAAACCATATTAATCACAGAGTAATAAGTTGCAGTCCTTATTTAACTTGACTCTAGGAATTCATCTCTTCATGGGGAAAGTTTATTAAAAAAATGCATGTAGGCAAGGATTAGGAAATTTTTATTTATGTGGTTACTGGACTCTGAACAGTGCTGTCTAGATAACTGTCAGGGTCTGCTTTTCTATAATATGAGAAAAGGTCATTTACCAGATCGTGTTTGTCACTTGAACATCTTGCCAGCAACACCCCTTGTCTTGACCCACTGTCAGTGAGGGCTCTGTGAAGGTCCTGACACTCACCCTTCAGTATCATAGGAAGGAAATACCAGGACACTGGAGTGTAGCCCAGTGGTGACTGGTGGCTAAAAACTTCTATCTTGAATTATGTGATCATCCCTGCTGAGGGGATGACTTATGTGTAGGGAGTATCTCTGGGGTGCTAGTTTATGTCTAGAGAAAACCTTTGTTCAGTACTGTTTTCTATTCTGCATAGTAGATTTTTTTTGCGTGTGTATGTGGTGGTGGTGATGCCTTGAGAGGCTGACCTGGAACAGAGGCTACTGTGTTAAAGGAATAAAGTAGGTATTAATTAAAAGGCTTTCAAAGGATATACTTTGGGCAGTACAAGAGCTCGGCTGTGGTTCTACTCAAGATGGACCCAAGATGGATGGAAGATGATTGACTGGTTACGAAATTTTATACTTTTATAAATTTTGGTTTATTTACATATTGGGGTTAATTGTCTAATTACAGCTTCAGGTTATGAAGTCTCATCTTCTTAGATTTTTCTTTTCAATTCGCCATTGTTTACACTTTTTGGGCCTGAAGCTGCAACAGTGTCGTTTTCAGATCAGAAAAGGATTGTTTTGTCTAACTAAACTGTGAAGAGAACTTGCTAACATTTTATATGAAGTTTAGAGTCACATACTAAGGGCAATATAGAATTTGAAAAATATGAAAGCTAAAACTTAAGGCATCAGTGGAGGCACTTAAGTAATATTAATTCCCAAGATACTGAGTGTTCCAATTTTCTGTTGATCTCACTGGGACTTGGAGTGGTGCAACACCTCTAGAAAGTAGGCTGTTTATTGATTTGCAGACTAAAATCTGGGTTGACTTCTAAGTGCTTTGAAGCATTACTTGAATGTGCTTTCAGCTTCTAAATGCAACTGCCAGACATGGTAAGTCCATATTAACTTCAGTTTATTAGTGTTGTATACAAAAGCAGATCAGAGAAATGTCAATAAGACTTGTTGGAAACTAAGAATTTAGAACCCCTCTGATTTCATCAGAGGGAGAAAAGAATGTAGGATTTGAGTTAAAACCTTTAGGGAAATTAAGATATAATAAACCACAGTAAGTTAGAAATGTCTTTATGTTTTCTAAGTGCCTTTCCTACCTCCCTCCGATCTTTTTTTGATTTTCCCATGATTTTCAGAACATTTTAACCCTATACTAACATTCCCCCCTTTGGAAGTATTTCACATTACTATAATAAGTGTAATGCTTTTGCTTTATACAGTCTTTTATACTTGATGATCATCTTCAAATCCACAGTTGTTATAAGTATTATCTTGAACTGGAGGACGTGAGGATGACGGATGTGGGTTTCTGTCTTGGGTCAATGCCTTTATTATTTTCTGATTCCAGGATGCTCTCTTCTTTATTTCTCTTTTCAGAATAGCATAGATCAACCAAATTGATAAAAACACGATCAGCAGGATTAACAAATTCTCAATGATAGATTTAATCCACAAACTCACATTCCATCCTAACCCTTTAAAAATTATATCTATCCAAGTTGTAGTTAAGTCTTTTTGTTCTTCCTGTGCTTCATGTTCAGCTTGCTTTAACTGATTAATGTCATGTTCTACATCTGCAGTTACATTTGGGATTTGAATGCAGCAATGATCAATTTGTCCTTTTAAATATCCACACACTCTATGTTCCTTTAGGAGTAGCATATCTAAGGCGAATCTGTTTTGCAGGGTCATTTGTGTTGTGGCTTGTAATTGCACATTCAATTCTCTAAACCCTTCCCTGGTGACTCTTGCCAGTCTTTCCACCTGACCTGTAAGCTTGTACAGCATTTCTCTATTTTGATAATTTGCTATAGGACCAAACAAGGATTCTAGAGCCCATCCAAATTTTACTCCACTAGAGGGTTCTTGACAAGTTTCTTCATCCTGATTTTCATTTTCCTGAACTTCTCGTCTTGTTCTTATTTGTAGAAGTTCATGGTTTCCCTTAAATGGGGATTTCTTCCAAATTGGGCATAAAGTGGGGAGGCCTAAAGTGATTTCTTTTACTTTCCTATCTATAGGCAGATGGGTAGTCCAAGTGCCATCACTTAAGGCCCATACAAATTGTCCTGGACTCTGAACTGTACTTCTACAACACCCTATTACTACTTTATAATTCAGTTTACCTTGTTTGTGTTTGACTCCTCTACAGGCACAACCAATTCGTAAAGCTACTGTCAGGGGTAGCATTTGTTTTATTTCTCTATCATGAGAGGTGCAATCATAAATCTTATTATATGTCCACCAATTTACTTTATTTGCCTCTAATCTACTGCTAGTGGCAGTATTAATTACTCCTGGGTCTGTCTCATTTTCAGAACCCTCCCATTTAATACACCAGGGGGTGTCTGCCATGTATTGGAATTTTTGGAGTATACTCATTGACCATGTGCTGTCCCAGGTCTCAGTTCGATCTTTCCAATCTTTTTCCTCACACTTCCATGGAAGAATGGTATCTGAAACATTTTCTCTAACTTTTTTATATTTTGGCAAGAAGAATTCCCATATTGTATTGTAATGATCCAATAGTGACAACTTTATGAATTCCCCTATTTTGCCATGACTTGCAATACAGTCTTGTTTTCTCATAGGTTTTATCCATTCTCCTATTAGTTTCCAGGTCTCTTTGATCACTTGTCTCGACTCTGATACCTGTTTACATGCAATTGTTTTGTTTTTTGTATCTTGGGTAAATCTGATGTTATCATTCCCCAACTAATAGAGTCTCCTGCAGCCTTGGGTATTGGGAGACAGACAGTTATTCTACTAGTGTTTTGCATTTTGGCAAAGTCGTTAACTAATCCAATCATTACATTTTCTGCTTGAATTGCATTGGAAAGCTTTATCACCTGTGTTTCTGCTTGCACATCTTTTTTCATTCTGGAATGAAGAACTATTAGCTGATCCTGTTGCATTTCATATCCCAAAGTAACATTGATTCCTGCTGATGACACGGATAACCATAAAATGAGCATTGTCACAATTACTGATAACTCAAACATTTTGAAACAGTTAAACACGTCTTATCTGTAACTTCATTGGCCCATCACCCTGTGCAGTCCACAGTTCAGGAATGTTCTTCACTCTGGTGTAATGTATCCAGGGATCCACTTCAACTACTTTGACTGCTGTGAAGGTGGTCAGCAATACCTGGTAGAGTCCCTTCCACCTTTCTTTCAGTGGCTCCTCGTTCCAGGTTTTAATATGCACCGTGTCTCCTGGATGGATATCGTGGACCGGATTTTCGAGAGTCAGTGGTCTATTCCACACGAAGGCACTCCAAAGCCAAGCTAGGGTTTTCCCAAGAGACAAAACATAGTTATACACCTCTTGCTTTCCTGTAATATGCACACTTGGGTTCGGTTCAGGAGATTCATATGGTTTCCCATAGAGTATCTCATAAGGACTCACTGACATCCCACTCCTAGGTTTTATCTGGATTCTCAGCAATGCTATTGGTAAAGCCAATGGCCATTGCAACTTTGCCTCTTGACATATTCTGCTAATTTGCCCTTTTAGTGTCTGATTCATTCTCTCTACCTGTCCACTTGATTGGGGTCTCCTTGGGGTATGTAGGTCCCAGGCTATTCCGAGCAACTTACTTCTTTCACTATTGTGGCTATAAAATGTTGGCCCCTGTCTGATGATATTCCTAGAGGCACCCCAAATCTTGGAATGATTTCTTGCAATAACCATTTAACTGTTTCCTTTGCCTGGTTTGTGCAACAGGGAAGAGCTTCTGGCCAACCAGAGAATGTATCAACCCCTGCTAACAGATACTTGTACCCTCGGGTCCTTGGCAATTCTACAAAATCTTCTTGCCAATAATCTCCTGGTTCTATTCCTATACGAATCCTTCCTAATTGCACCTGTCATCTAGCTACTGCATTATTCTTTAGGCAGATTTCACATTTTGACATTATTGATTTTGCCATTGTTAGCATCTGTAATGAGATTAGACTTCGTCTGGTCCCGTTCTCCACAAAGCTGCTTCCACCTGTGAATAACTCCCAGTCCAGTTGTTCTAATGGAACCTCTTTCAGGTCTCCTCTAGCTGAATAGGTGTGTTTTATTACTTCTACACAGTGATGCTCTAATAGTCTTTCTTCAGTTGTGGTACCTAGGAACAAGGCTGGATTCAAAAGGTTAGTTGTCTTAAATGTTACATCATCCTGCTCTGTTAGGACTACCTGAAATTTCATCATTTGGCTTGGGGATAGCCAATGGCCCCCCTTCTGTTCTAAAACAGTGGTTACCATGTGTGGTACATAGACATCTATATCTACCCATCTTCCGTTTTCTGGCTTCCTGTGTCAGCATCACGATGGCTGCAACTGCCCGTAGACACGAAGGCCATCCAGCACTTATGTTGTCAAGCTGTTTGGAAAAGTAGCCAACTGGCCTTTTCCAGCTTCCCAGGTGTTGGGTCAGCACTCCTAGTGCTAGATGTTGCCTTTCGTGTACAAACAGTTGAAAGTCTTTAGGCAAATAAGGTAATCCTAAAGCAGGAGCAGTTGTCAATGCCTCCTTTAATTTAAGGAAGGCTTCTTTCTGTGGTCTGCCACAGGTAAACGGCTGTGTCTTCTGGGCTTCATAAAGGGGTTTTGCAATTAGTTCATAGTCCATGATTCACAGGCGACACCACCCTGTCATCCCAAGGAAGACTCACAGCTCATGTAAATTCTGGGGTTCTGGAATAGCACAAATAGCTTGGATATGGTTTGTACCTAGTTTTTGCTGCCCTTGTGAGATTTCACATCCCAGGTAAATCACAGTCTGCTGGGCAATTTGTGCTTTCTCTTTAGACACTTTATATTCTCCCATTCCCAGTGAATTTAAGATTTCTACTGTTACTTTTACACAGGTTGTCTTCTGTAGCTATCAGTATATCAACATACTGTAACAACAGGTATTGATTTCTCGGTACTTGCCCATTTTTAGTCCAGGTCTCCAGGTCCTTTGCTAGTTGGTTTTCATATAGGGTAGGGCTGTTCTTATATCCTTGTGGAAGTCGGGTCCAGGTGAGTTGAGTTTTGCTTCTGCTTTCTGGGTTCTCCCACTCGAAAGCAAACAGTTTCCTACTCTCTTTGTCAAGGGGAATGCAGAAAAAGGCATCTTTTAAATCAATTACAATAAATCACTTATATTGTTCTTTTACAGATGCTAACAATGTATATGAATTGGCAACCACTGGATAAATGTCTTTAGTTATTTCATTTATTGCTCTTAGACCCTTCACTAGTCTATACTCTCCGTTTGGTTTCTGTACTGGGAATATTGGCATGTTATATTCTGACCCATATTCTTCTAAAATTTGGTATCTTAAAAATCCATCAATAATTTTTACTATTCCTTGCCGTGCTTCTGGTTTTATAGGATACTGTTTAACCTGTACAACTTTTGTTCCTTTTTTTAACTCTACGTGTACTGATTGTGCTAATTTAGATTTTCCTGGTATCTCTGTTTCCAATACAAGGGGAATTACTGCTTCTTCTACTTCCCTAGGGATAGTAGGAAGCATTTTTTCTTTTATCATTTAAAATTTGTCCTGTTTTTGACTCAAGTATTTTCATTAAAAGCTCTCCATTCTCAAAGGTTATTACTGCATCAAGTTTCACTAATAAATCTCGCCCTAGAAGTGGAATTGGGCATTCAGGCACATACAAGAATTCATGCATTAAGACTTTATTTCCAGAACATAATTCTAAGGGTTGTTGCAATGGCAGATTCTCCTCCTTCCCTGTGGCACCGACTATTGGTGCTGATTTGTTCCCGATTGGCCCTCTCATATCATTTAATACAGAATATGTGGCCCCTGTATCCACCAGGAATTTTGTCCCCCAACTGTATAGTTACCAAAGGTTCTTGTACTGGCTTCTGACTCGATTCTAGTCTATATTCCTCTAAGTATCATCAAGGGCACAGCATCCTGGCTGAAGTGATTGCCCTGGTTAAACCGGTTTGGGCACTCACATTTCCAATGTCCCTCCTGTTTACAAAAGGCACATTTTTATACTCAGTCCTGGCATGACTGCTTCTTGTCCTCTGCCAAGTCCACCCTTACCCCTCCCTCTGCCACCTCTCCCGTGTCCCAAGGCTGCTTTCCCCTGTATGACTGCTAAGAGATTTTGCTGTTTTTTCCTATTTGATTCCTTTTCTCAGTTATTATACACTTTACATGCTACTTCGAGTAGCTTATCTAAATTTCTCAAATCTCCTCCTAATTTTTGTAATTTCTTTCTAATATCATCCTGTGATTGCCCAAGAAATATGAGAGCAAGCTGAACTTTTGCCTGCTCTGTGTCTAGCTGGAGATCTGTATATTTTCTTGCTGCCTCCTTAAACCTGTCTAAAAAGGCAGTAGGAGATTCTTTCCTTTCCTGCCTGACCTCATACAATTTAGACCAATTCACAGTTTTAGGCATAGCAGTCCGGTCTCCTATCTGGACTCACTCTTGATATCGCTTCAGTCTTCGCATACCCTCATATGTATTAGGATCCCACCCTGGGTCCTCTGTGGGGAAATTCTGATCTGAATTCCCCATTGCCAATCCACTCCTATCTTCTCTTGCCCTCTCCTTGCCTGCCCTAAGTACTATTTCTTTCTCAGTGGAATCCATTAAAGTATCTAATATCACTCGGATATCATCCCAGTCCAATTTCTGAGTTTTCATAATCATTTTCACTACCCTTGCCACTTTATCAGGGTTTTCCATAAAAGTTCCAGCCGACTGCTTCCAAATTACCAAGTGTCCAGGAATAAAAGGTACCATTAGATACACTGGTCCTTCCACTCCCACTCCTTGTCTTAAGGGGGCAATCACAGTCCTCCTTTGCCTACCCGAGCCTAATAAGCTCTTTCCTGTTCTAGACAGGACCGGGGCGAGTTTTGACTGAGTTCAATGAGATACTGGGGTCACTGATTCAGTTTCCTCACCCCCACTACAATTCTCTTCTCCACCCACGTTCTTTGTATTTCTTTGTATCACAGTTAAATTCTGATCGTCTCCTGGGGAAGAGGGAACAGGTGAAGGTGGGAGAGGAGGGTAAAGAGGGACAGGTGAAATGAAATTAGGTGAAGTAGTGTTAGGTGGGTTAGGTGAAATAGGGTCAAGTGAATGATCAGGTTCCTCTGGAGCTGTTGGAGCAACTAATAAATCATCATCCATATAGTCTTTCTGATACAAGCTTTCATTTAGTGCCAAATGTTCTAAACAATGTTTCCCTTTCACACAAGCCGCACACTTATCATCCACGCATACTGTAACTACCATCAATCCACACTCAGCTTGCCATTCTGGTTTTTTTCCATAAATAGAAAAACAATTCAACATATGGAACTTTGTCTCATTTTCCCTCTTGTTTACAAAATATTAATTGTAAAATAGTGTTATATTGCAAAGATCCATTCGCTGGCCACTTTTCCCCACTCTCTAAAACATATTTTGGCCACCATGTGTTACAATAAGTAATCAGCTTATCCTTACATAAATCTTGCCCAAGATTTCCCTGTTTCCAATGTGCCAATAAGCACCCCAAGGGAGAAGTACTTGGCACGGAGGCATTTTCGCCCAAAACCCCTTTGAGCCTCTCCATATTACAGATACAAAATACCACCAAATGCCAAACCTGCAAAGCTTTCACAATTGTCTTACGGATGGCACCTAGGCATTACCAGGAATTCCTTAGCCCAACCGTGCATAACTTTCACCATGTCTTATCGACAGGCACCAGACCAGACTGAAAAGCACCTTACCTCTCCAGAGGGACGTTGTGAGCGGCAGAGTCGGTTGCAGCAGATGGGCTCCCCGAGAATCCCTTGGTGCCGGCTGGAGCGTGATCGGGTCCCGAACTTGCTCTGCAGCACTCACAGGGTCCCATCTAGAGTCGTCAAAATGTTAGCGTACAGACACACCTAATCACAGATGGATTATATATGCAAGGTGCTTTATTTATGGCAGTCAGGGAGCTAGGGGTACAAACCCAAATCTAGCTCCATCGGTTTTGTTCAGAATGCACATATTTATACTATTCAGTATATAACTACAATATTTGTTTAAGCAATATTAATCATACTCATATTGTTCTATTATATGAGCTACTACAATAATTACAGGTACATTTAATCACAGGTGCAGTTTCACATGGCCTACCGAAAACAATGCATAACATTCCTTTCTTACCTCCCTCAGATCTTCGTTTGATTTTTCCCATGATTTTCAGAACATTTTTAACTCAGAACATTTTAACCCTATACTAACACTGCTGCTGCTGCTTTTGCTGCATGCATCCACACAGAAAAAGAAAAGAAAAAAAAAAAAGATGAAGAAACTACTACTACTGCTACCCTACTCGAAACTCTACACCAGAGATGGGCTTGAGACCTGCTTCAACCTTTCTCAAGACTCTACACCAAAAGAAAACTTAGAAGCTACTGTGGCCTTACTCAAAACTCTTCCTAGCTTCAGAGGCCTTGGAAAACTTTTGCAGACTCCCCCGCAAACCACTCCTGCCTAAAACCTGCTACACAATAAAATTCTAGAAAATCCTAACAGCCTTCCGAAACTTTACCCTGAGAAGAAATCTTTTTAGCTAATATGAACTGCGCCTTCAGATCATTGCTTTAACAGACTGATATTTTTATCCAGTAAATAATTTTTTATCAAATATAGTCTCCAGTATAATGAATCCCCTCAAAACACAGTAACAAAGACTAAAACTGGGGGTGTTTTTTACCTAGTATTACCCCGTCTGCTCTATGTGAGAAGGTAGCTAATGCTTTTACTGCATCTTGTAAGAGTTGCTTTTCTTAGCAGCTGTATGGGAAAGTGCATGCCCTGTTCTTGATCTATGAGAGTGACTGCTTTCTGCTCGATTGGCCTGAAGAGCAATGTTGTGTGCCCTTGACTTTATAATCCTGAAGGCAGCAATGTTAATGCAGTGGACAGAGCATGCACAGCACAGACCGTGTCTACTCTTTGTGTAGGACATGCTACTGCATCTTCATTTCCTTCTGGGATTTGTATAGCTCCCTGCCTCTCAGGAGTAAGACTCAATTTGTTGACCCAAATAGTCCAGGCCTACAGGTGGTAGAGTGCTGGGAATGTAGAAGAGCTTACTGTGATCAGTTCTAGGCACAGGTGGTGCTTTTAATTTGATGGGAATTATTAATCTGAGGTACTTCAGCCCCTTAGGAGCCATTTTGAAGTGTTGTTCTTGAAAGCCTGTTCTAAACATCCACTTAGTAGTGGGTACATAATGGATTCCTTCAATTTTCCTTCAATTTTTTTTTGATTAGAGAAAGATTCACATTTGTTCTGTATTTTATAGCTTTTTAATAATTAATTGCATTGAGAAGTATATGCCATCTCTTTCATATTCCATCCAAAGCAGCTAAGCAATAGAAGCAATAACCATGGGAATATAGAAGACAGAAAATTGATGGACTAAGTCCTTGAAGAGGGGGGAAAACAAGATAATACCTTTCTTATACAGGATGTTTAATGATGAGCCAACAAACCCTTGGTTGTGACTGGTTCTGTGGTGAGAATTTACCCTAGTGGTGAACTTTCCTCATTATAATAATAAAAAACACACCCCTAGCTCAGGCACCCTCTACTCACAAAAAGACCACTACTCATTGAGCATGTGCCATGATTTCTTGGGACACTATGCCTTTAAATCAAAGCAGAGAAAGGATAAGCCAATAGAAACTTAGTCAAAGGGTGACTTAAGTAAGATGTGCTAATAGCCTAACATTGTAACCTTATAAGTAGGCCTTTGTGTGCCTCAGTGTGCTGATTTTGTGGATCTACAACCCAGCATCCCTTTCTTCTCAGAGCTGCAAATAAATCAAATACCTTGACTCTGTGGGGATCGGCTTCTTGCACACCAGGTGAAAAGAACCTGGTTTGGGACAACAATGAAGGGGAAGAGATGTCTCCCAACTTGCTCAGATGCATTTGTAGTTCTCTGAATCAAAGCAGAGATTCAGCAGGTGTAAGACTTGCACAGTGATTTCCCACTTATTAAGCCTGCAGCTAAGACTTCACCTCATATCTAGAACACAAAAATGTAACCTTGCCTGTTCTAAGTGTGTTTAATAGATGCTGGTGGCTGTGGATGTAACATCAGGTTGTGGAGGTGGAAGAATGAGGATGTGTTTCTAGTTAGGACTCTGTACAAAGGGGAAGGGTAAACTGCATCTACACCTCTTAGATTTCTGCTGTCACATGTACTGCTGGGTGTATTCCAGTATGTCACAAGTTTTGTGATGTTCAGCCCCACTTGGTACTGTGACAGACAGCAGTTGACACGTGGATGTAGCTGGCATAACTCACTCTTTTCCCTTCCTGTTTGAGTGCTTGTTTAGGCTGTAATTCAGTGGTACTTTAAAGAGGGCTTAAAAAGCTGTAGGGTTTATAACATGCCTTCATGTTGTACAGCAAAGAGAAGCATAGATGTGGTGGGGTTTAATCTGTGTAGAAGAGTTGTTTGTGCTAGAGTACTTATACAGAACAAACCTTTTGCACAATAAATAGAGATGACAGGACATTTTGCAAATTGCAAATTCTTACATACAGAATCTCCTCAAGACTATTTCCAGGGGAAGGAAGCTTAATCTGAATCTTAATCTGAAGATGAGGCTTCAGATTAAGATTTTGTGAAAACAATATGTATTCTTTTGCTCAATTTAATGGCATAACTGAATTGTGTTAGAATGTTTTGTTTGGATTGGAAATTTGTAGCTTTCCATGTGCTGGTGTAACATGGTGGTGCTTTGCTTGTAGTATTCTCAGTCTGTTTTTATTGCTGGGTGAAGTGCTAAAAGTACTAGCTATGAAGTACTGTGTGCTGGTATGAGAATATTTGAGCAGGGACAGCCTCAAAATTGTTTAAAATCCTGATCTGTCTTAGCAGCAAAGTGACTAGTGCTTATACTTGCTTGCAGCTAGCCTCTTGACCAGCAAAATGCACTTGATAGCAGCTGGGACAGTAATTTTTCTCACATAGGCACTTATCACATCTTGGTAGATTGCTAGATAGGGTGTGAGCTTGTGGAGGGAACCAATGTTATGTTCTTTCCTCTGTCTGCTGCCCACATACTCATGGTGTGTTCATTTAGAGGCTTGTGAACAAAACTACTCTTGATCCTAAACGGCTTGCAATCTTTGTTTATCTGTCAGAGCTGGGGCCTGCTTAAGATTAAGCTTCTTACTACACATCATCAGTGTCTGATGGCATCAGAGGAGAAAGGAAGTAGTATATGTAATTGAAGCTGCTGTTTCAATAGCATCAATGAGATTTGTCTGCACTGCTCCATAGCAGTGTGTGGTTCAAACTTGTGTGCTATAGAGAATACTATTAGTAGGTAGTTCCTCTTAAAGAAAATTTTAGACATCAAGCAGCAGCACTTCAGAGCCAAAGCACCCATTTTCCTTACTGCATTGTATGTCCCTTCACTTTTTGACAGGTATTCGATCGGTGAGCTTCTACGAGCACATCATCACAGTGGGAACAGGGCAAGGTTCCCTACTGTTTTACGATATCCGAGCCCAGAGGTTCCTGGATGAAAAGCCCCCACATGCCTGCTATGGACAGAAGCAGAAATTAGGAGGAAGTGAAATTTTAAAGTTGACTACTGGGAAAGGTTGGCTGGTGAGTAGCTTGTAGTTGTAGGAAACCCTTTACACAGGAGTTTACACTGGTTCTTTTTGTAGTAATGGAAGCTATTATGTTAAAAGTGTCCCAGTCAAACAGTGATCATGTAACTAATAACTGTAATCTTGAAAAGCAAGAAGTGCTGCAGTATTGCTCTCTATAAAAGCTTTATGAAAGGGTATTGAATGGTTGGTTGCTCAAGTGTAAGGTATAGTGGATACTTTTCTTATCCACTGATTCATAAATGAACTAGATTTTATATCTTTATATTTTCTAATGTAATCAAACTTCTAGTTTTCAGACCCTCAAACACAAAATTCATTGTCTTCCATTAAAAATATGCTACTCTGATGTGGTACTCAAAGCAAGAGAGATTTAATTTAATTGTGTGCAATATTAGAAGCTGTCCTCCTGAGGTAATGCCATGGCAGGCACTTGAGTTCAATTTCCTGTATGTTATCATAAAGCAGTTAATGGCTTTGTCTAACTTTTCTTCATTATCCTTTGTATCACTGTGATGTAACTTTAATGAAACTTGATATCTTCCCTACCCTTCATTTCCCCCCTTCAATGTTTGGCCCCAATGTCCCCAGAAAAAGCTTCAGGGCAACTTTGTTATTGATCTGTCTGGACTATTAACAGAGAAGATCCCTTTTTAGGCTCTGGAAACAACCTTCTGTTTTTGTGAAACAAGGTTTTGGGTTTGTTTGTCAGCAGTAATAATCTAAACTTTCCTTTAACAGAATCACGATGAAACCTGGAGAAATTATTTTTATGACATACATTTCTTCCCAAACGCTGTTTATACCCACTGCTACGACTCATCTGGAACGAAACTCTTTGCAGCAGGAGGCCCCCTTCCATCAGGACTTCATGGGAATTATGCTGGTCTCTGGAGCTAGTAATAACTCTTCATAAATGCTGATCTTGACACAGATTTCCACTTTTCTTTACCATTTTAAAACCAAAATTGTGTGATGCCATTGACTTCTGGTTTAAATACAAGTTATTTTTCAGCAGTTTTCTGTTGGTCTCCAACAGTCTTGTACATCTTTTTGAACCATTATTTTTGCTTTAACCTCTTTGATCTTTTATATAAAGGGGTTTTTTATTCCTTTTTTATGGTATTTACTCCAAATGACTCTTCCCCCACATTTAGGCTGTCTTGGCCATGTGCCTCCTCCTCTTTGCTGTGACGTAGGATTCCTTTCTTATAGCGTGGTTGCTTCTGGACTTTCTGTGAAAGCCTAGGGGCTGTGTGTCTTCAGATATTTTGTGTCAGTTCCATTACCTGGAGTAAGGACTACTTGTAGTTTAAAAATATTAAAAATATTTAAAATATTTGTAAGAGATAAAGTAGTAGCTTATCGGTAGAGCCTGGCCCTAGTCTGGGTTAATCTTATTTTTTAAAAGTACAAGTCTAATGACACTGTTTATACATAGAGGAGTATAGTCATTTTAATATGTACTCATTGGAGTCCAGGAACAGATTCCCCTGGGATATTGCCCATCAAGCCCAAAGTGCAGGAGTTTTTAAAAATGCATTTGTATTTCAATGGTAGTTTTCAGCAGTCCCAAAAGAAAATTTATCCACTGTTCCTTTTCTGCTTTTGCCAGGTATCAGCTTGCACAACTGGAGTTTGTATAGGCTGTTCTGTGGTGTGGCTATTGCAGGATGACATTACATTGAGGGCCTGCAGAGGTGCTGAGAGGAAATGGGGGCTAGGGACATGAGTGTTCTTGTCCTTCAAAATGAACTAAATCTATCAATTTTCCAGATGAGTCAGGATTCCTTAGTATGCTGCTGTGGTAGCTCATGGGTTCTTCATAAACTGCCTAAAACCCAGGACCTCTTTTTGTCCCAGGTTGTGGAAACCTTTCCCATTTTAGCTGTTCTGGTTGGCCATCTCCTCTAATATGCCAATGGAGTAAACTAGTTGTTTTTTTCTCTGAGGTTAAAGAGTGCATCTTGGACTTGTCTAATGCAAGCTGGAAGCTTTCCATGTAGCAAGATAACTTGCTGTTAGCTCACATTGAGCTAGCAGCATCTGTTGTCATCTTGCTTGCTGTAGGAGAGGCTCAGGTTTTCCTCGAATCCCCAGATGCCTGCTGCAATCAAACTTCCACAAACTTCATGTGGGACTGGGTGAGGAGAATAGGTCCAATGCCCTTCAGGTCCAGTCATGAAGTGTGTGCATTCCAGGGTGATGGTCTTACCTAATACTCACTAAAATGCAGGACTCAAGGGTGCTTCTCCTAGCCTTTTGGCAGGCACCAAGCTTGGCTTGTTACTGACACCTCTGTCCTCTGCTGGGATGAATGCCTTTCCCATGCCTTTTTCGCCAGTGGAGCAGACTGTGCCTGTATCTCACTGCTTTGGTGCCAAATAGGTAGTTGGCTGAAGCTGAGAAGAATGACAAAGCTGGGACATGCTGTTCTTCTGTGTCTGCTGGAGATCACAGCCACCGCTGTAAAGTAGCTCTAGTCCCATGTGCAGTTCCTGACAGATTGCCTAGATCTAGTCTGCATGTGTCCTTGGGGTCCCTCTCATCTTTGTACTCTATATCTTCATCAGTAATGCCAAGCAATGAGACTTGGGTTTAATTTCTGGTTGGTAGTGGGCACTTGGATGAAAATCCTGCAAGGAATGCAGTTCCCTCCCATCCTGGTGAAAAATCCTGTTAAGATAAGAGGTCTCTCAGACATGTACCTGTCTCAGAAGTATAATTTACTCACACAGAGCACTGACATAGGTACTTCACAAACAGATCTTTTTGTGGTGCTTCATAATTCTACTTTCCTTGTGGGTTGGTTGCTTAAACTGAATCAGTTCATGGTGAAATTATAAACTACAGAGTAGCAAAGGAGCTCTCATATTTTATTTAGAATTGTTCATTGTTTTTTAAAGATGTAATGGGTCCTGTGTTGTTCTGTGATGGCAATTTACTGTTTTGGTTATTTTAGGAGTTTTGAAAAGTGGAAGTATACAGAGAAAAAACAATTCTCGATGAAGTATGGCAGGATGTGTATTTCTAGGATTATTCCTTCAGCTACCATATAATATCACACTGTAGCAGAGAACAATTTCTGGTTAGTTGTTTTGTTTGTCTTGGTTTGAGGTTCCTTTTTTTTCCCCTCTCCTCTAAAGAAAC
Source organism: Certhia americana (assembly GCA_018697195.1). Lineage (NCBI taxonomy): Eukaryota > Metazoa > Chordata > Aves > Passeriformes > Certhiidae > Certhia > Certhia americana. Next base: position 7,769,717 of record JAGMWU010000027.1, on the reverse strand, counting down.
TGGACACTTGACTTTGAGTGTCCTCTAATTCTGCTGAAACAACTAGTTAGGTGCTTAGTGTCACCAGTGCCAAAGGAAAACTACTGATCTGGAAACCCTGGCCCTGATGTTGATCTATAAATCTGAAGCATATTCCAGGTCTGGGTGAGGGGGCAAAAAGGGTATTTTTATGGACTAAGCTTTAGCCCCTAGAGATGGAAGCTGATCTTTCTGCAGAGTCAGCAGTCTCTAGGTTATTGAAGAGGTCACATTGTCACCTCTGGAAAGTGTCCCTCTCTGCCAACTGATCTCCACAAATACCTCAGTGTGGGGTCCTAAAGCCTGGTAGTGTGAGTGCCCTTTTCCTCACTTTTTTTCTGCATAGGAAGCTTTGGACAATTCTCAAAAGAATCTGGACAATGATGTAAAATTTCTCAAGTTTCATATGCTTCTATGTATTCTGCTTTCATGGTTCTTTCTTTCAAGGATAACATCTCATGGGGAGGGAGCCATCCTTGTTGCTGTATGAAAAGCCCCCCAAAAAACTGGGAACAAACTAGATATAGTGCTTCAAGAACACAAATTGGGCCAGAGATAATTTCTAGCCTGTTTCAGTGGTTTTAAATGCATGTAGCAATATAGCATTATAGATGTTAAGTTTCAGAATATTTTGTGGTTGGTCATATGTCATTTTTGGTCCAGTCAAAGTGTCCTGGTTTAGGGCAAGTTTGGGGAGAAACTCCCAAAGGGGCCCCTTCAGAGAGCAAACCCCCACGGCCCCTCCCCACCCCCACCGGTTCAGGAAGGATTCCTCGGAGAGAAGTGGAAAGAAACCTGTTTATTTAACAGACAGAACACCCCCCAACACACAAGATGAGCAATCACCGTTCTGAAGGGATAACAAGTTCAGAAAGTCTCTCTTTGGGGAGTGGTTGCTCTGTTGTTGGTCTCTGCGGCGCTGGGCAGGCTGCTGCAGGCCACAGAGTGCAGACTCTCGGTGTTTCCCAGGTCCCAGTCCGGAACAGGCTTGAATAATTCCACGAAGGAGAGAGGAAAAGGAAAGCAGTCCAGAGGAATCTTGGACTGTCTAGTTAAACTAACTAAAGAGCTAAGCAGGAGTAAAAGCAAGCAAGCAAGCAAGGAAGCAGCAGCAAAAGCAGCAGCAAAAAGCAGCACAGTGTGTCTGTGTCCCTCCGACTATTATCCGCACACACTGATAACAAAACCAAAACAAAACTTCCCCAAGCCAGTCTTGAAGAACATCTCCAGCCCAAACAGAACAGATGATTGGGGATACAAACCTCACAACATCACCCCAGGACACAAGGTTAGAAAAAGAAGCAGAGAAAGGTGATGATATGCCAACTGTCCAAATATAAGTCATAGGAGAAATGGGATAAAAAGACAGGTTTTCTTACTTGAATTGATTTTATTGTCCTACTGGTCTAGAAATCAGTTGAAATCTGGGATCATGGTGGGAACAGCAGTGGTTTTCCGTTGAAATGCAGGAATGACTGTACAGCAGGGTATCTCTCATCTCTTCATGGAGGCAAGTTGAGTGCACCCCAGTGTTCAAATAGCAGATATACCCCTAATAAATGAAATTCAGTCTGGTGACTGAGTTGTGCTCACTGTCTCACTGTGCTCTGCTGAGACCCAGTGGCATTTGCATTTTCAGGCTGTCTTTTCAAATGTTTCTTAACAGGTTCCCTGCCTTGCTCTTTCCTGCCCATCTGAATGGTCTGTTTGGGGTTGCCTCCTCCACCCCAAATCATCCGTTTTTTACTGTAGCAATATTGTACTTGCAGAGGTGACCTCTGTTAAGCAGAAATGGGCTTGCTGGAATTTTGTCATGCCATGCTTGAGACCTTTAATTTGCTTTTTTTTAAACTGGGTAGACCTTTGAGGCTGTCTCAGACCAGAGAACTGGGTAGTTGCCCTAGTACATGTTTCACTAATGGGAAGATTACACAGTAACAGTCTATTTCGGGGGGGGGGGAACAGACTAGTTTATCTCACATTAGGCACGTGAAGCAGAGAAAATAACTTTAATTATAACAGACTTTTGGACTTTTCTTCCTGCTGTTAATTTTTCAGTGATGTGGGATCTTCTGCGCTGCCAGTGAGTGTAGGAGCTAGTTAATTTTACTGCTCAGCTCTTTTCAGTAGACTACCATGTTAATTTGGGTATCTTTGGGTATTGCATTTTCAGTATTCATAATCACAGGTAATCAAACCCAGTGACTTAACTATGGGTTCATTAATACAATTCTCCCTGGCTGTCTTGACTCTACAAGGGAGAAAGCTGGAAGAATTACCAGGAATTAGGTGAAGAGTAGAATCACAGATTCTACTGGGTAACAATGTCTCAGAAACAATTGGGTGTTATGTGATAGACCTTCCTAAGGAAGCAGAAGCTACTTTGCAATGTTGGCTTAAGCAGAGAAATGAGGGTGGTGTTCACCCTCTTCACTTTATTTCTGATAATTCCTCCAGGTTTCTCCCTTGTACAGTCAAGTCTGGTAGGGAGAATTGGTAGTGCTCTCCTGGGGCACTTTCTGGGATTGTGATAAAGAAGTGAGTCCATTTGTTTGGTTCCCCTCATCTATGCTGCTGATGTTAATCCAAGGTGAATAAATTACCAAAGAACAGTTAATAGGTGCTTGTTCCTAGTCTCAGTTGTTCATTTTCCACATAGATCCATTTTTAAGATCATAGCAAGAATACCTAGTGATCTTAATGGACTCAATCTGTCCACAAAGGTTACATACACATTGTGGGTGACTTGTGATTTCCTTAATGAGGGGAACTCCTGAACTGCATTATGGGGATATATTTGCTGCCTCTACTTTAAGTCTTTGGCTGCTTTTTGTATCTTAATCCTTAAGATACTTATGTTCAGTTATTCTTCTCCAGAATTTCATGCTCTTCCTTCACCTGAGCACTTGCTTTGTATATACCTTGCAGCTGCAGAGCTAACAGATTAAAGTTATGATCCAGCTATGTCAAGTGGTGGTTTGGTGTCTTAATTTCTGCCCCTCAGATGAGAGGCACTTACCGACCTTGTGAATTAATATTCCTCACCCGGTGCAGATGTGAAATAAAGCAGGCTTTGATGGAGATCACCTGTTTTCTTTGCTTGCAAGAAACCAAGAACAGATGGATTGCCACTGCATCTTGGCAAAGCAACAGCATCTTTCAGCAGCCAGGTGGAAGCTCTGAGATCTATTTGTGATGGTCTGATAACCTTATTTTCCATAAACCCACTTTTCCAAGGTGTCTGAGAGGTTCTTAGCTTCTATTGCAATTGCTGCTATGACTAAATTACTGAACTGAGGTACAGCTTGTTCCTAGGAACACTGTTGCAGAGCTATGTGTAATGCAGGTGGAGCTGATCCTCTGGCCAGCCCATGCTGAGCCCTGGGCTCCTGTGCTAGCCAAGCATATGCTCTCTAGCTTAAAGCCAAGTGAAAATTGCTGTGTGCCTCACTGGCCACCCCAGCCAGAACCTCAACTTAAAATGCATTTCTGAGTGTTGCAGTACCTTCAGTAACTTAGTCTCTGAAGCACAGACACCAGGAATTTGTCTGTGTTGCAGACAAGGGACAATGGAAAGAAGAATATAGCCGTATCTTGTCTGAAGGAATCTCATATTTATGCTCTCCCTTGTTTCTACAAGCGGGCTCTTCGATGCATGTTGAGGATGGGCAAGGGGCACAAGAAAAATGGTGAAAGTCCAACAGTGGTATTGTTCTCAGAACTCCTGAGGAATTAAAAAATATGGAGGGGATACTTATTCATTGCTCAGGAGGTACTTGTGAAAGGGCTTACTCAGAAACATTTTCAGAGAAATCAAGTAGATATCCCCATCATTCTTGTTTCTTCATGTTAATTTTCAAGGATTTAAATTGGGAAATATCTTTTTGCTTGTTATGCTGGGTTTCTTAATGTGGTACTTGGATAATTAGAAGAATGCTCTTGACAGAAAGGAATCTTCCCAATTAAAATTAAGTGCCATTTTCTTATGGCCTTTCCCTCTAGTATCCTGCTGGGAGTGTTGTGGTCTAAGAAAGCATAGATAGATCTAAAATGGAGTGCCAGGGCTGGCAGAGTTAAGAAAATCTGGTCTGCCTGACCATTTCTGTACCAAAAAATCACCAAGTAAAATACTTGATTGTATACGAATTCTGGTCATTGGACTGAAACTGAGAGGGTGTATAAAAACCTTTCAACATAGTGTGAGGTCTCTGTAGTCCTAGAAATTAATTCTTTCACCTCAGAATAAAAATGTAGGAGTCAATATGTTGTTTTCTTAGGAACTGATTTTCTAGATTCCCTTATTAAAAGGGAAAATTCAGGTGCTGAATTTTAGGATCTCATTAAACTTGTACTTTTTATTTGCCCATTCACCTGGTCTCCTTTCCTTTTCAAGACCTCCCACAGTCTCAGGGTATATAAATCACTATGACTCATTCAAATAATGCCAAAACAGTCTAACCAGAGGTTAATGTGCCTTCCTCTTCTGGCACCTTGATCTTTGTAAAGTTATCTCAAACTTGTCACTATCTTAGGGTTGAGTATGTGCACTGTTTTTTTCTAAGATGTATGTGTTGAAGTTGCAACAGGTTTGTACTGTTACTTGTGGCTTGTTCCATTTGTGTTTGGATGTGGTGTTGACACAAATCAATACACTGTTTTTTCTTGGTATCACTCTTACTTGTGACATCTATCAGTGCTTGCTTGCATGTTAATGTGTACACAAATACTGGATCTTCCCCATTGCCTATGATGTATATGATGCACAAACTACACAAGGTGTTTTAAAAAGTGCAGTGGTCACAACTTCTTGCCTGAGGGTATGATGTCTTACAGTGAACTGTTTTTAATGGCTTTTCCCCAAATATATTTAATAAGATCCAAAGCCTTGGAAAAAAAATCAGGGCTTGCTGATATTTGTTAGCTTTTGTTCTGAATCCAGGGTCTGATGTTTGTTAACAACTCCTGCAAATCCACCCATCTAACAGAGCTTTTCTCAGCTTGCTGTTTCTTTCGCGAGCTGTGTCAGAAACAGCACTGGATCCTGAACTATCACAGAAGCTTTCAAGTGAAATAGTAACAACTCTTTTCAAATATTACACTGCACATTTTTAACTGTCAGGTAAAACTGTTCAAAACTGTTGATGCAACTTGCAAATGGAACAGTGGGAAATTGCAGATATGTGAAACCAGTCTCTGCAGGGCTAAGTGTTCAGTTACCTTGTAAATTGTTTCTTCTCTCTGAAAAGCAGGGGTTGGGGTTTTTTTTAGTTTTTATTTTTCATACAAAGACATTGCACATTTGGCTTTGTTTTCTAAATTGGCAAAGGATATCTTTGTTCTTAAACTGACATCTGGAGTTAGGGCTAAGTTTCTGTCTCTTATGCAGATAGAGGATGGTGTAATTGATACAGAATGTCCCTCCCCAGCTATAAGGGTAATTCATTCATAAGAGCATAGAAACAGGAACACTTCTTCATTTACTGTGGCCTTCAATGGACATGCATATCCATAATTAACTGAAGTACAATACTGCACTCTGTTGATTCAGGAGACTACCTTTGTAATTAGAATCAGCATCATTAGTCATCAGTGTATTGACATTAATAAATGGTCACAGAGCTCTAATGTATGTGTATTTCCTGCGCTAACTGCATCTGTTTTCCCTGTACCCCAGTGCAGACTTAATCTGGAGTTCTCTTTTTAATTCTTGCTTACTTTGGAGTTTCTTCAAATTGAGTAAGGTCCTGGTTTTACCACGGTCCTTTTTCAGAGTAGAACAGATTAACTTTGTTTTATAATCTTTTGCACTTTTTTCTCCTCCCATTTCTTCTTAGTTCACCATTAATAGTAATTTCAAAGCTGCTTGCCTAGTCTGAAAAACATTGAGTCATAATAAAAAGAAAACCTGTAGCCCACTGTAGAAAGATCGCTCTGTGCTTTTACCATAAACTTCAGTGGCTGGCTGCCTGCCTTGGAAGGGGAGACTCCACTCCTGCATATACTACAGAAGCTGAAATTCTCTTGCAACTATACTATACAGTGGATGACAGCAGATCAGGAAGTGGATGTGCCCTGCATCTGCACCCAGTTTGTTAATCTGATCAGTGGTGCTTTAGTCAACTAGAGAACTAGCATATTTGGCTGCTACTCAGTGTTATAATTAAATTGAAGGCAAAATTGAGGGTGCATTGGTGACTTTTTGCTGACTTGGTCCCATTTGAAGGCTTTCTCCACAGACCTTTTTGTCTTTTGCATATTTCATGGATTATGAAAAAACTGTGCTATCATAGGGCTATGAGCTAAACTCTGTGCTCAAAAGGCAAAAAGTTATGAGCTTTGGCCAGCAGTAATGCCAAAGGCTGTCTATGCTCAGAGATGAGCTGGTAATGGAGTGTTTGAGCAATGGAAGCCTTGAGAGTTCCACAACAGTCCTTGCTGGTCTTTCCCAAGCAGTGTTCAGCACTATCCCTATTTAAAACCAAAACAGGGATTGCATTGAGCAGTAGAACCTGATGAATTTCTGAGGTTTGAGAGAGACACTAGAGAGAAGAGTCCAGGTTCCATGTGTTTTAAATACAACTTAAAACCAATGCAGCTATACTCTCAGATCAGCACCACTTCCTACCTTTAGCTCCATTTAGAGGGGAATCCAAAAGTAAACTCAGCAATACATGATCTGGTTGTGTGCTTGCAGGTGGAACATGGGGTTCTTGAAATTTGAGAATTGAAATTTCTTATGTGGAAGAACTCTGTGGGTGCAAGAGCTTGGATCTTGGATTACAGTTCTTCTGCCAGCTTGCTAAATGCAATTAAGTGCTCTGGACTCTTCTGAAGAACTGATCATTTTAGATCATCTGTGTGTTGCTTGACCACATGGACAATGTAACAGTGATTTTTACAGCTTGATTTCCACATGTCAGTCACAAATAACTCTTAATTTGCTGTGTGAAGGAAAATTGTTAATTTGATCTGGAAATGTGGACATGAACACATGGACAGTGGGATTGAGGGCACCCTCAGCAAATTTACTGATGACACTCAGCTGTGTGGTGCAATCAACACACTAGAGGGAAGAGATGCCATCCACAGGAACCTTGACACACTTGAGAGGTGGGTCTGTGCAAACCTCATGAAGTTCAAGAAAGCAAGGTCCTACTACTGGGTCATGTCAATCCCAGACACACTGACAGGTTGGGCAGAGAAGTGATTGAGAGCAGCCCTGGGAGAAAGACATGGGGGTGGTGGCTGATGAAAAACTCACCATGAGCCAACAGTGTGAACTCAATCCAGAAACCAACAGAATCTTGGGCTGCATCAAAAGGAGTGTGGCCAGTGTCATCCCGATCTTTGACTGTTTTTCTTAGCCTTCTGATGTTTGCATTTTTTGTAGTGGAGTTCTCATGCACTTTCATGTAAACAATCATTGTTTTGCATTCCTTTCTAGAAGAAGCAAGAATTGATGGACTCTTGATTTGACCAGTGTGGTCGGAGAGGTTGCAACTTCATCCTCCAATCTCTAGTCACTTTTGGAATCATATATATATTGAGGTCACACAATAAACTTTCTCTCTTTTCCTCCTTTATCTGCAAAGAGAGTTGCGTGTGTTTATTTGTGTTGTAGAGCGGCAGGCCAGCAAGTCAAGGGAGGGGATTCTCCCCCTCTGCTTTGATCCTGTGAGACCCCACCTGGAGAAGAGATTACATGGAGATCTCATAGCAACCTTCCAGTATCTGAAGGGGCTACAGGGAAGATTGAGAGGGATTCCTCATCAGAAACTGCAGTGACAGGACAAGTAGTAATGGGTACGAATTGAAAATTAGGAAATTTGGGTTAGATGCTAGGAAGAAATTTTTTACTGTGAGGGTGGTGAGATACTGAAACAGGTGGCCCAGGGAGGTTGTGGACACCCCAACCCTGGCAGTGTTCAAAGGCAGGTTGAATAAGGTCTTAAGCAAGGTATCCCTGCCTATGATGGGGGGGGGTTGGGACAAGATGATTTTTAAAGTCCATTCCAACCCCATAACATTCTATGATTCTATGTATCTATTAAGAGCCTAATTTTCCATCTTGCATTAACCAAGTTACTGTGTTCACGTAGGAAGATGTAGATCTTTGAAAAAGCATGTTAGTATATGTGGCAATGTCCCATGCACTTTTTAAATACCTAGATCTGTACATTCTCATCCGAGTATGATTAAACATGCTGTAGTCTGGCATATAGGTCTTTTACTGCTGCCCTGTTACATAAATAATTGTAATTAACTGCAGTTTGTTTTTTCTACTACTTGAGGTTGTGTGATCTGAAAATTGGTGAACAAAAGGTATTTGTGCATCTTATTATGTGTATCTCTAAATAAAATGTATTTGTATAGTGTGTTGGCTTGGTTGATGGTTTCCTTTATTTTGCAATCATCCCACTGCAAGTAAATCCAGGGAAGTTGGCTTTTTCCTTGTAACAGTCCAGCTTCTATATGGACACAACTGATTCAAAGGAAACAAAGTAAACTGTTGTTTTTCCTTCACCAGTGAGTGGATTGATCTCCCAAGGGCATGTTCTCAACTTATTCCTGTTTTTCATAGCTTCAACATTAGTCCTGTTCTCTGTATAGCAGCAGTAACACTCCTTGCTTCTACAGTAAATGTATCTAATGGCAGAGTTGGGACTGTTACACTCTTCAAAGCATCTTCTTCCTGTTCTCCTCTTCTGGTACCTAATTTGTTCTGAGGCAAGAGTTTCCTTTTATTTTTCTAAGAAATATTGTACAGCACAGATACCTATAGGTGGACAGTTAGGTCTAGGACCAAGGGTTTTAGGGAGACCTTATGTACTGAAAGTGCAGCTGTAGCACTAGATCTTTCACCATATTTTCATTGCATAGGAGAGTGAGGCCTCTGTCCAGCTGTCCTATTCACTGCCTCCTCTTGCCTGCCTAGAATCGGGAAGGTTATTTTTTAGAGAGGAGGAATGTCCTTAAAGCATCGAAGCTTTATGTTGAAGGTTAAAATCATGTGCCTAAAAGCAGCTCCTGCATCCCTATCTTCTTCAGACTTGACTTCACCCTGCAGTGTTAATTTCCATGGTCATGGACAAACTGCAACTTTGTATGCAAGCTATGGGAGACCATGTATCCAGATTTACCATATCTGCTCTCTGTAGTATTGTAGTAGGCATTACAGAGGAGAGCCTAAAAGGCATGTGAATATTATCCTGTGGCAGTGGACATTATCCCTTTCAACATTCAATCTGCTGCCTGCCTCCAACTCCCAGCCCAACTACTGCAGATTTGCTTGGATGTCATCACATCCCTTCTTGGGTGTATTTTGTTTCTGATCTTTGTGATATCTCAGCTCTTGCCAGCTGGTGGCACTGCTGTTGCAGAACAAGGAAGCCAAAAACAAGATAGCACTGTGGGAATAGTTTCACACTGTTTTGTTCTTCCTAGCCATAGCTGTGCTCATCCTGTCTGCTTCTGAATGGATAATCTTTCTCAATTCAAGGTGCTTTCAAGGTTCAATAAATGAATTAATAAATGAAGAGATGCCAGGAACACAGTGCTTGAACTGTTCTTTTGACAAGGGCAGCCTGTTCTGTCAGAGACTGAAAGCAAGCAAATTCAGAGTGTATTAAAAAACAAGTACCTTTGTGCTTTGTCTCCCAACCTCTTCAGTCCCTACCAAGCCTTCTCATCTGGCAAAACAAATGACAGGATGTCTTCAGCCCCCTGCAAGGCTCAAGGGACCATGCAGCCAATATGGCATTTGGGACCTACTGATCAGCTATTCCAAAGTACCACCCTACATGGAGGGTCTTACCATTCCCTCTTCATTAAGGTGTACCACAAGCTGGGAGTGGTAAGAAAGAAGCCACAGGCCTTAAAGTGCTGAACTGCAGTCAGAAGGTCAGATTGACAGCTGTTTGGACTGTTTGTGCTAAAAACATAAACAAGCATGGGTTGTGTTCCAGGGATGCTGAAGTTTCATCAGAAAGATTTGCAGCCCCCGTAATCGGTGCCTGTGAGTTTTTTCCTGTGTTATCAAGTTTCCCTATTCCAGGGGTTTCCTCTCTCTACAGACCCACTGCAGTGCCTTGTGCATGTTGAACATTAGGCACATGGACTCATCTACAATAGAAATTTCCGAAGTTCTAGATAACTGGAAAGTATGTAACTAGATTTAAGGTTGCCTTTGGGGAGACAGACTGGCACTGTTGCTGTAGAACTCCTCCCCATACAGCTGCTGTATTCTAGGTAAATATTCACCTATGGAGCAATGTTGGCTAATTTCTAAATGTATATGAGCTCTAAAAAAGGTCTCAGAGCCAAGAGGGTGAGAGACAGTTGATCAGCGCTAAGAAAAACACCTGGGAAAGCACGATCTATTTCTTCATGTGCTGTGATGGCAGCCTGCATCCTACTGCTGGACACCATACAGCAACCAGGCCAGCAAGGATGCCAGTAGAGAGCTATTCAGCTATAGAAACTTCTGATCTTGTTCTCTGATGAAACTATTTCATAAGAGACTTTCAGGAAAGAAATTGGAGGAGTAATGATTACTTGCCATGTGTATTTATAAGAGCATCTCTTACCTGTTAAGTACAGAAAGACAACTTTATTTTTTTACCTGTATAAACAGGATTTTAGTAAAAAAAAAAAATCCTGTGAAAGTTGGAACGGGACCTTTTACATGCAATAATACGACAATGGGTAATGGCTTCAAACTGAAAGACAGTAAGTTTAGATAAGATCTTAGGAAGAAATTCCTTACTGTGTGGGTGGTGAGGCATTGAAAGTAGTTGCCTAGAGAAGTTGTGAATACTCTATCCCTGAAAGTGCTCAGGCCAGGTTGGATGGGGCTTGGAGCAACCTGGTCTAGTGGAAGGTGTCCCTGCCCATGACAGGGGGTGTTGGAGACTGAAATGTTACAATTTATGGTTTAAACATTGTCTTAGTTTGGAAGACAGGGGTGTCTGCTAGGGAAACAAAAAAATAGAAGCCACCCTTGGACTTGATATAATTCTAAAATTAAAGGGATCGCAGGCAAAATATGAGGGTAGGAATTACAGTTCTTTACTAGTGAGTCTAACAAGGTAAATTAACAACAATAACTGTAGTGCTGACAACAAACAGAACTAGAGAGAAAAAACCCAACGACCTAGTTACAGTTTTCCTCTGGCACCTTCCCCCCTTCAGTACCGACACAAGCTACTACAGCGAGCAGCAGTCCCAAGGGACGAGATGTATCCGAGGCTCGGCGGCGGTAGCTGGAGCTGTAGAAATGTCTCGGCTAGGCACGGGGTGCAGAACACAGCGTGGGGATATCCCGAGCAAAACTGAAGAGGCAGCAGGTGCAGGGTAATAGAGCAGCAGCTCTCGGCAGGGCAGGGAGAGAACAGGTTCTGAAATCCCAGGGGACACACAAAGAGACGGTGGTGGGTCACTCCAAGCTGAGCTCCAGGTGAGGGATGGTGAGATCTCCCTGCAGTCCAGAGCCGAGCAGTCCCGGCAGTTCCCTCCAAGAGCAAAAACTGCACAGAGCAAAGTGAAGTCTGGGTGCCACCCTGTCTCTGCCTTAGTTGCCTCCTTTGTCTTTCCTAAGCACCCATAAGTACCCACAAGCACCCAGCAATCAGCTTCCTAGCAACTTCTGGGAAAAAATTCTATAGGAAAGCAACCCAACCCCCAACATTATCCAGCCCGAATTTTTTCCCATACCAACATTATCCACCCTGAATTTTTTCCCATACCAACATGTTACATCAGATTTTAACTCTTAAATTATGTACATACATGCAGTACTTTCATTATATACATATATACATGCAGCTACAGATACAGGCACAGTGTCATGAGTAGCTTACCCTAAAACAAGATCCCCTTGAGGTATACATTGAGTCTCTCCATCCTTTTGCATTACTCACCAGGTGCAGCCTGGTCCCTGAGTGAAGACAACTCCACAGATGGGGTTGTCTTTGCTGGAGGCAGAATTAACCCAAACCGTTTTTCCTAGCATACCTCTCATGTGTACCACTGGAACTTTATCTCCATCTGTTGTTCCCAAGGCCTCAGACTGGGTAGGGCCTGCTCGGTTAGTGGAACCTCGGGTGTTCACTAACCATGTGGCCTTTGCTAAATTAATCTCCCAGTTTTTGAAAGTCCCCCCACCAAGTGCCTTTAAGGTGGTTTTCAGCAGGCCATTGCACCATTCAACTTTCCCAGCTGCTGGTGCATGGTAAGGAATATGGTACACCCATTCAATACCATGTTCTCTAGCCCAGGTGTTGATAAGGCTGTTTTTGAAATGAGTCCCATTGTCTGACTCAATCCTCTCAGGGGTACCATGCCTTCAAAGGACCTGCTTTTCCAGGCCCAGGATGGTGTTCCGGGCAGTAGCATGAGGCACAGGGTAGGTCTCCAACCATCCAGTGGTGGCCTCCACCATGGTCAGCACGTAGCGCTTGCCTTGGCGGGTTTGAGGCAGTGTGATGTAATCAATCTGCCAGGCCTCTCCATACTTATATTTGGACCACCGCCCCCATACCAGAGGGGCATCACCGGCTTGGCCTGTTTGATGGCAGCACACGTCTCACAGTCATGGATAACCTGTGAAATGCTGTCCATGGTTAGATCCACCCCTCGGTCTCTGCCCACTTATAGGTGGCATCCCTACCCTGATGGCCTGAGGCATCACGGGCCCATCAAGATAGGAACAACTCTCCCTTGTGTTTTTAATCTAAGTCTATTTTTGACACCTCTATCTTTGCATCTTCCTGTTCGTTGTGTCAGTGCTCATTAGCCTGACTCCTGGGGACATGGGCATCTACATGACGAACTTTCACAGGGAGCTTCTCTACTCGAGTGGCAATGTCTTTCCACTCCTCAGCAGCCCAGATTGGTTTCCCTCTACGCTGCCAGCTGGCCTTTCTCCACCGTTCCAGCCACCCCCACAGAGCATTGGCTACCATCCATGAGTCAGTGTAGAGGTAGAGCTTGAGCCACCTCTCTCTCTCAGCAATGTCTAGAGCCAGTTGAACTGCTTTGACCTCAGCAAATTGGCTTGATCCACCTTCTCCTTCAGTAGCCTCTGCTACCTGTCGTGTGGGGCTCCACACGGCTGCTTTCCACTTCTGGTTCATCCCTACAATGCGACAGGAACCGTCAGTAAAAAGAGTGTAGCGTTTTTCTTCTGCTGGTAGCTGGTTGTATGGTGGAGCTTCTTCAGCCCGCATCACTTGTTCCTGCTCCTCTTCGTCAGTGAGACCAAATTTTTCACCCTCAGGCCAATTCGTAATTATCTCTAAAATCCCAGGGCGATCTGGGTTTCCAATGTGGGTGCGCTGTGTGATGAGAGCGATCCATTTGCTCCATGTGGCATCAGTGGCGTGGTGGGTAGAGGGAACCTGTCCTTTGAACATCCACCCCAGCACTGGTAGTCAGGGTGCCAGGAGTTGTGCTTCTGTTCCAATCACTTCTGAGGCAGCTTGAACTCCTTTGATTTACTAAAATATGGATATCGATCTAATATCAATACCCAACTGAGACGGACAAAAGACTCTCTAACAGTTAAGTTACAAAGTGTATGTTTATTGACGGGCCGGGCAGCTGCGTGGGATAGCTCCCTAATACGCACTGCAAAGATCACAGGTAATTACAGAGCCTTTTATCCACAAGAATGTTGAATACAAATGCATATTCATACCCTTGTTACCTCCTCTTCTCCGCTTCATATGCTAATTGACAAAAAGGCTATTAAGCATGCGTAGTTTGTTTTCTGAAATGAGTCGGGGGTCTTATGTGGGGAGTGGTCACCAAAGGGAGGAAGTAAAACTAGTCTTCCTCGTTCTAAACTTTTAACCTTTGATGGATACGTGATAAATGACTCCTTGGAATTTCTTGTTCCCAGGACTGTTTCTGGAGATAGAGGGTCTGCAATCGTCTTGTGTTTTTACAAGCCAGACTTACATAAACATAAGCTTGATAGGCAATGAGTTATCAGCTCCTGGATTAGTTTATCTAAATCCAGTCTCTCTCGCTTAGCTATTCTCTAAATTTTAACTGGTTTCATCAAAGCTTCTTTTTCCCAGCAGCAATATCTTCAAAGTTAGTGTCTCATTTCCCCACTTCTTTAAAATGAGTAAATTCCTTTACTCAGTATACAGAGTCTTCCTCATCTATCGAAGTCGTACAGCTAGTGTCTCTCAAGATTAAGCCATACGCCTTTGATAGTGATGTTAAAGCTGCTACTCGTCGTAGCATCTTCCAATTCCAAACAAATATTACAACAGATAGCACCAAACTTATGCTAACTAACATAAGCAACACAACTATAGGGTGGATTAAGGTGTTCAGTATACCAGTTCCTGTCGGAGACCACCCAAAGAGCACATCCCACCAATGATGAGACAGATGTTCCTCAAGCCTTTTAAAGACCCCTTTGATGGTCTCTGTGTCATGGTGTATCGTGATTAATGTCCTTTTCCCTCCATCTCTAATTTCTTTTAAGATTTCCCTCAATTTGTGATGTTTCATCAATTGAGCAACTAAAGTCAAATTCATTCCTATGGGCACAGGCAGTATTTTTTGCACAGTGGTTAGGTTAGCCTTTATATATTGATGTGATATTACAGGTGCACGATAGGAAAAATCACATCCCTTGATTCTAACAAAATTGCAAACACACAAATTGAATTGAGTCTCATCTATAATTTGTCTATCTATCCTTATAATGGGACACGCTGTTCTCAGACAGACGCAACCTTGTCCTATGTACACAAGTGAAGTTTTCTGTTTGCCTGGATGCATTTCAAAGTGGCAAATACTTTGATCCGTATCTAAACAAATGTCTTTGTCACCTTCTAATGTCCCTTCACATATGTATCCTAGTTGTCCCTTCACAGTACAGGACTCTAGATTAATGGTTCTCGTGCCCACATCCTGTGTTCAGAAGGGTACAATAGAGTTTCTTCATGATTTAATCCTAAGGGGACTATTGGATGTATTAGGTCCACTGAGGCATTGTGTATAGTTAAAACAAATGCTGTCACTAAACTAGTTACAGGGTTATAGGTGAAGTTGACCAATACCCACTAAGACTGAAGTTCCCTCTCCATATCAGAGGCATTGTCCCAAACAATTTTGCGAATTTCAGCAGGGAATATTCTCTCTGCACCTTCCCTGATAACTGCAGCAGCTACTGATTGCATCCACAGTTGTGCTTGAGTACATCCTATGGCTAGTGAGGTGTTTTCACTAGCTGTGCCTAGTGCATTAATTATTACCTCATGATCTCGCTCTTCTGTGTTCTCCCATTCTGGTAATATTTGGGTCAGTTTCCAATGATTGTTACTCAGTGTTAGTAGAGAAGATTGCAAATGTTGCTGTAGTTTAACTAAATCGTTCTCTACTGAGGTTAATTTATTCATCAGTACTTCTGAATCTATTGTGTTCAACACTGCCAGTCCTGTTCCTAACAACCCAGTGAGGTCCCTCTTACTCCTGAAATTAGGAGGCATACTTCTTTGAAGCCAAGTGGCCCAATCCATAAAGGAGTTTCTGAGAAATGGGGCACATTCTGGCCGAATGTGAGAAGCATTTACCTGTACTCCCATCTCTACTCGTTTTAAAGACCACTTTGGGTTAACTATCAGCTTCTGAATCCTTGTCTTCTTAATAGCATATGGCCCAATCCTGGTAATTATAGGAGTTATTTGTTCTTCTACTTCTGGAATAGCTGGCATCTGGGTGATCACAGCTTTTCTCGGCACTGGTGGAGTAATCTTGGTCTGATCCTTATGGAGGTCAGTACATACTCTCTTATTGCACACCCCTCTATTTTGAGTCTAAACTGAGGACATTTACTCAAACATTTGTCACAGCACTCAGGACTGATCTGGATGGGTTTCATGGGTGGGTGGTAAGCCTCGTGGAACCCATCCTGCACGAATGCATACTTACATCCCCAAACATTTCTGCCTTCCCACAAGCTTGCATTCGTGACTCTTAGCATCTTGTTTAAAACCTTACGAGAGTAAGGGTCATAAGCTCTTCCTTGGCACCGGTATATCCCAGTCACATTATACCTGCGTGGTATTGCATTCACTCTTGTTACAGCTAAGGTAATTACTACAATAGTTACAACCTTCCACATAATGTCCATAATAACTATTAGTCCATTTATTCGTTGTTCCGAGTGAGCTTCAGCTTCAGTTCGCTATCGCCTGGTGTGACCTTCCAAGTTCCCTCTGGGGCTTTCTTCACTCGGGAGTGATGGATCCAGGCCTTCTGTTCTTTGATCTTGATTGCAGTGAAGGTAGTGAGGAGCACCTGGAATGGTCCTTCCCACTGTGGTTCCAAGGTCTTTTCTGCAAAAGACTTAATGTACACATAATCCCCAGGTTGTACATCATGTACTGGCCCATCTAGTTCTCTGTTTTGAGCTCCAGCCACATATTTCTCAATTTCTCTAAGTTGTTTATTTAGGGCCACCATATATTTATGTAGGGTTTCTTCCCCTACTTGAATGGGTGTTGTTCCTTCTTGAACTGCATATGGCCTTCCATACAATATTTCAAAAGGGCTTAGCTTCTCTTTTGCCCTTGGTTTTGTCCGAATTCGCAATAATGCCAATGGAAGAGCCTGGGGCCAGGGCAAATTTGCTTCTTGCCCCAGTCTCACAATTTGTTGTTTAATCAAATGGTTCATTTTTTCTATTTGCTGTACAATTTTTGAAATGAAGTGTGGCCCCCTATCTGAGGATATGGTGGCTGGAACTCCAAATCGTGGTATTATTTCTTGCAACAGTGCTTTGGTCACCTCTCAAGCCTTAGCTGTCCTAGCAGGAAAGGCTTCTGGCCATCCTGAAAAGGTATCAGTTAACACCAACAGGTAACGATACCCTCTCTTCCTGGGCAGTTCTGTAAAGTCAATTTGCCATTGTTGCCCAGGTCCACAACCTTTCCCAATTTGTCCCACTTTAGGCTTTGGGGTATTTTTAGGATTAATTTGGAGGCAAAGGCTACACTGACGAGTTACTTGTATCACTGTGCCCTGTAATTTCCTGGCCATGATTCTTTCAAATGATTATACAGGGCATCTATTCCCCAGTGTGTTTTCTCATGTTCCCTCTGTACTAATGACCACAACAAATAGGAGGGAAGTACAAGTTTCCCTTCTTCTGTTACAGCCCATCCCTCCTGGTTATAACTTGCCTTCTCTACCTTGATAAGTTTCTTATCCTTTTTATTGTATAATGGCTTACCTTCAATAGAAATTTTTCCATCTGGAATTAATGCTGCCTCAATTGTCTCATCAGGTATTTCACCTTTTGCTGCTTCTTTTGCCTCTCTATCCGCCAGCATATTCCCTTCCTCCAATTCAGAGCTCACTTTTTGGTGCGCTTTGATGTGCATGATGGCTACTTCTTCAGGTAATTGTACTGCATCTAATAGTCTCAGTATTTCTTGGGCATGCTTAATATTCTTCCCTTGTGAGTTCAACAGTCCTCTCTCCTTCCAAATGGCTCCGTGTGCATGAACTACACCAAATGCATACCTTGAGTCTGTGTAGATGTTAATTTTCTTTCCTTCTGCCAGCTCTAGGGCTCGAATTAAGGCAATTATTTCAGCCTTCTGTGCAGAGGTATTTGTTGGTAATGGTCCAGACTCTATTACCTCTCTGCTTGTGGTAACGGCATACCCAGCATGCCTCTTTCCACTGATGACATAGCTGCTCCCGTCAGTGAACCAGGTCTCAGCATCCTCAAGCGGGGTATCCTTCAGATCCGGGCGGCTGGAGTAGGTGGCTTCGATGGTCTCTAAGCAATCATGGATCACAGGTTCTCCCATACTTCCGCTGAGGAAGGAAGCTGCGTTCACAATGTTAGTTACCACAATCTCAACATCATCTTGTTCTACCAGTATAGCCTGGTACTTCAGGAACCTCTGTGGGGAGAGCCCCCTTTCGCTTCTAGGACTGTAGACACTGTGTGGGACACTAGCACAGTCATCTTCTGGCCCAGGGTGAACTTGCGTGCCTCTTGGATGTTCACTGCCACTGCTGCAACAGCTCTGAGACACCCTGGCCACCCTTTAGCTGCTGTATCCAGCTGTTTGGAGAGGTAGGCCACTGCCCTTCGGTACGGGCCACGATTTTGTGCTATTACTCCTAAAGCAATTCCTTGCTTCTTGTGAGAAAACAAAAAGAACAGCTTACTCATGTCTGGAAGTCCCAGGGCTGGTGCTGACATTAGAGCCTTCTTCAGCTGGTCAAAGGCTCGGCTTGCTTCTTTTGTCCATTGAAGATCTCTGCTCTCTTCTGTGATCAAGGCATACAGAGGTTTAACAAGCAATCCATAATTATAAATCCACAGTCTGCACCATCCTGTCATGCCTAGAAAGGTTCTCAGTTCTTTCACTGTCTGAGGCTTTGAGGTCTGGCAGATTGCCTCCTTGCGACCTTGCCCTAAGGTTCTTTGTCCAGCACTCACTTCATAGCTCAGGTAAATGACTGTCTGCTTTACCATCTGAGCTTTCTTTTGGGATACTCGATACCCTTGCAGGCCCAGAAAGTTTAGGAGGCTTACCGTCCAATCCAAGCATGTTTCTTGGGTCTGGGTGGCTATTAAGAGGTCATCCACATACTGGAGGAGCTGTCCTTCTCCTGGAGGAGGTTCCCAAGACTCCAAATCTTTTGCAAGCTGTTCCCCAAAGATAGTGGGAGAGTTCTTGTACCCTTGTGGCAATACGCACCATGTGAGCTGTGTTTTGCGTCCAGATTTAGGGCTTTCCCATTCGAATGCAAAAATTTTCTGGCTGGCTTCATGGATAGGTAGGCAAAAGAATGCATCCTTTAGATCTAAAACAGTGAACCAGGTTAATTCAGGTGTTAAACGGGTTAACAGGGTATAAGGATTGGCAACTACTGGATACAAGTCCTCAGTTACCTTGTTAACAGCCCTTAAATCTTGTACCAACCTGTATGACCCGTCAGGCTTTTTCACTGGCAAGATAGGAGTACTGAAATCAGACTGACACTCCTTCAGTAGTCCTATTTTCAAAAAGTTTTCAATAATGGGACTAATCCCTTCTCTATCTTCTTTCTTTAGGGGATATTGTTTAACCCTGACTGGCTGTCCTCCTTCTTTGAGTTTAATCTGTACTGGTAGTGCATTCTTTGCCCTTCCTGGTATATCAGAAGCCCACACCCCAGGAAATACCTGATCCATTATTTTCCTAAAATTTCCCTCTTCATTTGCAACTTCAATTTCTTTAGTTATCATCATTAAACTTAACAGTTCTATGTATTGTTGGTCTTTTACCTCCAAAATAATTTCCCCATTCTTAAATATTATTTTTGCCTCCAGCTGCTCTAGCAGATCTCTGCCCAAAAGTGCAGATGGGGCATTAGGCATGTATAAAAATCGGTGGATTCCCCACTGTTTTCCCAATTTATACTTCAATGGCTTGCAAAAATAAGCTCTTTCAGGTTGGCCAGTTGCCCCCTTTACCATAACATAATCATTGGTTACCGGTATTAGGGCCTTATTCAGAACTGAAAATGTTGCCCCTGTATCTATCAAGAATTCCACTTCCTTTGTTTTGTTCCCCAGTTTGACTATAACCAGAGGGTCCCCTAGGGTAGGGCCCCCCGGTCCCCCTCAGTCCTCTTTTGCATGAGCAACCACCTTCTCTCCTTTCCGATCACCTTTTCTATGTTCATCACCCCTTCTTAATTCTGGGCACTGGTTCTTACAGTGGCCAAATTTCTTGCAAAATGCACATTGGTCTTTTCCCAGTCGGGGTGGTCCCTGTTTCAGTGAACCCTGTCCATGTTTTCCTTTTTCCCCCTCTTTTACTACTGCCACTAATTTCTTCATCCCTTGTTTATATGCCTCTTCCCGGTTACTAAAAACTCTCCAGGTCTCATCCAGTAAGGCTTCTAAATTCCAGCTGTTTGGACCCCGGATCTTCTGGAGCTTCCGCCTGATATCTCCTGTAGACTGTCCTAAAAATAAATTTATTAATTGCTGCATCCCTTCATCAGATCCAGGATCCAGGGGGGTGTGTCGGCGCATTGCGTCTCGCAGGTGATCTGGAAATTCGGAAGGTGTTTGAGAGGGGCCCTGTTTGATGGCATATAGGGTTGACCAGTTTATGGTTTTGGGGACTGCTCTTTCCAGTCCTTTTACTATCAATTCCTGGTATCTCTTTAATCGTCCCAACCCCTCATCATTATTAGGATCCCAACCCGGGTCTTGAAGGGGAAATACCTCTTTAACATCTTCCTGTGTTGTTCTACAATCATCCTCAGCCAGATCCTTAGCTACTTTTAAAACCAATTGCTTCTCAGTTTCTGTTAAAGCATCAAGCAATAGTTGGATGTCTGCCCAATCAGGTAAATGCTGCTTAATCATAAACTTCCTCTTCTTAGCAACCCCTATTGGGTCATTTCGATAATCTTTAGCACTCTTTTCCCAAATTTCAAAATCAATTGAGGAGAAGGGAACCTTAATGCTATAGGACCTTTTGGGGGAAGTTTGGGAACTGGTGGGGGAGGTTCAGGTTCATCCCACTCACTGTCACTGCTAGGCAGTGGTGGATAGGTGGGGGAGGTTGGAGTTAATGGTGATTCTGAATCTGCATCCCCCACCACCCTCCTTCTTTCCTGCCTTTTAGGGGGTGGTTTAAGTATGTCCTGTATCTCTTGTTCCAGAGCCTCTGCTTGGTACACCTTATTGGGATGTGTGCACCTCTGATTTATTGAACAGGTACTACAACACCGTTTGGGCTTTCCTTTAGTGACTTTATTGTCCTTTTCAAGGGCCAATACTAAAGGATCAGATGGTGGCCTCATTCCACAATCCCTTTGCCACTCAGGGTGATCCCTAAGAGTAAAGAACATATCAGCATAAGCAACTTCTTGCCACTTCTGTTCACGGTGTAGGAAGAGCATTAGCTGTAATCATGTCTGATAGTCCAGTGTGCCACTTACTGGCCACTTTACACCCTCATCAAGCTTATATAAAGGCCACCACTGTGTACAAAACTTAACCAGCTCCCTCTTGGTTTCCATACCACCATAGCCCACCAATTCTTTCCAGTGTGTTAAAATACATCCCAGAGGACTACTTTTAGGAATCTCCTGACTTTCACTTGCTCCCATCCTTAATATTTCTCTGGTACAACAATATATTGGGTATTCTTGTTCTACCCTAAAGATTTCCACTGGCTTCCCTATGCCTTGTTCTCCTGGGCATATACTTTTTATGAAAATAACCCAGGGTTTACACACACTACTGGAGGGGAAAACCTTTTAAATAACACAGTCAAAGAAATTGACAACACACACTTGTCCCCTCTTCGTTGTTTAAATTGCTGATTTCAAATTGTTATCAAACAAAAGCCCCCTGCTATACCCTGTACTGGTTGTTGCAGCTAAAATGTGCTCAGAAACTGCAGCAAGCGTACAGTTAAAAACCCAACGCAATTCCTGTCTACAGGTGGGGACTTCGCAAAATGCCAACCGGGTCTCGGCCAGACATTAACAACCCTAAACACACTCAACTAAAGGTTTTAATAAAATGTTGCTGTACGTCAAAGGACTCAAATGGGGATACAGCACAGATCCCTCTGCAAGAGGGAAGCGGTGTCATCCCGGCCCCACACCGTCCCGCACTCTCCTTGCGAGCAGGGATCACCAGCTCTTAATTAAAATATCACTCCACACACTGGCAATTTCAAGACCTCACAAACAATTAAGTGTGTTCCTTCACGATCGAGACAAGCTCCCCCCTCCACAATCAAAACCTTTTGGGAAGGTCGGAGCGGGGATGGAAAAAACAAAACTCCACAGTCTGGGACTACGAAACCTGAATCCTTCCGCCGGTTACCAAGGCGATACCGGGCATAATTTCAAACCTTTTACGCCACTCGTCCTTTTACACACAAAATAAACAGTTTATTCATCCACAGCTGCTTTTACTTCAACAATACACTGGTTAGAATTCCGCTGCCAGCCATACGAACAAAACCCACACACAGCACACACTGCAAAACACGGTGCAAGCACTCCCAATTGGCCAAACACACAGATATCCCTCCGCTGATCAGGCGGGGGGTTTAAAATTCTTTCACAGCTTTAAACAGGCACAAACTCAAAAACACTTGCCACATACTAATGACACACTCCAAAAGCACACAAATCAAGGCGCCTACAATGCAAATCCACACAGACCACAACACATACGGCACACTAATAATTTCACTGCTCGAACATACGATTGAAGCCGATGTGCCGGACCCCAATCACTGTTTCCTGCGACCCGGTCTGGGACCGTTCGTGACCTAGGATTCACGAACCACAATCCCCGAGCCGCTTTTAAATCACAACCGAACTGGAGCCTCAACTGCTCCCGAACAACGATAATAACTGAACTGGAGCCACAATTGCTCAAGAACAACGACAATAACCAGACCACAACTGAACTGGAGCCACAATTGCTCCAGAACAACGACAATACAACTGAACTGGAGCCACAATTGCTCCAGAACAACGACAATAACCAGACCACACTCTGCGGCCGCTTCTGCCCCACCTCGGGACACTTAAAGCTGGTGCCGTTACCAGCTCTTACCAAAAACACAAAGAACCATCAATACCAGACTCCGTGGAGATTACCAAACCAATTAGGCCTCTGCTTTGCATAAGACGTCTCTTTATGACTTACAAGCTGCCTGTATTCAAAGGTACCTTTCCCAAATATTTATTAAACATACCTTTTTGTCCGTAGCTTTGGCTGATCCTGGTCTCTCCCTGGGGTGTCAACGGGGACACAGGAGCCCTCTTCCCAGAAAATTCTGGGTGGGCGCCCAGAGGGGTCCCAGACCCCGATGGCCCCTCAGCTAGAGAGCAGTCTCCTGCCTGGCTCGCCAAATGATTTATTAAAATATGGATATCGATCTAATATCGATACCCAACTGAGACGGACAAAAGACTCTCTAACAGTTAAGTTAGAAAGTGTATGTTTATTGACGGGCCGGGCAGCTGCGTGGGATAGCTCCCTAATACGCACTGCCAAGATCACAGGTAATTACAGAGCCTTTTATCCACAAGAATGTTGAATACACAAAATACAAATGCATATTCATACCCTTGTCACCTCCTCTTCTCTGCTTCGTATGCTAATTGACAAAAAGGCTATTAAGCATGCGTAGTTTGTTTTCTGAAATGAGTCGGGGGTCTTATGTGGGGAGTGGTCACCAAAGGGAGGAAGTAAAACTAGTCTTCCTCGTTCTAAACTTTTAACCTTTGATGGATACGTGATAGATGACTCCTTGGAATTTCTTGTTCCCAGGACTGTTTCTGGAGATAGAGGGTCTGCAATCGTCTTGTGTTTTTACAAGCCAAACTTACATAAACATAAGCTTGACAGGCAATGAGTTATCAGCTCCGGGATTAGTTTATCTAAATCCAGTCTCTCGCTTATCTATTCTCTAAATTTTAACTGGTTTCATCAAAGCTTCTTTTTCCCAGCAGCAATATCTTCAAAGTTAGTGTCTCAATAGGTCCAAGTGACCTGTGCCCCTCTGGCAGATCCTGCTACCCCTCCATTTTTATGAGGGCTCATGGTTCTTCCACCTCTATATCTGCTGAGTGTGGCTCAAACTCAGTCTCATAGACTGAGAGCCCCACCCAAATATTTCCATTCCAAGCCTTGGGATCCCATGAAGAGTTCTTAATAAGAGCACAAACCTGAGAAGCTGAGACCTTACTTTTCCCATATTTTTGCTTATGTTCATTAGCAGTGTGCCACCAGACATTGCTGCTTAAAACAGCATTTCTTTTGAGCAGCAAATGCTTCTTGCAGAAATTCTTTTGCATCCTTTAAAACACTGTTCTCCTTCAGCTCTCCCACTGTAAGGTTGTAACCTCACTGTGGAGAACTCTGAGACCAGTGACTAACAACCATCCCAATCTCCCTGCTGACTTGCAAGCAGATTTCCATGGTGCTTTCCCCAGTAATTCACACATAACCAATCTGATTGTCTGCAGAGTAACTGCTACTGAATCATCAGCTTCAAGCCATGCCTCCAGTGGAGCCATTGTCGCTAGGAAAGTGGCCATAGGAGTCCAATGCTCGGTGCTGAGCCAACCCAAAAGGGGGGGAGTCACTGTCATGGCTTCCCAAGTCCCCAACGTTTTCCATGGCCATGGCATAGTTGTTCTTGGCAGTCACTGACTACGCCAAATATCTGAACCAAATATATGCAGGTAACACCAAGATGGCCACAATCCACACCTAAAGTGTGAAGAAAAGATTTATTCCATTATTTCACTGGCAAAACAGGGACACATACACTACTAAGCTTATGTCATTTTAGTGGGGGCAAAAAGTACTTGGGCCATTCCTGGCTCATATATCAAAAAGGTCTGGCACAGGTGCAATTCTTCACAAGTCTGTGTTTTACAATCTCCATGCTTCTTATCTCCCTTTTCCCCCTTCTTTGACAGGCCTAGGCCAGTGAAGAATGCTTTTTAGGTCTTTTACAGTATTCTATCATCTTCTACACAAATTCACTTCTCAGGACAGACTAAAAATAACGTGAAATTTCCCAGACTGAATAACCTTAGCACTCCCCAGTTGCGAGGTCATCTTGAGCAAAAACAATTCTAAAAACAACTCTTTCTCCTCACCAATCTTCTGGGTTTAACCCTTTCCTCCACACAAAGGAAACATTTTTTCACTGAATGGGTGGTCAGGCATTGGAATAGGCTGCCCAGGGAAGCAGTGGAGTCACCATCCCTGGTAGTGTTCAAAAGGCATGTGGATGTGGCACTTGGGAATGGGGATATGGTTTGTAATAGGTATATACTCACGTTTGTTAATCAAATCTTAACTAACTGTGTACACCTGGCCAAGGCTTTGCGGGATGGAGGGGGAAGCCACCAGCCACCTGAATCAACAAAGGTACTTGGAGCAAGATAAACATCATGCATCTTGTCTGCAGAAAATGTAAAAGTTTTTTTGTGTATTCGCATAAGCCAGTGGGGAGTAAAACAAAAGATTAAGAGAGGAGGATTATGGCCCCCTCCCCACGACCACCAGAAGACAGGAAGACGACCCTTAACAAGAAGAATCACAGATACCAGAAGAAGAAAAGTATAAAAAAACAAAGACTGAGCTGAGGAGGTGCGTGCCTTTTGGTGGAACAGGAAGTTCCTGGGCCGCCCAGCGCTGTTTTGCTTATTGCCACTTGCTTAATAAAATAATTTTCTTAATTGACTTGACTCTGTCAGATTTAATTAGACAGCTAACTTATAACATGGTTTAATGGTGAACATGGTGGTGCTGGGTTAACAGTTGGACTTGATGACCTTGGAGGTATTTTCCAACCTTAGTGACTATGAAAATAATGGAAAACTGTTAAGGAACTTGATTAATAGAGAATTCAAGGCTAGATATACAGTCAATTCCAAGAAACAGGGTCATGTGGAAAATAATTCTGTTTATCAAAAGCTTATTTAATTCTTAGAAATTGTTTGGCTGATAAACGCAACAATGAGCATATCACAGAATTAAATCTGGGAGTATGACAGAACAAACAGTACACACCATTAGCAGAGCATGTACTACACATGTTAACTTCCATCATCCTCCCTGAAACAGGTGTTTGTAGCAAGATTCTGCAGGATCAGTATCAGGCTCAGATATCTTGAACTGTCTCAGCAATCTGGAAATAAGTACAAAGTCACAGCAGATAAAATATTTTGTGAAAACAGTTAGATGAATAGAAAATAACAATGGGATTAAGGTGATTGTACAGAGCAATTTCAGATCCTGGTCACATGAAAATGCATCATCTTTTTCATACAACCAAAGTACCATGTTGACCAAGGACTGCAGGGGGAACCTACACAAGAGGATCTGTCTCCAGTTGCACACTGACTCTAAAGGCTGATCAGGCAGCCCAACATGAATTCCCAGGATAATGCTGAGACATGAGGGACTAATGCAGCCCACGGATGTTAGGAATTTTTATGGCTGAGGTTGTATGAAGGCTAGACAGTTATATCATTACCCTTCCTGTCTTCAACATTGTGAATGGCATCTATAGCAGTAGGGCTTACTGCCACAATGGAAATAGCAACCCTTTCAAGTACAAATGTTGCTGAAGCCTTGCTTCTGTATGCATATTAACACAATCTAAAATGCATTGGATACCATTTCTAGAATCTTTATGAGTTTCATTCCAAATCTAAACGCAGCAGCAATCCCTAGTATACCCAAGGAAAACATCTCTTGAGACAACCCCACTTTGCATCCAAGACTTTCAATTGTTCCACTATAACTAGAGAGAATTTCTAATGTACTGTAAACTCAACTGTAGCCTGAAAATCAAACTTGATTTGTATGTACAGAACTTCTTCCTTACAGAGTCTGACTGTGGGCAGCTGTACTAATTACAAGAGTAGAAGTCTTGCCCTTGATAGGTCACAGCTGTGTCCAATAAGGATGAGTGTTACAAAAGAGGGGGTTGGTTGGTCGAGGAGTTTGGTTGAAGTTTGCTGGTTGTGCTGGGAGGAGGAAAGGTCAGGCAGCCATGCAAAGGACAGGAAGGGTTAGGATGTCATGTGAGGGAGAGGGTTAGGTGTGGGAGTTTCCACTCTTCACATGTCTCTCCCTGAAAAGGGAGGCTTTTCAGAAAGTCCTTGTTAAGAAGAAAGTAAATTGGACTCTTGGCTTTTCTTTTGGTCTTTAGGTTGTTTATTCTTTTCTTATTTTGAGTTTCAGCACACCAGGCTTAACACCAGTCTGGCGTGAGGGAGAAAAGCATCAAAATGTCCCCCGAACACATGGGTTCAAGCGCTCTTAAAGATAATTTACCCAATTATTACCAAAATTACATTATTTCTCTTTGTCTTCCAGTAACTAACTATATTTCTATTCATGTGATACTACACTGTGGCAAATTCTAACCAATAGCTCTGTGACTCAAACACTGTAGAATATGGGGCAGATGAAGAAGAAGGAAGAAGCCTAAAAACCACGAGGATCTTTCATCTGCTTACCATTCTAACAAACCCAGAAACCTAAAATTCTCACCCTGTGATAAACTACATTGTAGTGGTGCAATTTCATGGTTTACCTGGAAGTCTTGGTTCCTCCCTTAGAGATTTCCCCCCCCCCCCCCCCGATGTGTCAATCAGCCTTCCTTTCCCCACCCTGACCCCTGATAGGTCGTCTATCAACCCTGGAATCCCAAAAGGGCCCGAGTGGTTGGTAGATTTAAAAGATACTCTGTACCCTTTAGGGCATTGGGCATTCCAGGTGTCCTTTCTCCTTGGAAACCCCCCCTCCCATACCTGGTTGGTAGCTTTCCCCCTCCTCCCCGCCTCCCCTTGCCCCAGGTAAAAAGGGGACAGGGACCACACGGTCTTTAGAGTTCCATCAGAGTTCCATCACAGTTCCATCTGAGTCTCATCTGCAGAACCATCAGCAGTAATAGCAGCTACTGTAGCCTCTAAAGATTTCGGCTACAATTCTGATTAATTCTGTTGGAGGACTTGTTACATTCAGAGGCATGTGTGCCGGAATAAAAGCCTTGGATTGAACCCTCTATCAGAGATTAACTCCTTCATCTTGCCTTAAAACTGCTCTGTGGAAGAAAATCCTGAAAGCTTTGACAGGTCTGGACTTGTCCTCAGTGCCTGGTGAGTCAAAGGTGTCTCTGTGGTAAAACACCACAGCTGCTGCTAATTGGCTCAGCCAGCAGGCCAGGAAAGCCAGGCTCAGTTCTGTCTGTGATATTGGCCTTTTTACACCAATACTGCATATTCTGCTACTATCTAATCCACATTCTTGAAAGTTCTGCTTCATCCCAGAGCCTAAGAAGCCTTTTCCATGGAAAAAGGTTAAAAACAGTGTTTGCCAGAGGGTTTGGATCCCTTAAAACATGCAGAGAAATACTCAGAATTCTAGACTCCAACAGTTAGGCAGTCATGCAGAAGGAAGGAGTCGAAAGGTTGTGTGATGCTACCTGTGGGAGTTCACAGGGAATAGATATGAAAGTTTTAGGGTAGGATAATAAACAACTGACACTTGCCACCATCCTCAGCATCAGTCTTTTGAGTCCACTGTCATGACTGGATTTGTTGTCTCTCTGAGGATACTGGAGTATATTTTGGAAAAAGGTAGTACTGTTGATGCAGGTGTCATGGATTAAAGCTGTAAAACAGTTTGCAGAGAAGAGTAGTATTTTCATTAGACCAAGTGATGTAACCAGGGGCAAAAACAGGCACAAAGAAAATACAAACTTCAGACTAAATAGTGAAAAACTCCTCTGAACTTTAGCTCACTAAAACTAGTTGTCCAATGAGTCTGAGGGACAAGGGTTGGTGGTCTGGAAAATATAAAAGAGTGTTAGTGAGAGGAAGGAAGATATATTTCAGCCTGAGCCTGTGAACAATAGATTTCATTTCTGTCTGTAACACAAAAGTAGAGCAGACTCCTGAACCAGGACCAGGGTGATATTCATTACGCAAGTGATTTCTCCCTGTTGAAAATAACTTTCCTAAATTTGTTTTCTAATTAATGCTTTTAAGTAACCTTTTAATTGATTGGTTTAGTTGGTCATGGGCAGTATCCACTTTTGCCAGCAAGTGGCTGGGTTTCTTTTCACAGATTTTGTCGTTGGTTTGTGTCCTAGGTGACCCCAAAAAAAGTGTATTCTATGCTTCCTCTACATCAATCCACACAATCTGTTTTGTTTGTATTAGGTGTGGCTGAGCTGGAGTTAATTTTCCTTTAGCAGCCCTCACAGTGCCATGCTTTGCATTGGTAGCTGGAAAGGTACTGATAACACACCAGTGTTTTGGCTACTGCTGAGCAGCACTGCCTCAGCATCACTGCTGTCTCTAACATCCCCTCCCCACCATCAAGGGGCTGGGAATGGGAAACTGTAAGGCCCCAAACAACTTGCTAAAAGGGGTTTACAGAAGTTCCTGTACTCTAGGTTAGATGCATGGGCGAAATAGCAACCAGATATTCTCAAGAGGTAGAAAATTACTTTACTGGCAAACTTAAGAAAATCAGGGAACTTTGGCAAAAGATTTAGTACAACACCCAATCAACATAAAACACTTCTCACAACATTAATTTGGCCCATTTAACTTAGCAAACTTTAAGCCTGTTCAATGTTAAGTTGCCTAAAATGTTCCAAAAAGATGTAATTAGAAGAAGAAGAAAGACAGAAAAGATATAGAAAAACACATATAGCTACCAACTCCTGGGTTCCAGCTATGTTCAGATACAGACTCCAAGAGGATGATATGGTTCAAATATGTGCATGCCTCATGCTCAGGCTTAAATACTTCTGGGCCTTCATGGGGCCTCCCCCAAGGTGGGACTTCTGTGTCACTCTGTTTTTGCATGTTTTTTCTTAGCCTTCTGAAGCTTACATTCTTGTAGTGGAGTTTCTCACAGACTTTCATGTAAACAACGATTGTTTTTGCATTCTTCTCTAGAGGAAGAGAAACTTGATAGACTTTTAGTTTGACCTGTGAAGTTAGAAAAGTGGCAACTTCACCCTCCAATCCCTAGTCACCTTTAGAATTATATATATATATCGCGGTCACACAATAAACTTCTCTTCTTTTCCTCCTTGCTCTGAGAAGAGAGTTGTTGTGAGTGCGTGTGTCTATTTGTGTGTCTATAGCAAGACTTCTGATCATTTGGTGTTGTAAGCTGGGATAACTGCTGATATGGTGATGGTAAAGAGGCAGGAAGGGCGTTTGTATGGGCTCCACAGAGATGTTTATTCCAGCCACATATGCAGATTGTCCAGGGTCAAAGGCAAGGCTCATGGGAAGGGTCCAAGTTCAAGTATATGGGTAGTAGGAGCTGGGAGAGCATCAGGGACCAATTATCAGGGGGCATGGAGCAGTACAATGGGGGGGTTAGTGTATGTGAGCCAATGGGGAAATTGGGAGGGAGTGACTGAGGGACATAGGGATGGGGAGGGGGCTAATGGGGCTGACTGAGGGAGCAGAACAGAGGTGCATTGGCATAACAGAACAGGGCATCCTGTGAGAAAAGCCTTTTATGTTTCCCTAACTTAGGGAAAGCCTCTCAGGGTCCACCGACCTCCACAATTTGGCCACTCAGGATCTGGATTAGGCAGAGTGGAGCCCTGCCTCTGGTGTGCCAATGACTGACAGGCACTGCTGGGCTGGAATACTCTAGGACTGGTTGCTGTAGGACAGTTCACTGCCTCACCTCATCAAGGTCTGACTTTCCCCCTCCCCCACACACATTTATCCCAAAATGTCTTGAGACATTAAGTTTCCAGTCTCTGACAGCAAGATCCTGGGAGTGGACACAACTAGTCCAGCTGACTCAAATTAGTCAAAGGGGTACTCCATACCGTATGATGTCAGTTCAGATATTAAAGCTAAGGGAGAGAGGACGAATGGGGGCATTCATTATTTTACAAGGTTTGTCTTCCAGAGCAACCACTCCTCATGCTGAAGCCCTGGTTCTCAAGAAGTGGCTGGACTTTGCTCGCTGATGGGAAGTAGAGGTTAATTTTTTTCCCCTTTGCTTATGTGCATGCAAACTTTTGCTTTTCTATTTTTTGCTTTAGTAATGAAAGGAATGAGAGGGATGTGTCTTTACAAACTGTGGGCCTGCTGGTAGATTCTACTAGTTTGAAAGAAAACCAGTGAGAGATTCCAAGTCAGAACTACAATTTAATAGGAAAATTTAAATAAAGGCAATAGTACAGAAACACTGGCTTAAACTGACAGTCAGAATATGACCTGACACACTATTGGTTAGGGTGGTGGTAGCAGTCAAATTAAATGGTGACTACAATCCTTGTTGGAGTGATGGATGTGGTGCTGTCAAAGTGGTAATCCTGTCCTTCTCCAGTGTTGGTTGTCAAGCTCTTGTCCTCTGGGAATCCAGTGGATAAGGCTGCTATGGTGCTCCAAACTCAGATTATATCCAGGTAGGAATGCTTGGCTCCTCCCCCTGGGTGGAGCATTTCACAATGGGATAATGTAATTTTATGAGTCATGCACTGAGACTTGATGGCCCATTAGCAGAAGATATACCCTGGAGGGAATTATCGAGGATGAGTCATGGAAGAGAGAAAGAACACTATCCCACCCATTTTCAACAGCTTATGTAGATGGTGATAGAATAAGGGGTGGATAATATCTTAGGTTACAATGTAAGATGGAACCAAAAGTATGCATTCTATCACCATCTACATCATACCCAAATCAATACCCTCTTAAACTCTAC
>JAGMWU010000027.1:7569970-7738389 GCA_018697195.1 Certhia americana | reverse complement strand
TCACAATGAAACCTTACACACAGTTCTCACTTAAAATTAGGTCTCCTTGTGGTACACAACGGTTTTCTACATTACCCACCAAGTGTAACCAGTTTCCCTCATTTGCCTCACGACTGTCTCGAGGACAGAGACTCAAACCTCGAGGACTCCATTCACTTTGGACAGAGGCTCTGGCCTGGTCAGGGCAGACGCTTGCCAAGCGATTGTTTGCTGGTGTGCGTGTTGTATCCCACGATATGCTGCTCCAGGAAGGTTCTGGTGAGTAATGGTACGTCCTGCACATTTACACCTGCTTCCCGGGACAATGGTTCCTCTCCACACAATAATACTGCTCAGCTTATCGCTTTGGCCAGATGCCACTCGCTTTAGCAAAAACCTATAAAGAGTGACTTTTCTGCAAAGGACTTTTGAGATCTCCCCACGGAAGGAAGACACGTCTATGGGCAGAAGGCCTCAAGGACATTGTCTCTCCATTGGTAGCTATACCCCTCTTTCTCTCTCTCTCTTTACTTTATTTTCTTTAACTCTAACTCTCTGTCTCTTTCTCTCTCTCTGTGTCACATAATTGTTGTTGGCACTCAATAAATGTGCATTGCTGTGATTAAACTGAAAGTCCCCTTTGCTGTGTGTCTTTTGCACTCTGAGATCGGGAAAATGAATCAACACAACCCCCGCTTGTATGGGAGGATCATGACACACTGTAAGATGATTGATCGTATACAGAGCCTTTTCCAATCGACTGAGGGGTTTCCCCAGGCATTCCCCTTTTCTGTTTGTCCAACACACACTTTAGAGTATCATGAGCGTGTTCAACAATGACTTGGCCTGTTGGAGAATGCAGAATGATAAAGTTATGTGAGATTCCCCACAAGTGCAAAAACTGCCGTGTCTTTTGTGAGACGTAAGCAGGGCCATTGTCAGTTTTCACATCAGAAGGTATGCCCAAAATCACAAAAGCCATTCTCCAATGGGCAAGCACATCATGACCTTTTTCTCCTGTATGAGCAGTTGCCCACATGGCAGAAGAGAAGGTGTCAATAGACACATGCACATACTTAAGTCTGCCAAATTTGGCGATGTGAGCAATATCTGTTTGCCAAAGATGCAGGGCCTTCAGGCCTCTGGGGTTCACCCCCACTGGTAAAGGTGCAGTGAGTCCATGACAGTCAGCACACAAACTGACAATGTCACAAGCCTCAGTGGCCATTAACTGAAGTTGTTTTTGCAGTATATGTGCACTCTGATGGAAAAAGTCATGTGACGCTCTGGCTTGTGCAATCTTGTCAGGCTGAGGTGCAACCCACGCAGGGTTAGCTAACCTATCAGCCCTGGCATTACCTTCTGCTAGGAAACCTGGCAAATTTGTGTGGCTCCGTATGTGCAGAATGTAGTACGAATGAACTCAGGTCTGAATTGCACACCACAAGGTTTTCAACAGCCGAAACAAAACTGCGTTGTTGACTTCCTTTAGGAGAGAGCAATCCAAACACTGAGTTAGGTCTGCAACATAAGCAGAATCAGTGACCAAATTCAAAGGTACCTGAAAAAACCTTTGGAATGTCATAGCAACAGCCTTCAATTCAACCAATTGAGCCAAGCCTGACTCATGGCCTTCCAGCACTTACCAGCCAGATTCATCCTCCCAGGTAATGATGGTTTTTCCTGTTTATCCTGATCAGTCAGTAAAGACGGTAGGACCTTGCAGCGGCACCTGATTATTCCTGGGTTGTGATGACAGCTTGGTGGTTTTTGCCATTTGCAATAACTTATGGCCGGGCAGATGATAGGCAATCTCCCCTGAAAAGTTTTGCAGCGCACTTTGCAAAGGAGCACTATTGATAAAGCTCCATTCAAAGATCTCCCACACTATAGGAAGAATAATTTTCACAGGAACAGCTGCCACCAATTGCAGACATTGCTGACAGCATTTGATTATCAAGTGAGCGAACAACTCAAATACTGTAGGTGCCGTCTTTTTTGCTGATGTGGCAAAAAGACCCATTCCAAAATGTGCAAGGGATCAGACCATTTGTCACTCCATTGGCCAATGATACCTGTAGGATGTAAATCTGGAGTAGTGATGAAAACAGTAATATCAATGGAAGGATCTCCTTGTGTGGCAGTGCAAATGCCTCCCTCCATGTGTGTCTCCAGGTATCCCTGTCCCCAAGTGACGTGTTTTTCCCCTCCCCTCCTTGTCCCTGGAATGTTTTTCCCATTGGCTGATGCTGTATGCCTCCCCTCCCCTATCCCGAGATTTGAAAAACTCCTGGAAAGCTTCACTGGGTCTCTTTTTCTCTCCTGGATTTTGCCAAGAATAAACTCCAGCTTCCATCCCGGAGGAAAAGCAGCCCTTGGTCTTACTTTAGTTCCGAAGGGGACCTCCTGCCTTCCCCGCTGCACAGCTAGCTAGGGGAACTCAGGAAGAGCAAGGAAAGGGGTCTCCTTCAGTTGGCGCCCACCGTGGTGGCCCCAGGGACATTACGGGAAAGCTAGAAAACACCCCACCAGTGTTTTAATAAGCCTTGGAATCGCCAACTACCCTGCCGGCTCACGGACAGGGATAAGGCTGGTAGCTTAGAGATGAGTCAGCCTGGACTGAGGACCTTTTTTACAATACCGAGACCCCGCGTTCTTCAGGAAGGTAAGAACCCGGGACAGAGGATCGTGGTGGTTTGTAGTGTTTTTTTTTAGCAGGGCACAGTGGTGGTTGTACCGGTGCTAGGCAGCCCCCCCCCCACCATCAGTGGGAGCAGCTGAGCCACGTGGAGGCACACGCGGTGTGGGTGTGTGGGGGAGGTGCGTGCAGCATGTGTCTGGCAGCTAAAACCCCGACCACAGTGTAGGGTCTGTTTCTGTTTTTTCTTGGTAGTAAAAAGGATAGACTCAAGCTGTGTAGAAAGCCTTATACACCAAGCATGGGTTCCCCTATATCTACACAGCAAAGGTTAAATTATTCCCAAATTAAAAATATCTTACAAGCTGGACATATCACCTTCTCAAAAAATAAGCGGAAACAATTCGTTAATTGGGTATTGTTGCATTTTCCTAATTTGAATATTAACTCCCTCTCTGAATGGGACAAAATTGGGCAAACACTAACTATGCAAGTTGAACAGGGAAAGAAAACAGTCCATAAATACATTCCACTGTTCCTTTTGATTCGAAAAGAAATTCTACAAAAACACTACAAGAAAAAATTAGCCTGTGATCCCTCCCCCTTTTCCCTTCCATCAGCACCTTGGTCAGAGAACTCTATCTGCTTTGCACAGACAGATAGAAATTCCTCTCCTTACCCTACCCTTCCCACAGACAATTCTGAAAAGCATGGCTTTACCCCGGCTTTCCCCCTCCCCCCCCGGTGGGAGCACAGCTGAATTCCCACAGAGCAGCAAACACGTGATGTGCCATAATGGCGCCGACCACATGGTCTCCCCCCCTCCCCCCTATCCTCTCCATAACCCTTTCCTCTCACAGGTTCCCGCCCCCAAGCCCCTCTCCGCCCATAACCCATTCCGGCCCCAGGCTCTCTCTGAGTGCCCTCCCATCATGATATCACCCTGCGGCCCCTCCCCACTGCCTGCTTCTAACGGGGCGGGGGGTGGGACCGGGACCAGGATGGGGGGTGGAGCTGGGGCTGGGGTGGGGGGTGGAGCCGGAGCCAGGGGTGGAGCCGAGACTGGGGCTGGGGCTGGGGGCTGGGTCAAGATGGGGGTGAGGGGTGGAGTCACTCCCGGCCCTCAAGGTCTGGGGGGCAGGACTGGAAGCAAGCAGGTAAGTGAGATCCCCGCACCACATTTCAACGGTGGGTGTGGTTATGCTGCAGCACTCAGCCCTCATGGCCCCCGGGGATGGGAGGGCAGATCCCCTCAGCCTGTATCCACTAAAGAGTTACACAGCCTGGCATGGCCCGGGCCCCCCTGGGGGATGGGGGAGTACTACCCCCCCCAGCTCCCAAGCAGGACAAGCCTCTCCCCAAGCCTCTATGCCAGCCCAAACAGACACAATTCCTGGGAATGGGGAACCTGGGAACTGGGATTCAGGCTTCTTCCCTACTGTAGCCCCTGTGACATTTACAGGAACAAGGCCACAAAACAGACGCTATAAACCTTTCACATACCAAGATAAAAAGGAAATTTGTAAATTTCAAAGAGAATTTGGCCGCAACAGTGAAATATTTAAAAGTATGATTAGGACTACATTAACTTCCAATGAATTGGTTCCCACAGATTTAAAAGAACTTTTCAGATGTTTGCTTACACCCTCTGAATTTGATTTATGGGAAAACACATGGAAACGGTTTCTAAAAAACCTCCTTGTAGAATTGTTACAAACCAATCACCTAAATGTTGATTTGTTAAATAATGCTATTACCTTTGACCATTTATGCGGTGAAGGGGTATGGAATAAGCCTGATGACCAGACAAGGGCCTTACCACAAATCACGCTAGATAAAATTACAGCAGCTGCAGAAAAAGCTTTTAACCAACTACCAACAGCTGAAACTAAGGGGAGTTACATAAATATCAAACAAATGCCTTCAGAAGGGTTTTTGCAATTCTTAGACTGATTAAGAGAACAGGTCTCCCGCTATGTGGAAGACCCTGTTGTACAGGCAGAATTAACCAAAGAAATAGCTCAGAGAAATGCTAATGAGTCTTGCCGTAGAGTCATACTGGGCCTGCCGGTCGACCCTCCCCTGACCCTTGCACAGATGATAGAAGCCTGTGCGAGGAAAGCGGAGTTGTTTTCACAGGAAAAAAAGACTGCTTGGACCAACCAGAAGACTGCTGCTGCTGTTACATCTGAAACGAGGAGGGAACAGATGACGTCAGATCAGCTACAACGTATCATTTGCTTCCAATGCAAAAAGCCAGGACATTTTGCTAAGAACTGTCTGTCAAGGCCACAGCAAGACCCTGATACCAGCTTGCCAAAAAAACTCAAGTCAAAGTGCTTCCCCACCTCGCGTCATGACATAAATGAAGGGGGAACCAATCTCTGTCCTTTAACAAAAAAAGGGAATTTTGGGAGGGGGTCTGTGGGAGAACATAACAGTTGTAATGGGGAAAGTCTTTATTTTAAAGCTTGGAAACCTTTTGGTCGGATTAGATTAATAACATCTAAAGCATTTAATTTCAGATCTAAGAACTGGATACTCATTGCGGTAGACTTGCCTGAAAATACACCTGATCTGACAGCATGGCTCAAAGATCTGGACAGTAATTATTTTGTTATTTTGGATACATCACACACACCATGGGAAATTGAAGTCACTCCTCTGACTATAAAAAGAGACCTTACAGAACTCATACTTCTAGCCCGCTGTCTTCACCCACTGTTTTTTCTCCCCAAAGGACAGATAATAGCCCAGGCAATCCTGGTTCCCCCATGGGAATGGGGGATGGGTTATCCCATCCTGATAAGCGATAAGAACCCTGATGTTTACTGGTCAGAAGTAATTGGGGAAGACAAGCCTATTATGGGTTGTAACTTGACTTGCAGGTCAGAAAGCCGGCATGTAACAGGGCTGCTGGACACAGGAGCAGATGTAACCATCATACCAGAAAAGTTCTGGCCATCAAGTTGGGAGTCACAACCCGTAGCAGGAAAAAATCCATGGTATAGGGGGAATGTCCTTAGCAAAAATTTCAAAAAACATAGATGAAATTGAAGGTCCGGATGGTCAAATTGCTAGCGTCCGTCCTTTTGTCTCTGATTACAAGTGTCCCCTATGGGGAAGAGACACCATGTGCCAATGGGGTGTAAAATTATTAATCCCCAAGAACCCCCAGGATTTTTAGAAGGGGCCACTGAAAGGCACCTGACACACAAGTTAAAATGGCTCAGCCATAAACCTCTCTGGATACCGCAGTGGCCCCTGAGTAAAGAAAAGCTGAAAGCGCTGAATGAACTAGTTGAGGAACAATTAATAAAGGGTCATATTGAAGAAACTACCAGCCCTTGGAATTCCATGGTTTTTGTGATAAAATAGCCAGGGAAAGACAAGTGGAGACTTCTTCATGACCTTAGAGAAATAAACAATGTCCTTGAGGACATGGCGTCACTCCAACCTGGTATGCCCTCACCAAACATGCTTCCACAAAATTGGCAACTAGCAGTCCTGGACATCAAAGATTGTTTCTTCCACATCCCCCTATACCCTCAGGACGCCCCAAGATTTGCTCTCTCTCTCCCCTCTGTAAACAGAGAAGCTCCTATGAAGCATTATCATTGGCAAGTTTTACCCCAAGGCCTTAAATGCAGCTCTTCAATATGCCAGCATTTTGTAGCTTCACTGTCGTCTCCAGTGCGTGTCCGATGTAAAGATGCCATCATCCTTCATTACATGGATGATATCCTGGTGTGTGGACCCAATAACACTGTATTAGAAAGTACACTTGACCTAGTGATTAAAGTTTTAACCTCTGCTGGATTTCAATTACAGGAGGACAAAGTTCAGAGCATGCAACCTTGGAAATACCTGGGCCTGGAGATCACAGCACGGACAATTGCTCCGCAAAATTACAAATTAATTGTAGTCCTAAAACCCTAGTGGATCTTCATGCATTGTGTGGTTCATTGAATTGAGTCAGACCCTGGGTAGGTCTTACTAACCAAGACCTGAGTCCCCTCCTCAATTTGTTAAAGGGGGAGAGAGAGTTAACCTCTCCCAGGGAACTGACCCCCTGAGGCAAAGGCTGCACTCAAAAAAGTAGAAAAAGCCTTAGCCGAGAGACAAGCTAACCTCTACAATCCGGAGTTACCTTTCAAATTTATTATTCTGGGAAGGCTACCACACCTGCATGGGTTAATATTTCAGTGGATTGAGGGACAGAAAGACACTCTCAATCCTAGAGTGGGCCTTCCTCTCCCATCAACGATCCAAGACCATCACTAAGCCACAAGAGCTGATGGCTCAGCTAATTTGGAAAGCTAGAATGAGACTGCGTGAGCTATCAGGGTGTGATTTTGCATGCATACACCTTCCGGTGAAACTTTCCAAGGAAGGAAAAGGCTCTCCTGAGAAATTAACAAAGGAGATGTTAGAACATCTTCTCCAGAGTAATGCTGACCTCCAGTTTTCTCTGGACAGCTTCAGGGGACAGATCTCTGTCCACTGCCCTTCACATAAGCTTTTCCATGAGGAGTTCCACCTCATTCCTCAGGAGAAAAGGAGCCGAAGGCCCCTCAAAGCTCTCACAGTGTTCACAGATGCATCAGGGACACCTCACAAGTTGGTGATGACTTGGAGAGACCCACAGACCCAGCTTTGGGAAGCTGACATTCAGTTTGTGGAGGGGTCCCCCCAAATAGCTGAACTGGATGCTGTGGTGAGGGCTTTTGATAAATTTTCAGAGCCAATTAACCTGGTGACTGACTCGGCTTATGTGGCAGGGATAGTGTCCCAAGATGAACAGGCCGTTCTCAAGGAGATTGAAAATGAACATCTCTTTCAGCTGATTTCAAAGCTGATATATTTGGTATCACACAGGGAGCACCCATTTTATGTTATGCATCTAAGATCACACATTTGCCAGGTGAGATCACAGAGGGTAACAGACAGGCAGACCTTCTTGCTGCCCCTGCTGAAAAAGCACCTCTTCCAGACATTTTCCAACAAGCAAAAATGAGTCATCAAAAATACCATCAAAATGTGCCAGGACTAATTCGCCAGTTCCACCTTGCACAGAGCCAGGCTAAAGCCATTGTAGCTACCTGTCCTAAATGTCAGCTCCAGGCCATGCCATTGCTTGGTATTGGGGTTAACTCCCGAGGCCTTCAGAGTTGCGAGATATGGCAAACAGATATAACCCATGTTCCCAGTTTTGGACGCCTGAGGTATGTACATGTAAGTATTGACACGTACTCTGGCGCACTGTATGCCTCTGCCCATGTAGGAGAAAAGGCGGCACATGTAAAACAGCACCTAGTGCAGGCCTTTGCAGTGCTTGGGATCCCTAAGGAAATTATAACTGACAATGGCCCAGTGTATACTTCCAATGAGTTCCTTGAGTTTGTCCAGCAGTGGGGAATAGGACACAGCACAGGCATCCCTTATTCCACCACAGATCAAGCGGTCATTGAGCGAGCCCACCAAACCCTCAAACAAGTCCTAGAGAAACAGAGCAGCTTAACTGCATGGATGTCCCCCCAGCAAAAATATTGCAAAGCTATGTTTGCTATCAATTTTCTGAATTGTTCTTTTGAAAACATGAACCCCCCGGTAACACGTCACTTTAACAGTGGTGAGCAGTTCAAAACAGCAAAACGCCCACCAGTTCTGATTAAAGACCCGGAAACCTGGGAAACAAGGACCTTATGAGTTGGTCACCTGGGGCCGTGGGTATGCCTGTGTCTCCACCCCGTCAGGCCCACGCTTGATACCCTGGAAGTGGGTAAAACTTTTTGTCCCTAAAAGTCCCACTCCAGCTGAAAGAGAGGAGAACCAAGTAGAAGTTGCCTCGAAGAGACGACGGCGCCGAGAGGAAAAGGAGACATCCTCCTAATCTCGAGTTTCTCCCCAGCAGACTCAGGAACTTTATCATGTACTTTAAACTGTTTGTTTTTACTTCTCGAAAGATATCCCTCTCACTCAGCCTTACAAGAAACCCTATCCAAGTCGTTATCCTGGTCACCCTGAATGCCTTGACATCTGCATGGATCATCCCACAACCACACCAGAACATTTGGGTGACCCTGGCATGAACACTCCAGCAGGAAAACATTTATCTACTGCAGCAGCGAAAAATCCTATGTCCACCTGCCTGTTAGGAATCCCATTGCAGCATGATGTATTTCCACGTAGCTTTGGTACATTTACTCCCGAACCAGGTAATAAGTCACACAACATTCAAATAGAAGCGGAGTTCAAAAACCTCCTTGAGGAATGGCTGTCACATTTACCTAAGGCAGCCCAGGAACCCCAGGAGTTAGAACTACTAGGTTCCTCTCCAGCATTATACTGCATACACTTCAGAGTCAGTCCTCCAATTAATAAAAAAACCTTTCACAACATAGTACAACATCAAGAAAAATTCACAGCAAAAAGGTGGTGCAGTGTCCTAAGCCCTATCAAGGCACATTCCCCATCCCATGCACATCCCAAAAGCCTCCCTAAAGGACTGTTCCTCATTTGTGGGGACCGAGCGTGGGCAGGAATTCCATCCCGTCTTCTCGGAGGGCTGTGTACCATAGGGCATCTATTGCTGCTAGCACCCAATCAAACATTAATTGGCGAATGGACCCATAAAAATAATTCGGCTAAGAAAATTCAGAAAAGAAGTGTTAAAAATTTAGATGCAGATTGTGGCTTAGAAATTTTTCATTGGTCCAAATCAAAAGGAATTGCTGCGTCTATATTCCTTCCTTGGGTGGCTGCAGCCAAGGCCCTAGAAGAATTAGGACATCTCAAATGTTGGGTAGTTAAGCAAGTGAATTTAACATCAAACGCCATAAGTGCCCTCCTAGAAGATGAGGAAATAACCAGGCAGGCCACTCTCCAAAATCGTGCTGCAATAGACTTTCTCCTCTTCCTTCATGGGCACGAGTGTCGAGAATTTGAGGGTCAAACTGCTGCTTGAACCTGACATCAAAAGCTCCTAATGTCCACGCCGCACTCCGAGAAATGACAAGCATGATTGGACAAGTCAAGCAAGAAACTGAAGATTGGTTCAGTGGACTGTTTAAAAACTGGGGGCTCTCAGGGTGGTGGGTTTCAGTGGTGAAAAGTATTCTGTCACTTCTAGTTGTTATCCTGCTAATAGTGTTAATGTTCAAGATTTTAAGTAAGATACTGTATAAGGGCATCAATAAGCTAATCTCATCTACCTCAGATGTCAACCACATCGAGTTAGCAAACCAGAAGAACCCTTACTGGCCTGCAAATGGAAATTGGTGGGCCACTTCAAGTCATTAATTCATATAAGCTCGTTACCTTTCACTAATTTTATAAAACAAAATAGGGGGAGATGTGGTAGTGCAAATGACTCCCTCCATGTGTGTCTCCAGGTATCCCCGTCCCCAAGTGACGTGTTTTTCCCCTCCCCTCCCTGTCCCTGGAATGTTTTTCCCATTGGCTGATGCTGTATGCCTCCCCTCCCCGATCCCGAGGTTTGAAAAACTCCGGGAAAGCTTCACTGGGTCTCTTTTTCTCTCCCGGATTTTGCCAAGAATAAACTCCAGCTTCCATCCCAGAGGAAAAGCAGCCCTTGGTCTTACTTTAGTTCCGAAG
Organism: Certhia americana; assembly: GCA_018697195.1. Taxonomy (NCBI): domain Eukaryota; kingdom Metazoa; phylum Chordata; class Aves; order Passeriformes; family Certhiidae; genus Certhia; species Certhia americana. The sequence continues at coordinate 7,728,155 of JAGMWU010000027.1, read as the reverse complement.
GGGACCTCCTGCCTTCCCCACCGCACAGCTAGCTAGGGGAACTCAGGAAGAGCAAGGAAGGGGGTCTCCTTCATCCTTGATATACTTGATGAGCAGAAAGAGCCTGCGGTATCTCCTCCAGCACTTGCCGTGCTTCAGGGATCAACCTCTGAGGTGAATTCAGGCCAGAATCCCCCTTTAAAATGTCAAAAAGTGGGGACAATTGTGCCATGGTCAGTCCTAAATAAGGACGTAACCAACCAATAACACCTAGCAATTTCTGGGCATCCTTCAGAGTCCTAATAGACTCCAAGAATTGCACCTCTTGATGCTGAATGGTTTGATCCAAAATTTTGACCCCCCGATATTTCCAGGGAGGGTGCTGCTGGACCTTTTCCAGGGCCACTTGCAGTCCATAACAGCGTAAAGCAGCAAACAGCTGAGGCTGTATCCTCAGCAACTCATCCTGGGTGGAAGTGGCTACCAAGATGTCAGCCATGTAATGATAACAATATGCATAGGGAAACTGCTTGCGGACTCCAGACAAGGCCTGAGCCACATACCATTGACAAATAGTTGGGCTGTTACGACAGCCCTGTGGCAAAACTTTCCATTGATATGTCTGCACAGGCTCAGCATTGTAAATTGAAGGTACAGTAAAGGCAAATTTTGGCCTGTCAGCAGGGCACAAAGGAATTGTAAAAAACAATCCTTCAGATCAACAATCAAAATGTCCCACCCAGCAGGGAGCATGGTGGGTGAGGGCATACCAGGTTGCAATGCCCCCATACTTTCCATTACTGCGTTAATCTTTCTCAGGTCTTGCAACAACCTCTATTTCTCAGATTTTTTCTTTATGTCAAAAACAGGGGTATTCCAGGGGCTAGTAGAAAGTTCAATGTGCCCCTGTTGCAACTGTTCATGAACCAATTGGTGAAGGGCAATCAATTTGTCCTTCGGCAGGGGCCACTGGTTTTGCCAAATAGGTGTGTTCACCAGCCACCGTAAAGGCAGCATAGGATATTTTCTGCCCTTCAATGCAGTGGCCCCAATTAAAAATTTATTTCAATTCATGCTTCCCAGGCTGCCAAAACATCCCTCCCCCAGAGGTTGATCGGGGCTGCAGTAATGTGGGGTCGGACTGAGGCTGTCTACCCTTCGAAGTTTCTGATAAACAGGCCATTGACTTACAAAGGTCTGTGTTGCACCCCCCAACTCTTTAATGGCCTGACCAAGCAGGGCCATCAGCCACATTAGAGGCCATGCAGAAAGGGAGATCACCGTCACATCAGCCCCTGTGTCAATCAAACCTCTGAGTTGGATCTGAGGTGGGCTTGCATCATGTAAAATCAGAGTACACAACATCTGTGGGGGCTTGTTGGAGATCTTCACTCCCACATGTCTCTTCCCTGATAGGGGAGGCCTTTTCAAAAGTTCTTGTTAAGAAGAAGGCAAATGGGACACTTGGTTGTTCTCGTTCTTCAGGTTATTATTTTTTCATCAGCAGTTTCTGTACACCAGGCTTTACACCAGCCTGGCATGCGGGAAAAAAGACACCAAAAAGCCTCAAACACACAGAATCAAGGCTCTCTTAAAGATAATTCACCCAATTATCACCAAGGACGTACATTATTTCTATTTTTCTTCCAATAACTAACTAAATCTCTATTCACATGGTACTACACTGCAGCAAATTTTGACCAATCGTTCTGTGTCCCCAATGCTGCAGAATATGGAGTAGATGAAGAAGGAGGAAGAAGCCTGAAAACATCAAGGATCCTCCATCTTGCCTTCATCTATTTACCATGATAACAAACTCAAAATCTAAAATTCTCACCCTGTGATAAATTACATATTATGCTACTATCTAATTTACATTCTTGAAAGTTCTGCTACATCCAGAGCCTAGGAAGCCCTTTCCATGGACAAATATTGAAATCGGTGTTTGTCAGAGGGTTTGGATCCCTTAAAACATGCAGAGGAATATTTTCTGCATTCTGGGTTCCAACAGGTGCTGATCCAAGATATTCATAGTCCAAAAGACTTGTGGCGGTCCTGTGGATCCGAAGCCACCGTCTTTATGATCTCACTGATCAGTCCTGGGAACACATGATTGTAAAGGCACAAGCTGAGCCATACGAGTTCCTGCTTGGATAGTGACAGGGGGAGAAGGCGTGGAAACTAAAGCACACATTTGACCTGTAAAGTCAAAGTCAATGACACCTGTGTGCACAAAGATTCCATGGAGAGTGGCACTGTTAGCGTATAGACACACATAATCACAGGATTACATGCGAGGTGCTTTTATTAATGGCCACTGTGGTGCTAGGGGTATAACCCCAAATCTAGCTCCGTTGGCTTTGTTCAAAATGCACATATTTACACTATTTAATTATATAACTATATTTGTTTAAACAATATTAATAGTACTCATATTGTTCTATTATATGAGCTACCATAATAATCGTAGGTACATTTAATCACAGGTGCAGTTTCACACGGCCTACCGAAAATAATGCATAACATTCCTTTCCTACCTCCCTCAGATCTATGTTTGAATTCTCCCATGATTTTCAGAACATTTTTAACTTAGAACTTTTTAACCCTATACTAACATTGTTACCCCCTTTGAAATTATTTCACATTACTATAATAAGTGTAATGCTTTCGCTTTATACAGTTTTTAGACTTGATGTTCATTTTCAAATCCACAGTTGTTATAGCTGGAGGATGTGAGGATGACGGATGTGGGTTTCTGTCTTGGGTCAATGCCTTTATTATCTTCTGATTCCAGGATGCTCTCTTTTGTATTTCTCTTTTCAGAATAGCATAGATTAGCCAAATTGTCAGAGTCTGGAATTATGAGAGATATTTCTTTGCATGTTTGGGAGATTTTGGAATCTCTGGCAAACAGTGTTTTTAACCTTTGTTCATGGGAAAAGGGCTTTTAAGCTCTGAAATGAAGCAGAGTTTTCAACGGTGTGTATTAAATAGTAGAGTAGTGTGTAGTTTTATCACAGGGTGAGAATTTTAGATCTATGGGGTTTTTAGGATGGTAAGCAGGTGAAGGCAAGATGGAGGAAGTATATGGCTTTTGGGTTTCTTCTGTCTTCTTCCTTGCCTCCATCTTCTGCAGTGAGGTGGCACATTATAGTTGGCTTAGAATAGAATCTAACCTTCTAACATAGATAATAGTTATTGGAGTAGAATTATAAATACTGATTACATGGATTGTAGTATAAATATCCACGCCACCCTTAGGGTGGGGGCATTTTGCATTAGGTAGTTGAGCATTAGGCATTAGGCATTTTGCATTAGAGCATTTGGCATTAGGAATTGGGCATTTGGGGCTTTGGAGTTTCGTGCCTTGAACTGACATGCAATGAAGAACTCTGCAGGTCAGGAACAGAATGTAATGATAAGAAATAATAAACTATGAAGAAAGAGAAAACAAGAAGAAAAGTCTCGCGGACCTGCTCTTTCAAACTCTCTGGCTGGGGAAAACAAAACTGTATACATTCTCAGGAAAAGATAAACAGCTGGACGGCAGAAAAACAAAAAAATAATTTTTTATAATTCTGAGACCAAATTGCTAAAAACATGATCAGCAGGATGATCAAGTTCTTTTTAATCCATCAACTCACATTCCATCCTAACCCTTTAAAAATTTTATCTATCCAAGTTGTAGTTAAATCTTTTTGTTCTTCCTGTGCTTCATGTTCTACTTGCTTTAATTGACTAATGTCATGTTCTACATCTGCAGTTACGTTTCGTATGTGTATGCAGCAATGATCTATTTGTTCTTTTAAATATCCACACACTCCATGTTCCTTTAGGAGCAGCATATCTAAGGCTAATCTGTTTTGTAGGGTCATTTTTGTTGTGGCTTGTAATTGCACATTCAATTCTTTAAACCCTTTCATGGTGACTCTTGCTAATCTCTCCACCTGACCTGTAAGTTTGTACAGCATTTCTCTATTTTGATAATTTGCTATAGGACCAAACAAGGATTCTAGGGCCCATCCAAATTTTACTCCACTAGAGGGTTCTTGACAAGTTTCCGCATCCTGATTTTCATTTTCCTGAACTTCTCGTCTTGTTCTTATTTTTAGAAGTTCATGGTTTCCCTTAAATGGGGATTTCTTCCAAATTGGGCATAAAGTGGGGAGGCCTAAAATGATTTCTTTTACTTTCCTATCTATAGGCAGATGGGTAGTCTGAGTACCGTCACTTAAGGCCCATACTAATTGTCCTGGACTCTGAACTGTACTTCTACTACACCTTATTACTACTCTATAATTCAGTTTACCCTGTTTGTGTTTGTCTCCTCTACAGCACAACCAATTCATGAAGCTACTGCCAGGGGAGGTACTTGTTTTATTTCTCTATCATGAGAGGTGCAATCATAAATCTTATTATATGTCCACCAATTTACTTTATTTGCCTCTGATCTACTGCTAGTGGCAGTATTAATTACTCCTGAGTCTGTCTCATTTTCAGAACCCTCCTATTTAATGCACCAGGGGGTGTCTGCCATGTATTGGAATTTTTGGAGTATACTCATTGAAAATGTGCAGTCCTAGGTCTCAGTTCAATCTTTCCAATCTTTTTCCTCACACTTCCATGGAAGAATGGTATCTGAAATGTTTTCTCTAACCTTTTTATATTTTGGCAAGAAGAATTCCCATATTGTATTGTAATGATCCAATAGTGACAACTGTTACGTTATCAAGCTGTTTGGAAAAATAGCCTACCAGCCTTTTCCAGCTTCCCAGGCATTGGGTCAGCACTCCTACTGCTAGGTGTTGCCTCTCATGTACAAACAGTTAAAAGTCTTTAGACAAATCAGGTAATCCTAACGTGGGAGAAGTTGTCAATGCCTCCTTTAATTTAAGGAAGGCCTCCTTCTGTTGTCTGCCCCAGGTAAACATCTGTGTCTTCTGGGCTTCATACAGGCGTTTTACAATTAGTCCATAGTCCATGATCCACAGGCGACAGCACCCTGTCATCCCAAGGAAGACTTGCAGCTCATGTAAATTCTGGGGTTTTGGAATAGCACAAATAATTTGGATACGGTTAGTATCTAGTTTTTGCTGCCCTTGTGAGATTTCACATCCCAGGTAAATCACAGTCTGCTGGGAAATCTGTGCTTTCTCCTTAGACACTTTATATCCTCCCATTCCCAGTGAATTTAAGATTTCTACTGTTACTTTTACACAGGTTGTCTTCTGTAGCTATCAGTATATCAACATACTGTAACAACAGGTATTGATTTCTCGGTACTTGCCCATTTTTAGTCCAGGTCTCCAGGTCCTTTGCTAGTTGGTTTTCATATAGGGTAGGGCTGTTCTTATATCCTTGTGGAAGTCGGGTCCAGGTGAGTTGAGTTTTGCTTCTGCTTTCTGGGTTCTCCCACTCGAAAGCAAACAGTTTCCTACTCTCTTTGTCAAGGGGAATGCAGAAAAAGGCATCTTTTAAATCAATTACAATAAATCACTTATATTGTTCTTTTACAGATGCTAACAATGTATATGAATTGGCAACCACTGGATAAATGTCTTTAGTTATTTCATTTATTGCTCTTAGACCCTTCACTAGTCTATACTCTCCGTTTGGTTTCTTTACTGGGAATATTAGTGTGTTATATTTTGATTCACATTCTTCTAAAATTTGGTATCTTAAAAATTTATCAATGATTTTTACTATTCCTTGCCGTGCTTCTGGTTTTATAGGATACTGTTTAACCTGTACAACTTTTGTTCCTTTTTTTAACTCTACATGTACTGGTTGTGTAATTTAGACTTCCTTGGTATCTCTGTTTCCCATACAAGGGGAATTACTGCTTCTTCTGCTTCCCTAGGGATAGTAAGAATTGTTTGGGTTTTTATCATTAGAATTTGTTTTGTTTTTGACTCAGGTATTTTCATTAAAAGCTCTCCATTCTCAAAGGCTATTACTGCATCAAGTTTCGCTAATAAATCTCGCCCTAGAAGTGGAATGGGACACTCAGTTACATACAAGAATTCATGCATTAAGACTTTATTTCCAGAACACAATTCTAAGGGTTGTTGCAATGGCAGATTCTCCTCCTTCCCTGTGACACCGACTATTGGTGCTGATTTGTTCCCGATTGGCCCTCTCATATCATTTAATACAGAATATGTGGCCCCTGTATCCACCAGGAATTTTGTCCCCCAACTGTATAGTTACCAAAGGTTCTTGTACTGGCTTCTGACTCGATTCTAGTCTATATTCCTCTAAGTATCATCAAGGGCACAGCATCCTGGCTGAAGTGATTGCCCTGGTTAAACCGGTTTGGGCACTCACATTTCCAATGTCCCTCCTGTTTACAAAAGGCACATTTTTATACTCAGTCCTGGCATGACTGCTTCTTGTCCTCTGCCAAGTCCACCCTTACCCCTCCCTCTGCCACCTCTCCCGTGTCCCAAAGCTCCTTTCCCCTGTATGACTGCTAAGAGATTTTGCTGTTTTTTCCTATTTGATTCCTTTTCTCAGTTATTATACACTTTACATGCTACTTCGAGTAGCTTATCTAAATTTCTCAAATCTCCTCCTAATTTTTGTAATTTCTTTCTAATATCATCCTGTGATTGCCCAAGAAATATGAGAGCAAGCTGAACTTTTGCCTGCTCTGTGTCTAGCTGGAGATCTGTATATTTTCTTGCTGCCTCCTTAAGCCTTTCTAAAAAGGCGGTAGGAGATTCTTTCTTTTCCTGCCTGACCTCATAGAATTTAGACCAATTCACAGTTTTAGGCATAGCAGTCTGGTCTCCTATCTGGACTCACTCTTGATATCGCTTCAGTCTTCGCATACCCTCATATGTATTTGGATCCCACCCTGGGTCCTCTGTGGGAAAATTCTGATCTAAATTCCCCGTTACCAATCCATTCATAATATCTTCTCCTGCACTCTCCTTGCCTATCCTAAGTACCATTTCTTTCTCCATAGAATCCATTAAAGTATCTAGTATCAATTGGATATCATCCCAGTCCAATTTCTGAGTTTTCATAATCATTTTCACTACTCTTGACACTTTATCAGGGTTTTCCATAAAAGTTCCAGCCGACTGCTTCCAAATTACAAAGTCTGCAGGAGTAAAAGGTACTTTTACAAACACTGGTCCTTCCCCTCCCACCCCTTGTCTTAAGGGGGCAATCACAGTCCTCCTTTGCCTACTCGAGCCTAATAAGCTCTTTCCTGTTCTAGAGAGGACCGGGACGAGTTTTGACCAAGTTCAATGAGATACTGGGGTCACTGATTCAGTTTCCTCACCCCCACTACTATTCTCTTCTCCACCCACATTCTTTCTATTTCCTTGTAACACTCTTATAAAATATATGTACGTGATTTGTGTTTGATAAATGTCTGCTCTGTTGAGGCAGATTTACAAGGTAGATAGAGTTACAATAGATAAGTCCAGCTACAATGATAATAAATAAAGATAGAGACAGGATGGAACAGGATGTGATTATTTGTATAAGATTATCTGCTTTTCCTTGCTTGCTTGATGCTTTAATAATGTACGCTTGTGTTAAAGGAAAGTGGAATGCAAGGTCATTGAAAAAGATAAGTCCCTTCCATCCAGCAACCCCCAAAAGGGTGATGAAGACCCCTAGCAACAGTGGAGAGTCTGCCCAGTACAATCTTGAAGACAAAAAACTGAAGAAACAAAACTGGGAGGGAACTGAAGGGAAACGAGACCTGCAACAGTATAAAACCAAGACAAACTGCGAATGTAATTGGTGGGCCTTGTTAGATCGTAGTCTTTAACAGCTGCCCAGCGCTGCTTGCTTGCCATTCTCAATAAAATTTATTAATTAATTGTAAAAAAGCTCTGTTCATTTATAACAACAGTTAAATTCTGATCATCTCTTCGGGAAGAGGGAACAGGTGAAGGCGGGAGAGGAGGGTAAAGAGGGACAGGTGAAATGAAATTAGGTGAAGTAGTGTTAGGTGGGTTAGGTGAAATAGGGTCAAGTGAATGATCAGGTTCCTCTGGAGCTGTTGGAGCAACTAGTAAATCATCATCCATATAGTCTTTCTGATACAAACTTTCTTTTAGTGCCAAATGTTCTAAACAACGTTTCCTTTTCACACAAGCCGCACACTTATCATCCATGCAAACTGTAACTACCATCAATCCACACTCAGCCTGCCCTTCTGGTTTTTCCCATAAATAGAAAAACAAGTCAACATACAGAACTTTGTCTCATTTTCCCTCTTGTTTACAGAACAACATTAATTGTCAAATAGTGTTATATTGCAAAGATCCATTCTCTGGCCACTTTTCCCCACTCTCTAAAACATATTTTGGCCACCATGTGTTACAATAAGTAATCAGCTTATCTTTACATAAATCTTGTCCAAAATTACTTTGTTTCCAATGTGCCAATACACACTCCAAAGGAGAAGTACTTGTTATGGAGGCAGTGCTGCCCAAAAACCCTTTGAGCCTCTTCGTATTATAGATACAAAATACCACTGAATGCCGAGCCTGCAGTGTTTTCGCGATTGCCTTACGGACAGTGCCTAGGCATTACCAGGAATTCCTTAGCCCAACCGTGCGTAACTTTCACCACATCTTATCGGCAGGCACCAGACCAGACTGAAAAGCACCTTACCTCTCCAGAGGGACGTTGTGAGCGGCAGAGTCGGTTGCGGCTGATGGGCTCCCCAAGAATCCCTTGGTGCCGGCTGGAGCGTGATCGGGTCCCGAACTCGCTCAGCAGCATGCACAGGGTCCCATCTAGAGTCGTCAAAATGTTAGTGTATAGACACACATAATCACAGAAGGATTACATGTGAAGTGCTTTTATTAATGGCCACTGCGGTGCTAGGGGTACAACCCAAAATCTAGCTCCATTGGCTTTGTTCAAAATGCACATATTTACACTATTTAATTATATAACTATATTTGTTTAAGCTATATTAATCGTATTCATATTGTTCTATTATATGAGCTACCATAATAATCATAGGTACATTTAATCACAGGTGCAGTTTCACATGGCCTACCGAAAACAATGCACAACATTCCTTTCCTACCTCCCTCAGATCTACGTTTGATTTTTCCCATGATTTTCAGAACATTTTTAACTTAGAACTTTTTATCTGTATACTAACAACACTAGATCTTCCTACAAGTAGTGCACTCAGCCCGTAGCCTAAAGGTCCAAAGGCATCCAAAGGAACCTTATGCACACTACTAGAGTCTAGAATGACTGTTGCTGTGGTGTCTACATCCACCATGGCTGAGCTGCGGGTGCTGCCTGAAAATTGGCTGAGCAATCCTGTGCCAGTGCTATGGTCTGAGGTACTGTTTGTGTCTGAGCGCTGTACCCTTTGGCAGTCATCTGTCTGTTTTCCTCACCTGCCAACCACTGACTGTGAGCATGTTTTTTAGACTTGCATTGATTCGCATAATGACCTGGCTTTGCACACTTGGCACATAGAAAAGTAGGCGCCTCAGCTTTTTGTTGCTTTAGTTTCTGCTTATTTTTGCCTTTATTTTTTCCCTATTTCTGTTTTCCATCCCCTGACACTGTCTGCTGGTGCCACATGGCAGCTGCTAGAGCAGAGGCTTTATAGTCTATGGAACCTACATTCGCACATGCTTGAATCATGTCAGTTAAGGACACATCTCCTGGCAGAGCTTTTATAATCTTTTTACAGCCAGGGTTTGCATTGTCCTTGGCCAACTGTTTACATAACAGTTGCCGTAGACTATCGTCCTCTACCTGCTTCTCCAAAGCTGCTGCCACTTTCTGAACAAATGGTAAAAATGGTTCTTTAAGACCCTGAATTATTTTTACATATCTTGGCCTGGGAGCAGCTGCTTCTATAGTTTTTAGCAATGCCGCATTGCCTATTTTTTGGTACTGCTCAAGAACTAGAGGGTCCCAGATAGCCGGAAGATCAGGATTAGCAAAAGCATGTCGACCCATAAGAGCATCGACTCTCACAGCAAACCTGGGATCAGCTTGAGGGCATTGCGTATTATCTGTGGCTGTTTTTTCAGCCATCTGTCTCCAGTTATCTTCAAAGACTTTAAATTGGACAGGCTGAAACAGCACTTGAGCTATATGCTTAATGTCATATGGGGCTAGCAAATCTGTATTTAGTACTCTGATGATTTGCATAACCTGTGTAGAACCAAGGCCATACTGCGCAACCTTATCTTGCAAATCCTTCACGGCAGGCCAAGCTATAACATTGTGTCTATCTAGTTGCCCTGTGTTAGGGACAGCTTTAAAGACAGGAAATGCTTGAGCCTCCTCTTGGGACTCAACCTCGCCGTTATGACTTTGTTGTGTCCCCTCCCCAAGGGTTGAATTGAGCTCGCAAGCATCCACCTGGATGCCCTCTTCCACTCCTCACCCAGTGACGGCCCCACCCCCGGGCATCCCCATTCATTCTAGCAAATCCCAGTCATCTTTTTGCAAAGCCCGAAGTTTGACTGCTTCCCAGAAAGCACGGTGGTTCTTCGGTCTGACAGTGACTGAGCACGGAGGGAGTGTCCAGAGATGGTCCCGGGGAGAGGCCGAGGGACTATCGCGGCGTCGGCTTTGTGACGCGAAGGCACGCCCCCGGAGGGGAGACCACTGTCTGTCGCCGCCGGTGTCGGTGACGTCAGGGGGGGGGTGAAAGCGGTGGATGCGGGATACGGCCGACGGAAGAAGACATGGCTGCCGAAGGCAACGAAGGGAGGGGCCCGCCCGGGGACAGTTGGGCAGTGGCTCCTCCCGGGGCGGGCGGGGTGGGCTGTGACATTGAAGGCGGAGGAGGAGCCGTCGTCACCCCTGTGACAGCAGTGGGCGGTGCCGGCGCTCCAGCCTGGGCGGGCGGGGCCGCCTCTGGAGATGGACGCTGAGGGGCAAAGAGAGTCACGCCCCCTGCAGGTGCGGGCCCAGCCGCCGCGGGCTGTGCCGCCCATGCGGCCGTCAGCGCTGCCACCACTGCCTGCACCACGGCTGCCGCTTGTTCCCCGGCCGCAGCCCAATCCTGCGCTTCACGGGCTACTGCCGCCGCCTGCACTGCCGCACCTGCCGCCGCGCGCGCGTCTGCCGCAAGCCGGGCGGCCGCCGCCGCTGCCGCCGGGAAGAGCAGGGCGTGTGCGGTCCCCGCGGTGGGAGGTGGAGGGGCTGAGGGAACAACCCTTGCGGTGACGTCATCGTGTGACGGAGAGATCTGGTCCTGCCTGGGGATTCCCGACGCTGGCGCGAATGGGGGGGCGCTCATCGCACTCTTCAGGCGCCGCGCTCGGTGGGCACGCCCGCGCTGGTGAGGGATAGACCGGCTTGACAGTCATTCGGAGAGGGATAGCTGGGCTTGGCATAGTCTTTGGGCGAGGGATAAGTTGTACGGGGGACCGGCGGACCCGGCGGACTTCCGGAGGAAGCCACACAGTGAATTACAACTGCATGGTCCTGTTCTCCGCTCCACCGTGAATCAGTGTCCCCTTCTTGGTCTGCCCCTAGCTCTACGTCGCTTCCCTCTTGTATCTCACTATTTTTTGGGGCCTCTCCTTGCAGGCTTATATAGAGTCCCCCAAGTGTCCATCAAGGGGAGGGCTTTAGCGTCCCCTCTCTGAATTGCTCTCCACAAATGGTCTCCGAGGCTCCGCCAGGCGAACGGGGAGAACGCAGCCTCTGCGTCCACTGAGAACCCGTGGGTTTGAGCCCAAGCTAATAAAGCACACAGGGCTTGGTCCGAGACAGGATTGGCCATGCTCGGTAATATGGCTCTCCAAGACGAAAGCACGGATTCCTGCTCTGCAGAAAGTTGGCTTCCCATTTTTAAAAGACCTTTTCTCCTATCAACTACGCCGGAGGTGGGAGGTGCCGCTCCGAACGAGCCTGACAGGCTCCGAGCTTACACTCGAGGTCCGAAGGAGACCAAACCTCTCAAAGGAGGGCAGGGAACTATAGTATCTCTCTCTCTGTGAGTGGAGGATGACTTCCGACGTGTAGACCGTGTGGACCGTCTTGTCCCGCGGCGTCACAGAGGTCCACAGCTTCCCAGATGGCACGGACTCTGTCCGGCCTTTTAGAACAGCACGGGTTCCAAGCCCTGTTTTTTGACCACACTCAAAGATGCAGTCCCGCTCTCCTGAGTTCATCTGCAGCTAAATCTGCCAGACGGCACTGCTTTGGCCAGGGACAGTCTGGCCCGGGCAATCGCCCCGGTCCAGACGGAGTTCCGAGACTCGTTCCGTCTGCCAGCAGTTGCCAGGAGTTCTGCTAAGTAAAGACTGTAGGCAAACCCATTGCCCTATAAACGTCAAAGGCAAAATCTCCCTCTGACTTCAGAAAGGTTCTGCTTTCAAAGCTGTATTGGAGTACAATTCTACTTTCCCATTCATAGGGAGTGTACAGAAATGCGTTTGCATCCATGATGAAAAATTGAGTGTTTAGTATGCAGAAAGCATCCCCACTGTTTGTGGTTTGTTTTGTTTTTTTTAATTAGAAAGCCAGATCACTGTAACACTGAGAAGCTAGTATGTCACAGTCTATCAGCTGCAATGCTAGCATTCACGGGTCTGAATTTTCTCTTTGGCTTGCTCATAGGAACTTTGCAAAAAGAATTTCTCCAGTGTTAATCAGACCATCTAAACCAGACTGCCAGCTTTGGAGAAGGGAAACAAAATTCAAAACTTGACTGCAAGCCTCCTAGGGCCTGTCAATGCCTAAAATCACAAGCCAAACAATATTAAGATGATAAAAAGTGGCTACTTTTAATGAAGGTCTTTCATGGCACAAATATGGCAAAATGCACGTGTAATACAGGACTGACAATTTTATAAGTTTTAAAATTTAGCATACTTAACAGAAATCATCCAATTAGAGGAACAATTGAGTAAGTAATCCCCCCTTTTGGTTCTGCCTCCACTGAAGCCCCCCCTTCCAGCTTCTAACCCCTCATTTATTATGTCTATGATATATGGAGAAAATAAGATGTCCTTGGTTCACTACAGAGGCAAGACTAAATAAGATTCCAGGAGGGTTAGCTTATTGTTCTAAGTGAAGAGGTAGGAAAAGTATAAGAGTTAGTTAAGGAACAATATAACTATATAATAATAATAATCTCCAGAGCTATGAATATATGAAAAATGTATAAAAAGCAAAAATCTTTTTGGCATCATTCCCCCCTTTAGAGACTTGGCAAAACTTTTACCTTGTCTAGTCTGTATTCTTTATATTTAACCACAGCATCGAATCACACAGCCAGCTATTACGCAAAAACTAACTGCAAATACATCTAATATGAACAGTTATTTTATCCAGGCCCAGTTTGGTAACCATGTATAGATTGTGTAGAAGACATGTTCAAAGTTCAATGAGTTGTTTTTGAGAGCTACTTGATGTAAAATTTGAGTTTGTTTCCAAATTTCAGTCAAATCCTTATTAATTCTTCCACTTTCATCTATGTACAAACAACTAGTGTTAATGACTGCACACAGGCCCCCTTGTGTGGCTAATATGAAACAGAGAGCCATTCTGTTTTGCAGAACCACGAGAAAAACTTATGTTGTCCTTCTGCCTTGGTTGTATGCAGATTCTCAGTAAGACTATAGGTAAGGCCTGAACCCATGTCATGGATGCCTCTTGACAAATTTTTCTAATCTGGGTTTTGAGGGTTCCATTCATATGTTCAACTTTGCCATTTGCTTGGGGTCTGTATGGTGTATGCAGATCCGGAGCAATTTTTAGAATTTGGCTAACCTCTCCTACTACAGTTGCAACAAAGTGTGGCCCCCTATCTGATGACAACCACAAAGGAACCCCAAACCTTGGAATTATGTGATTGAGCAAAACTTTCACCACCTCTTTCGCTGTGTTAGTACAACAGGGGCAAGCTTCAGGCCATCCACTGAAGGTGTTGTTATAGATGAGTGATGCAATGGTTGGTTCTCACAATTAAGAGGCAAATATTATGTGTATGTTATGAGAAGTTTTGTAGATGTATAGTTATGTTACTATGTCCTCCCATAGTTCTCTTTGCCCTCCCCCTTGTATTGTTGTCACGGGATGGCCTTGGTAGTTGGGACGTTTGGGGAGGGTTGGCTTGTTACTATGGCAACACCTGACCTCCAGTCAAGATGTAAGAAGATGATTTCCACCAATGGATGGAGAAGAAGGAGTTGACTAACAAGACTTTGAGTGGGGGTAGAGCTATAAAAGGCAGAACATCCATTTTGTGGATGAGCACATGGCGGTTGAGTCCTTTGCTCCCAGTGCTGCTCTTTCTCCTTATTGAGTCTTTTGTTATATTTTGTTTAGGTTTAATAAACCTTTGAAATTTTAAAAGTGAGTGTCATTTCTCAGTGTCAACCAATGCCAGTATGTACCTGTACCCTTTTTTGAGTGGTAACTCAACAAAATCTATTTGACAATAATCTCCAGGAAGATCTTCTGCCTTTGTTACTCCTAACACCACTCTTTAGCTTGTATCAGGATTGTTTCAACAGCAGATTTCACATTTGCTTACTATAGATTGTACAACATCAGCCATTTCCCTTCCTATTACTACCTTTCTCAGATATTTCAAAAGATTTTCTGTTCTCTAATGGATGCTGTCTTAGGTTGCAATGCAAGATGTACCCAAAAGTATGTATTCTATTACCACCTGTTAAAACCAGGTGGGACAGTGTTCTTTATCTCTTCCACGACCCATCCTCCCTCTGATGCCTTCTGGAGGCTGACCTGGAACAGAGACTAGACAGGGCAAAAGGATAAAGTAGGTATTTATTAAAAGATCTCAATGAATACTCTTAGGCCATGCAAGAGTTCAGATGGACCACACCCAAGATGCACCCGAAAAGTGGTCACAAAAAAATGGCCCCCGGGTCACAAGGTCTCACATTTTTATAAGTTCTGGTCCATTAGCATATTAGAATCAATTGTCCAACCATAGCTTCAGGTTATGAAGCTCCATCCTCCTCGTTTTTCTTCTCGCTTCATCACTGTTTTTGTTCTTGGGCCTGAAAGTTGTCCTTGATATCAAACTAGAGAAGGAATTGTTTTGTCTATCTACACTTTGAAGAGAGCTTAGTAGCACTGAATGTAAAACCTAAAACTACTCACCGAAACAGCACAGAGTCTAAAAAATTATAATAGCTAAAACCTAAGGCATCACCTCCAGGGGGATATCTTCTGTCAATGGGCCATTGAGTCTCACTGCATGACTGATAAAATTACATCATCCCATTGTGAGATGCTTCACCCAGAGGGAGGAGCCAAGCATTCATACCTGGATGTAATCTGAGATTTGGAATACTGCAGTCAGACTTTTCTCTGCTGGATTCCCAGATGAAGACCAGACCCATCTACACCACCACTGGACCTTCAGAGGAAAACTACACTCTTCTACAGGATCACTGCTTCAACAGAACCACATCTGTCACTCCAGGAGGACTGCAGCCACCATTTAATTGGACTGCTACCAACACCCTGACCGACAGGGTTACAGGTTGTATTCTGACTCTGTCAGTGGTTTTGTACTATTGCATTTTATTTTAATTTTCCTATTATATTGTAGTTCTGACTTGGGATTTCCCACTGGTTTGTTTTCAAATCAATACAGTGCCTCATGTTCTCTCTGTGCTATCTCCTGAGGGAGCAGGGATGGGACTACAATCTGTCCTATTGATGTGACAGCCCACACACTTTCTTTGATTTCAGCCTTAAGGGACTCGATTAACTGGTGTTCTTTCTGATCATACTTTGGGGTAAACCCTTGTCGGAGACTGAATTTTATAATTTAGGGCTTAAACATCTTCATGAAGGACCTTTGCCTATTAAAACCAAACTCTTCAAAAGCTGCAGAGAAAATCACCAAAACCTTGAATGAGGCCCTGGACTGCTTGTTGATGAAGATAAGACTCAGGGGAAAAGAATACATTCACAGCCCCAGGGCTATCAGCTGCCAGGCTCAAACAGGCCCTCACACAAAAGGAGGTGGGGGAGGTTTTGGGTGTGTGGTAAAAGCCTCTGGTAAAATGCAGTGAACTGTCCATCTCCTGCTGTGCAGAGGAGCTCAGCTGTGAAGCCCTTCACCCTGGGGAAACACTGTATTCACACGAGGGATAGCAGAGGGGGTGTCATGGCCCATCAAAGGCCCTCCTCAAAGGGGTCCACAGACCCTGCACCAGAGCACTGCAACGTGATGTAACACATCTACAGTGTTGCAAGGGACAGTGTCAAACTTGCCCTCCCCAAGGGATGCACCTGGGTATTCCCACTTAGCTCAAAACTATATTAATCCATGGGGTGCTATAGTTTTTGGTGATGGAGGGCAGCAGGGAACCCTTGCCACCAAGACCAGATGGAGGGGAGCAACGAGACAGGTTCCCAGAAGGGTGATATTGAGACACTACTTTTGAAGATATTGCTGCTGGGAAAGAGAAGCTTTGCTGAAATCAGTTAAAATTCAGAGGATGGTTAAGAGAGAGACTGGAATTAGATAAGCTAATCCCGGAACTAACAACTCATTGCCTGTCAAGTTTATGTTTGTGTAAGCTGGGTTTGTAAAAACACAAGATGATTGCAGACCCTCTATCTCTAGAAACAGTCCTGGGAACAAGAAATTCCAAGGAGTCATTTATCACATATCCATCAAAGGTTAAAAGTTTAGAACGAGGAAGACTAGTTTTACTTCCTCCCTTTGGTGACCACTCCCCACATAAGACCCCCGACTCATTTCAGAAAACAAACTACGCATGCTTAATAGCCTTTTTGTCAATTAGCATACGAAGCGGAGAAGAGGAGGTGACAAGGGTATGAATATGCATTTGTATTTTGTGTATTCAACATTCTTGTGGATAAAAGGCTTTGTAATTACCTGTGATCTTTGCAGTTCGTATTGGAGAGCTATCCCATACACTTTCTAACTTAACTGTTAGAGAGTCTTTTGTCCGTCACAGTTGGGTATCCATATTAGATCGATATTCATATTTTAATAAATCAATATGTTTCTACCTAACCCCTGTAACTCTCTCCCTGTCCCCCCACCCACTCTTTCTCTCTTTCTCTCTTTCCCTTTTTCCCTCTTTTACTATTAAATAAAATATATCAATTTTTTTGGCTAAAAAACCTAAGGTCATTTGGTTTTAATCATGTTTTTTTGGTATATTTAGAACTTTTCTGTGTTCGATCCATTTTATTCATAGACACACAGTTTCCTTTGATTTTCTGTGTTTAAACTGGTTTGAAACAACCCTGACAGATTGATTTCTTTCTGTGGTACTACTGTGAGAATGCCTTTTCATGCAACCCTCTTTGTTGTTTCATTGGCAAAGGAATTTCCCAATTCGGGAGCTGTTTTCCTTTTCATTGACCTCTGCAATGCGTAATATCTACCTTTGTAGGCTTCCAAACACTCTGCAGGAGTGCATGGATCTGTTCAGCATGTTTGATTCCATTACTTTGAGTGGTCAGCAGCCCTCTTTCTTTCTAGATGACTCCATGGGCATGGAAAACACTAAATGCATATTTGGAATCAGGTGGGAATGATACCTAAAGATTTTTTTGCTTTTTATGTATTTTTCATATATTTGTAGTTTTGTAGACTATTAATATTTCATTATACAGCTCCTGGGTTTTTTCCTACCCTTTCTCTTAGATTTTAGAGTAATAAGCTTACCTTCTAACATATTCCTGAAATACTGTTTAGTTTTATTTTCAAGTAAAGGACCTACAAGAAGAACATTTTGCTTTCCAATCAGAATTTGTGAAGACATAACAAGAAGTGGGGCAAAGAATCCCTGGACCAACTCCAATGGGGCAGTACCCAGGAGAAAAATTGCTTAACCAACTACTCTTTTAATTGGACAATGTTAGATATAATAATTTCTTAAATTTATAAAAATTGTAGAAATCTGATACCTGGGGTATCAAGCAAGCAAAGGGGCCTGGGTGTACCAGGGAGTCACCACTCCACCAATGGCACACACCTTAGTGCACCAGTTCTCTCTATTTATTGATTTTCTAGTTTCTCTTTCCTCAGAGCCCCCTCCTCTTTCATTTCTCCGTGGCTGCACCTGCTCGGTTGGTTGCCAGGGGGTGAACTGTCCTTTTTCAGGAGGAAGGCTCTTTTTCCTCTTCAGTGTCCTTTTTCTGACTTCTGTTTTACACTTGTGTCTAAATTATATTCTTACATAAGCGATTTCTTGGCTATACATTTCGCAAAAGCAGCTATGTCTTGTGATACATCTTTTGCAAGCAGCTTATAATAGTTTTGCTTCATGAACAATTTTCACAAAAGTAATTATAATTTGCACTTTGTCTACTGTTATAAATACATATTATGGTATTGGTTTTTCACAAATATTAGGGTGGATACTATATGTGTTGTATGGAAATGGTTTTAAAGATATAGTTTTCTTTAGGAGTTAAGTAAGTTGATAAAGTGACTTTGTAGTAAGTGAACTGACTGTCTGGTCGGGATAATGCCCACTTAAAGCACCAGCTACTGATATCTGCTACTGATATACCAGCTACCAGCACTGACCATCTGTAGAAATTATGGACCAAGGGCCAAATTAAGACTGACAAGAAGAATTAATTAAAACCACAGCCAAGAAACATGCATGCTCTAAAGAGGCAGGACCAAGGAGTGGCCATGTAAAAGTTCCTAGAAACATGGAAATAAGTTCTTTGAAAAGTTTGAATATATATGTAGATCTGTGAATATGCAACAGGCTGGTGTATTTAAGGGGGTGTCTCAGACACAGCAGGTGTGCTCTTGGCTGAATGCCAAGCACCCGGCTGTAAGAAACCTTTGCTTTATTGTTTGTCTCTTATTATCTTTTATTAAACTTTTAAATTTTACCAGGAAAGTGAACTGTGTTTTTCACAACTGGGAAACTCATCCAAGATTAACACCTCACCTCTGAGACCCCAGGGGACCCAGAGCAGGGGAAGGGTGCCCCTGCCGAGTTCAGCGGTCTCCGCTCCATCTCCTCTGGCGTGGATTGGTGGTGGCAGGTCAAAACCTGAGGACAAGAGACAAATAAAGCAAAGGAAAAGGGGAAAAGGCTCCCTAAGGAAACCACGGTATTTAGCGCCATAATTCTTGTGCACGAAGACGTGAGAAAGACAAATACTGGTGTTTCTCGGGGGGGGGGGGGGGGTTTGGGGGGGGGATGAATGGTGTGTGAGTGAGATGCGGACTGGTTATCGGGTTATCCCAGATCTGCGAAGTGAGTGGGGGTCTCTGAGTACTGTGGTTCTGTTATCTTGCGAGAGAAATGGCCAATGAAGAGACGAAGTGAAAGGGAGAGAGAGAAAGAAACCCCCCCTGGGGTGACTGGGACAGGGTCCTAGGGGAGGGGCTGGATCCTCTCAACAAAATGTTTCCGGAAGGACTAAAACTCCTTTGTAACTGGGACAAGAGTCCTGGGAGGGGTAGGGACCCCTCGGGAACTGGGATGGGGTTTCCTGGCACAAAATATTGGGAAACGGATAAAAGTGAGGGCCCCACAAAATTGCTAGACTGAGGGTATAAGACCCAAGAACATCCAGATTTGTCCAACAACATTTGAAGAACATGCGATATCCGTGGGTGGATAATAACCAGTAAAAGAAAAGGTTCCTTATTTTTGTGTTGCCTTGTTGTGAGTGAAACGGACATAATAAATAAAAATGAGTGAATGCGAATGTATGAGAGTATATGTAATATAGGTTGTTGATTTGAAGTTTAATTTTATTTCCTAGAGAGAGGTGTATTGTATTGCATTAAAGATTTTCTTTGTTGTAAGTAGGGGGAGGGTGTTCAGGCTGTGGGAGGGTGGATTAGAGCAGGGAAATAGAGGCCAGGAATGAACAGATAAAATCTTAAGAAATGGGGCAGAAAACCAGTAAGCCGGGTTCAGGAAGAAAAGGGAGTAAAAGGGTGCCAGAAGAGATACCCCCAAGACAGTCCTCTGGGAGTTATGTTAGCTAACTGGGATATAAACCCTTGTACAAGAAAAAAGAAAAAAGTAAAGATGATTCAGTTTTGTATGATAGAATGGGCAAAAAAGGAAATAAGGTCTGACCATGTTTATTGGCCTAGATATGGCTCTTTTGAAGTTTGGATTTGTAAGGCTTTAAACATATTTGTAAATTCAAAAGAACCATTTAGTCCAGACGAGAGAGAATATGCTGCATGCTGGACAGGAGATATAAAACCCCTAGGAATAAAAGTATTTAAAATAGCAGAAACCACAGAGACAGACCAAGAAGAAAAAAAGAAAGAAAAGAGCTGGGACCCCCTGGAAGTGTTGCCCCCCCCACACACTCCCGCTCGTTCCCCTTGAGACACTAACTTTAAAGATATTGCTGCTGGGAAAAAGAAGCTTTGATGAAACCAGTTAAAATTTAGAGAATAGATAAGAGAGAGACTGGATTTAGATAAACTAATCCCGGAGCTGATAACTCATTGCCTGTCAAACTTATGTTTATGTAAGTTTGGCTTGTAAAAACACAAGACGATTGCAGCCCCTCTATCTCCAGAAACAGTCCTGGGAACAAGAAATTCCAAGGAGTCATTTATCACGTATCCATCAAAGGTTAAAAGTTTAGAACGAGGAAGACTAGTTTTACTTCCTCCTTTTGGTGACCACTCCCCATATAAGACCCCCGACTCATTTCAGAAAACAAACTACGCATGCTTAATAGCCTTTTTGTCAATTAGCATACGAAGCGGAGAAGAGGAGGTGACAAGGGTATGAATATGCATTTGTATTTTGTGTATTCAACATTCTTGTGGATAAAAGGCTCTGTAATTACCTGTGATCTTTGCAGTGCGTATTAGGGAGCTATCCCACGCAGCTGCCCGGCCGTCAATAAACATACACTTTCTAACTTAACTGTTAGAGAGTCTTTTGTCCGTCTCAGTTGGGTATCGATATTAGATCGATATCCATATTTTAGTAAATCACCCTGCCGGCACCGCTGGCCCCAGAGCCAGGACTCCCACCCGTGCCGGGTCTGGCTGCTCCGGGGTTTTGCCTACCCCCAACCTACGCTGCCCACAGCCATCCCTCCGGCTGCTCTGAGGTTTTTGCCCACCCTGACCTCAACCATGCTGCCCTCAGCCGTCCCTCCGGCTGTTCCGGGGTCTCTGCCCACCGCAGCCCCAGCTGCGTTACCTGCACTGGCACCGGCCGCGCTACATGCCAGCACACCAGCTGCCACGGACCACGTGCAGATCGTCCGCGCCCCGGTTTCGTTTCTGCCGGAGGATTCAGCACCTTCAGCAGTTCCGGCTGCAATCCCCGCCCATGCCCCGCCACCTTTGGAGGACTCAGCTCCAGGGCAGGCTCCTCCCTCCCATTCTCTCCCTCTGGCAGCCCCATTAATCCCTGCCCTTACCACCGTTCCCTTTGTAACGGTCCCTGTTGGAAAAGAGAACTTTCCCCTTGAACGAGGGACAGTATACCGAAATAAAAACCCGCTCTCTCCAGATGCTTCCCCAAAACAAGGGAAAAAAGTTATAAAAGATAAAGAGGTTAGTCTATTCCCACTGCGGGAAGTTCCAATGGGACGTGGAGGTACGGTATTTGTTAATGCTCCTTCGACTTCTTCTGAAGTTAGAAATTTTAAAAAAGAAATTAGAGGATTATTAGAGGATCCAATAGGTACAGCTGAACAATTAGATCAATTCTTAGGTCCCAATATTTATACTTGGGAAGAAATGCAGTCAATAATGAAAATAATATTTTCCCAAGAAGAGAGGCAGATGATTAGAACTACTGGAATGAGAATTTGGGAGAGAGAGAATCAACAAGGTCCACCAGGGGATCAGATAATGCCAATAATGATGCCTTAGGTTTTAGCTATTATATTTTTTAGACTCTGTGCTGTTTTGGTGAGTAGTTTCAGGTTTCATATTAAGTGCTACTAAGCTCTCTTCACAGTGTAGATAGACAAAACAATTCCTTCTCTAGTTTGATACCAAGGACAACTTTCAGACCCAAGAATGAAAACAACGGTGAAGTGAGAAGAAAAAACAAGGAGGATGGAGCTTCATAACCTGAAGCTATGGTTGGACAATTGATTCTAATATGCTAACGGACCAGAACTTATAAAAATGTGAGACCTTGTGACCCAGGGGACCATTTTTTTTTATGACCACTTTGGGGTGCATCTTGGGTGTGGTCCGTCTGGACTCTTGCGTGGCCCAATAGTACTCATTGAGACCTTTTAATAAATACCTACTTTATCCTTTTGCCCTGTCTAGTCTCTGTTCCAGGTCAGCCTCCAGAAGGCATCAATAGCACCCTCTAACTGGAACCACAATGAAGAGGCAGGGCGAAGTCATATGAATGATTATCGTAATTTCATAATAAAAGGAATAAAAGAAGCAGCACCCAGAGGCCAAAATACCAGAAAAGCCTTTGAAGGACAGCAAGGAAAGGAGGAAACCCCAATAGAATGGTTAGAAAGGCTTAGAAAGAATATTAAAAAAATATTATGGAATAGACCCTGAGACCATAGAAGGACAAGCTCTACTGAAAATTAATTTTGTCACCCATGGCTGGCCAGACATTAGAAAAAAACTGGAAAAGATGGAGGACTGGCATGATAAATCATTAAATAATTTATTAAAAGAAGCTCAAAAGGTTTATGTACGAAGAGATGAAGAAAAAGCCGAAGTGGAAGCCAAAATTATGATAGCCACTATGAGAGAGTAATTTCCAAGGAAATCTAGGTACCACTCCTAAACATTCAGGTTTTAAAAACAAAGAACAGGAAAAAAACAAAATCCCAGTACGATCAAAAAACAAAGAACAAATTAAAAATACCTGTTTCTATTGTAGGGAAGAGGGACACTATAAAAAGGAATGCCCTCACCTAATAAGTGGCTAAAAAATATTCCAAGAGATACACCCAGAAAAAGAATAGGGAAGTCATGGGCTCTATTTTCTGGGGGATAAATACCATCTAGAGACTTTGATAAATTTAAAAAATAGGTCCCCAAGAGGAGGAATTAGAATTTATAGTGGACACAGGAGCAGAAAGGACCTGTGTAGTAAAAATTCCAAAAGGATGTGATATGAGTAATGAGACTGTGAAGGTAACAGGAGCAAAAGGAGAAGGATTTAGAGTTCCTGTTATTAAAAACGTGATAATTGATGGGGAAACAAAAATCGGGATGGGAGATGTCTTATTTGTTCCTGGAGTGGGTAGCAACTTACTTGGGAGAGACTTACAGATACAGTAAGGAATAGGAGTTATAGCAGAAGAAGGAAAAATTACATCTAAAATATTAAAACTAGGCCAAGAAGATGAGGAAATGATTAACAAAGAGGTTTGGGCTAGGGAAGGAAATAGGGGGGAGACTGAATATTGACCCCATGAGGGTCAGGATTGAGAGAGAAGAATGTCCCATACAAGTACATCAGTACCCTATATCCTTAGAAGGAAGAGAAGGCTTGAAGCCGGTAATAGAAGGACTAATAAAGGATGGGACATTGGAACCTTGTATGTCCCCTCATAATGTTATAAGTTAGCAGTCTAATTCAATCTGACAGAGTCAAGCCAATTATGAAAATTATTTTATTAAGCAAGCGGCAATAAGCAAAACAGCACTGGGGAGGTCCATGAATCTCCTGTTCCCTCCAAAAGGCACACACCGCCTACCCAGTTCAGTCTTTGGTTTTTATACTCTTCTTCTCCTGGTATCTGTGATTCTTCTTGTTAAGGGTCGTCTTCCTGTCTTCTGGTGGTCGTGGGGAGGGGGGGCATTATCCTCCTCTCTTAATCTTTTGTTTTACTCCCCACTGGCTTATGCGAATACACAAAAAAACTTTTACATTGTCTGCAGACAAGATGCATGATGTTTTGTCTTGCTCCAAGTACCTTTGTTGATTCAGGCTGCTGGCGGCTTCCCCCTCCCTCCCCTGTAAAGCCTTGGCCACGTGTACACAGTTAGTTAAGATTTGATTAACAAACTTGAGTATATACCTATTACAATAACACCCCTATTCTGCCAGTGAAGAAACCTGTTGGGATTTATAGATTGGTACAAGGCTTAAGGGAACTTAACAAGAGAACTTGGACTCATTATCCAGTAGTACCCAATCCCTACACTCTCTTAAGTAAAGTCCCACCCCAGCATCAGTGGTTCAGTGTAATAGACCTCAAAGATGCTTTTTGGGATTGCCCATTTATTGGAATTCCCAATACTGCAAATGGGACGTGCCTCGGCTTGTCTGGCCTTGCTGCTGAACTAAATAGCAGAAATTGTGGTGTGTTACCCCAAAGACACTTTTGGCTAGCTGGACCTTGCAGCTGGGCGCGTGGAGACAAGTCCAGACTGGCCGGGGCTCTTCAGGTTTTCCTCTCACGGTGGAGCTTTAAGGCGGTAGTGAAGGAAGGAGTCGGTTCTGATGGAGGGTTTTAATCCAGTTCTTTTATTCAGGCACACATGCCTCTGAATCCAGCAACCCCTCTATCAGAACCTATCAGAACTGTAACCGAACTTCTGTGTACGAACTCTCCTAACAAACTACTGTAACTAACTACTGTAACAGACTGCAGTAACTAACTGAACGACCGCGTGGTTTCTCGTCCTTTTACCTGGGGGAGGGGAGGGGGGAAGGGAGAGGGATCCCACCAACCAGGTATGGGAGGGGAGGTCTCCAGGGATAAAGGACACCTGGATAGCTGGATAGCCCAATGCCCCCTAAGGGGACGAGGGTATCTTTCGAATCTGCCAATCACTCGACACCCTTCTGGAATTCCAGGGTAGACAGACAGTGCTCAGCAGGGGTCAGGGTGGGGAAAGGAGAGCTGATTGACACATCTGGGGGGGAATCTTCAGGGAAGGAACCAGGTTTATGAGGTAAACCATGAAATCACACTGCAACACCCATTAGCAGAAGAAAGCCGAAATATTTTTGCCTTTGAATGGAAGGATCCAAAAACTGGAAGGGAACAGCAGCTAAAATGGACAAGATTACCACAGGGATTTACAGAATCCCTGAATCTGTTTGGACAAACCTTAGAAAAATTATTACAAAACTTCCCCAAAATACAAATTACTCAATATGTGGATGATTTATTATTAGCAGGGGAGGCTGAAATTGAAGTTAAAAAGGCAACTATAAAACTTTTGAATTTTCTTGGCAAAAAAGGATTAAGAGTATCAAAAGGGAAACTCCAGTTTGTGGAATCTGAAGTAAAATATCTTGGTCACTTAATAAGTAAAGATAGCCAAAAATTAAATCCTGAGAGAATTGCAGGGATTTGATCTCTTCCCCTTCCCACTTCAAAGAAGGAAGTTAGAAGGCTACTGGGGTTACTGGGATATTGTAGACTATGAATCAAAGGATATACGCAGGCAGTAAAATTTTTATATGAAAAATTAACAGAGGGACATGATATAAAATGGACCAAGGAAGATGATAATAAATTAGAAGAGCTGAAGTTGAAACTAGCCTCAGTACCAGCTCATGAGTCTAATGAGTTTACCCTCATTAGAAAAGCCCTTTCATCTGTACATGAATGTGGAAAATGGAATAGCTGATGAAGTTTTAGTCCAGGAGTGGAGAGGAGTAGAAAGACCAGTAGCTTATTTATCAAAAGTGTTGGATTCAGTAAGCCATGGCTGGCCAGTGTGAATTCAAGCTATAGCAGCTGTTATAAATGAAGAGAGCCAATTTACAATTAATTAATAAATTTTATTGAGAATGGCAAGCAAGCAGCGCTGGACGGCTGTTAGAGTCTGTGCTCTAACAAGGCTCACAAACTGCATTTGCAGTTTATCCTCGTTTTATACTGTTACAGGTCTCTGTCTTGGTTTGGAAAGACAGGGGTGTCTGCTGGGAACCAAAAAAAAAGGGAAACTTCCCTTGGGGTTCGTTATAATTCCAAAATTGAAGGAGAGGTCTTAGGCAACGATAAGGAGGGTAGGAATAACAGTTCTTTACTAGTTAGTCTAACAAGGTAAATTAACAATAATTACAATATTGACAACAAACAGAAACTAGAGAAGAAAAAAACAAAACAACAAATCAGTCACAGTTCTTCCTCTGGTAACCCCATTTTACACTAACTTCTGGGAAAAAATTCTATAAGAAATTAACCCAACCCCCAACAGTCTCATTTCCCTTCAGTTCCCTCCCAGTTTTGTTTCTTCTCTTTTTCGTCTTCAAGACTACTGTGCAAACTCTCTGCTGTTGCTAGGGGTCTTCTTCCCCCTTTCGGGGGTCGCTGGATGGAAGGGACTTATCTTCTTCAATCACCTTGCATTCAACTTTCCTTTAGTGCAAGCATACATTATTAAATCATCAAGCAAGCAAGGAAAAGAAAAAGCATACAATCTTATACACATAATCACATCCTGTTCCATCCTGTCTCTATCTTTATTTATTATCATTGCAGCTGGACTTATCTATTGTAATTCTAGCTACCTTGTAAATCTAGCCTCAACAGAGCTGACATTTATCAAACACAAAGCACGTACACATATTTTACAGCAGCTACTGCTATTCTGGTAGAAGAAAGCTGTAAATTTACTTTTGGAAGTAGTTTAATTGTGTTTACACCCCATGCAGTTCAAAATGTGCTGAATCGCAATGCTGAAAAATGGTTAACAGACTTTCGGATACTAAAATATGAAGCAATTTTGATAAACAATGATGATTTGACACTAGAAGTAGACAAAAGTTTGAATCCAGCTCAATTTTTATATCGAGAACCAAAAAGTAACTTAACACATAATTGTCTAGAAATTATCCAATACCAAACTAAAATTCGGGAAGATCTAGCAGAACAAGCCATCCCAGAAGGGGAAAGGATATATGTTGATGGTTCATCCAGATGCTTATAAGGAAAAAGAATGTCAGGATATGCTTTAGTTGATGGGAAAAATATGCAGACCATTGAAAAAGGAAAATTACCTTCAAATTGGTCATCTCAATCTTGTGAATTATATGCACTAAAAAGGGCACCTGAATATTTGGCACACAAAAAAGGAACCATATATAGTGATTCAAGGTATGCCGTTTGGGTAGTACACACTTTCGGAAAAATTTGGGAAGAAAGGGGGTGTGGTAGTTTGACCAGCCCCACGAAAGTGAGCTAGCAGGCTTTGAGACTGACATCTTGTAAGACCAATTAGAAGACATTTTGTGTCTGTGATTATTGCATTTCAAGGCAAAACAAACCTCTGTTAAAAGTTAGCTGTCTAATTCAATCAGACAGTCAAGCCAATTAAGAAAATAATTTTATTATGCAAGCGGCAATAAGCAAAACAGCGCTGGGGGGGGGGGGGCGGGAATCACCTGTTCCTTCCAAAAGGCGCACGCCACCTTCTCAGTTCAGTCTTTGGTTTTTATACTCTTCTTCTCCTGGTATCTGTGACTCACTGCTTGAGGCTCAGGCACTGCCACTTCCCTTTTAATTAGCATCAGTTCTCCTCTATCAGTTCTTGGGTCCCAGTATCTCATACCCCATATTTTCCCAGTTATCCAACCAGGATCTGTTGGTTGAGATACATTTACATATATAAATTGGTAGTCTCCATAGGAAGGTTGAGGTGTTATTCCTCCATGGTGAGCCAAAACCATATGACTGCTAGGATCTTTCTTAGGGGGAGTGCATCTACTTGGCACCCATCCTATTTTAAGGAATTTATCAAGTTTTGCTCTTGGATCCTAGTGTGATGCAATAGTTGCACAACCCCAATATGCACAATAATATTGTCCAGGGCTATTACAATATCCCTGCCCAGGGTTAGAGCTTGGGCAGAAATAAAATCCTTTTTGGTTTAAGCAGAACTCCATGGGCACTATTTGACAGAAAGTAGGTGTAAAAGCTGGGTGCTTCAGGGGTAATAATGGTTTGAACTGTACTTTGATTTTCCCACTGAATTAAGGACCACTTAAATAGTTGGTGGAGGTTATTCTCTGCTTGTACCAAATTTACACAAATTAAAACAAATTAATACCTAATACTGGAGAGAACTGGTGGGGTTTTGTTTCTAATTAAAACTTTCGTTTCTAATTTATGTAATTTGGTTGTGCCTCTTGTGCCTCCCCTTCTCACCTTAAGTACTAAAGCCTGGGGCCTCAGGTGCGAGTAATGCTGTTTATTGTTATACAGCTCCCTTGAGCATCTCTCTTCCAGTCTCCACTTCTTCACACCTCTGCCTCCTTCGCCTACACTTTTGCCTAGTGCAGCGAGGTGTATTATCTTCTCTGAAGCAAATGTATTCTTCAAGAGAGGGCTCTTTTCGTTTATTTCGCTCCTTATAGGCCTCCCAGCTCTCAGTTTTTGTTTGAGGTGTTGTACAGGGAATTTAAGGCACTGTGGTTCTGCAAATTATCTGTAAATCCTTTGGGTGGGCTTCTTGAGGTTTGTTTCACTGCACACACCCCTTTTCCAGGTTAATACTAAGTGTAAGAATTTCTCACTAGGCTCGGGTCTACAGACCACTTGTCTAGTGGTTACTAATAATTTTTTAAGGCGTGTTCAGTTAATTTTCTTTTTCTTTGATAACACTGTCTGTAATTACTACAATGATCTCACCAGTTTTCTTTACCAAAGTTACATTTTATACAAACAAATGGATAATGTTAGGAATGGGTTCCTGAGTTTGCTAAATTGGTTGTAATAAGTCCCTAAGTTTATTAAATTAGTTGTTGGTTGAGGCTGTTCTCATGTTAATTGTTAAATTACTTGTTGGTTGATGCTGTTCCTAAGTCTGTAAGTCAAATCTCGTGTTAATTGTTAACAGAATAAATTACTTTGTGTCCCCCCCCCCCAACTGTACTTTGCCTATCCCGTCGGGAAATGCCACCACTGCTCTCCAAAATAATGCCCGTCACTAAGGAGGGGGGGAGACAACTACTGTGAATATGTAAATGAAGGGCGCAAGTGCCCATTTGACACAAAATGCCTCTAAAACAACGAGCCTACATGACATCTCGAAAAACCTACAACATACTACACCTGAGAAAAGGCTGAGCATTCCTTCCATGGCATTTTTTGATTCGGAATGTGGTCACCATAACCTAAATGAGAGTCGACCAGAGTGACACCCCTGGACTGTGAGCCAGCAATTGTCTTTCTGAGGACTCTCATGAGGACAGAAGCCCCAGCTCTGCCCTGAGGCAAAGCTGCTACATTGCTCCTCCCCCGCATAGTCTACGGGACCTGAAGACAAGACAGCTGACTATCTGGACTGAGTGCGGTGTGAATGAGATGGGGGCTGAGATGGGGGCCGGCAGCTCGGAACCCCCAAGCGAGTGAGGACCTCTCAGTACCGCGGTTCCGGACTCCTGCGAGGGAAACAGAGGGAAACAGGTGGAAGCGAGTGAGGCCTACCAAGGCCTAGCGAGTGATTGAGGCATCTCCTAAGAGGATAGAGGAAGTCCCCCCTCCGGACGTGCGGAAGAAGATCCTAGTATGAGTCGCACGCATTGGGGTTGGCCTTCTTTTAGGAACAAGGGTGGCGAGTCTGAGACAGCAGGCAAGGCAGGCATCACACATACCCACACACATCCCTTTAACCGAGGCCATTCCGCTGCGGAGGGGTGGTCAAGCTGGGTCAGTGGAAGGTAAAGGGGTCGGGCCCCGCTTGGGTATATACCCCCGGGTAACCCCTGAGAGTCTTTTTGTTCCTTCCCGACTCTTCAGAAAAAACTCAGGAAGGAGACGGCATTAGGGACAGGACTGCTCTAGCCCGAGGAGCAGACTATAGGTCCGGCCTGGTGGGAGGCTAGGCAAGGGGAAGTCCTGAGGCCTGAAAGGAGGACCCTAGTGTTAGGGACCCCAGCAGCGTAGACAAAGCGTGCTCAGAGTCACGTGGGGGCTAGGTGCAGGGGTACATAGGGGGTCCCGTCAATAGGACAGACTCCAAAGGTCCAGAAGGGGTGTTGGGCCTTATGGTATGAGTGAGTATAGGAGCGAGTGAACCCCCATCCTTTGCCTTATGGTATGAGCGAGTGAGTCATTGGACCCTATCCCCAGCGAGTTCGAGAGAAGTCAGAATTAGTAGAAAAAGTGTGAGTTGTGAGTTTAAGTTAGTTAAAAGAAGATTTGGTTTTGGTCAGTTAAGAATTAAGTCAAAGAAATTTAAGATAAAATCAGTTAAAAAGGGCAGTTTGAGTTAGTTAAAAAACTAGGTTGCCTGTCTGTCTATTCTCATTTGGGTAGGTGCACCTTTAAAGTTTTAGGGGTTTTTTTTGCCTAAAAAGAATGGGAGGGTGGAATAGTAAGAGTGCAGGTTCCTCTAAGAAGAAAATAAAGAATATCCCCCCTAATAGCCCTCTTGGACAGTTACTGGACAGATGGGATGCTTTGGAGATAACAAAAGGCCTAAATAAGATCAAGTTAGTCTACTAATGCACAGAGGATTGGCCAGAATTACAACTACAGGGGGAGTGGCCAGGGTATGGAACCCAAGATAAATGGATATGCTCACAACTTAGTCAACATCTAAGGGCCCAAAGCTGTCCCAACTTTGAGCAATTAGTGTACGCCACCTGTTGGCAGAAGAATGCAGCAGGTGGAGATAGTGTAAAGATATGTAAATTACAAGGAAAGGGAAAGGATAGAGAAGGGAATGAAGAAAGAAGAGAGATGAATAAAAGATGGGACCCCTTCGAATACCTACCACCTCCCCCTGCAACTATCCAGTGGTACCTGAAGCCCTTTTACCAGTTCCCCTGATTATGCCCCAAGCCCCTTCTACAACCTCCCCTATAGTAACTCCAGTTTTCCCTCCAACCCCTACTGCTAAACCTTCAGTTCTTCCCCCTTTGGAACCCATAATCTCTCCCTCCCCATCAGTAATTACCCAGCTTCCGTCTCCTCCCGGTGTCCCTGTCTCGAACTCAACCTCCCTACCGGCCCTGTCCAATACCTCCTTGCCTTCCTCTGATCTACCAATGCCCCCAGCTTCTCCTGCTGTTCCACAATCTACTCCCTCAATTCCACCCTCAGTACCTTTAGTTGTAAGTCCAATCTCCTCCCCCTCACCCAATGCTGTTCCTCCTCCTCCCTCCAACTGGGAGAAGAGCCTGTCATCATCAAATATTAATGTACCTCCTAACACATCTCCTAGGTACCAACAAACCTGCACACTCCCTACTGCATCCCAAAATGAGGAGCTTGTTAGTGGACCTTATTGTAACACCAGGTCCAAGATATCAAGGGCAGAGAAGCTTTTTCCCCTCAGGGAAGTCCCCATGGGTGGGGTGGCGGGAGGAGTTGGATTTGTGAATGCCCCTCTAACAGCCTCCGAGGTTCGAGGATTTAAAAAGGAATTAGGGAATTTAGTGGAAGACCCAGTCGGAATCTCAAATCAGGTGGACCAGTTTCTAGGACCTAATATTTATACTTGGGGAGAGCCAAATTCTATTCTCAATATATTATTTTGCCCAGAAGAAGTCAGAATGATTCGAGCAGCTGGAATGAGAATTTGGGAGAGAAAAAACAGATTAGGGCCCCTGGGAGATCAAAAAATGCCTCTGGTGGACCCTGGGTGGAATCCAAACCATGAAGAAGGCAGGAAAAACATGGAAGACTATCGATCTCTCGGTAAAAGGAATAAAGGAGTCTGTTCCCCAAGGTAGTAATACCAAACTAGCCTTTGATAGCACCCAGGAGAAAGATGAGACCCCAGCTAATTGGCTTAACCGACTGAGGAGGAACTTCCAATTATATTCAAACATAGACCCTGACAGCCCAGAAGGCCAAGTATTGTTAAAGGTAGTTTGTTACTAAAGCTTGGCCAGACATCAGAAGAAAAATAGAAAAGATGGAAGATTGGCAGGAGAAAAACATAAATGAGTTACTGAAAGAAGCCCTTAAGATTTATCTGAGAAGAGAGGAGGAAAAGGCAAAAGCAAAGGCACGAATCATGGTAGCAGTAGCTAGGGAGAGTCTAGGAGCAAATAGCAGTCAACCAAGATCTTACAATAAGGCAGATGAAAATAAACCAGGGCCCCTGTTTAGAGGACACAAGAATGGACCAATTCTATCTCGAGTGAGTAAGGCAAGTGGAAATCATGAGAAACCAGGGGCAGCCTTTACAGATAACCGGAAGTGTTATTATTGTGGGGAAATAGGTCATTTGAAGAGAGACTGTGAGAAGTTGTCCCTTGACGAGGCCATTGCACAGGAAAAAGAGGCTCTGGAGAGGGTTTTGAGAGGAGACGATTACGGGTGTCAGGGGCTCTATAAAATAGGGGACCCCATGAGTCATCAAGAAGAGCCCTTGGCAAACTTTACTGTGGGTCCCTAATATGAAGACTATGAGTTCCTAGTAGACACGGGAGCTGATCGATCTAGCACAAATAAACTTCCCACAGGAGTAACTATTGGAGCAAAAATTTACGAAGTGTTGGGGGCAGAAGGGAAGCCCTTTAAAGCTTCTGTGGCCGAAGGAATAGAAATAAGGGGAAATTCTAGGCAATGCCTATCAGATTTTATTTATTTACCAAAGTCAGACACCTGTTTATTAGGAAGAGACCTACAGGTTCAATTAGGCGTAGGAATTGTTCCCAAGGATGGGAGGATGGTAGTTCAAATAATGAAGCTGACTCAGGAAGACATCAGAGAAACTGATCCAAAGGTGTGGGCAGAAGAAGGAAAGTGTGGATATCTTGATATTCCACCAATAAGTATAGAGATGCAGAAAGATATTCCTCCTATCCGAGTTAGACAATACCCGATATCCCCAGAAGGTAGAAAAGGGCTGGGGTTTGAAATTGACCAATTGCAAATAGCAGGAATTTTAGAACTATGTATGTCCCCTCATAACACCCCTATACTGGCAATAAAGAAAGGAGATGGAAAATACAGGCTGGTCCAAGACTTAAGAGAAGTTAAAAAGAGAACCCTCAGCAGGCACCCTTTTGTACCCAACCCATACACATTGTTAAGCCAAATTACACCAGAGCATGCTTGGTTTACAATTATAGATCAAAAAGATACATTTTGGGCATGTCCTCTAGCAGAAGAATGCTGTGACTGGTTTGCATTTGAGTGGGAAGATCATGACACAAAAAGAAAACAGCAGTTAAGGTGGACCCATTCACCCCAAGGGTTCATGGAGTCCCCAAACTTTTTGGGCAAGCCCTAGAGAGATTACTAGAACAATTTACCCCCGAAAAGGAAGTACAAATTTTACGGTATGTTGATGATTTGTTAATATCTGGAGAAAGACAGGGAGAAGTTAAGGCGACCAGCATCCAGCTTTTGAACTTTTTAGGGGAGAAAGTCCTAAAGGTGTCCCAGGACAAATTACAGTTTGTGGAATCTGAAGTAATACATCTTGGCCACATAATTGGAAAGGGGTACAAAAAATTAAGCCCTGAGAGAATCTTGGGCATTCTATCCATCTCTGCTCCTAAAACAAAAAGAGACATAAGGAAGCTCTTAGGCTTATTTGGGTACTGCAAGCTGTGGTTAGACCAATATACTCAAAGTGTCACTTTTCTCAACAACAAATTAGTGAAACCTGACCCAGTAAAATGGACAGCAGAGGATGAGGAACGATTACAAGATCTAAAAGATAAATTATCCTCAGCACCAGTCCTAAGCCTACCCGACCTCAAAAAGACCTTTGATCTATTTGTAAACACTGAGAAAGGAATAGCATATGGGGTACTAACCCAGGAGTGGGGAGGAAGCAAGAAGCCCGATGCCTATCTGTCAAAACTATTAGACGCAGTAGCTAGGGGGTGGCTAACTTGCTTGCAAGCAATCGCTGTTACCACTGTTCTACTAGAAGAAGCTCAAAAGTTAACTTTGCAAGGAAAAATCAGAATACATACACCACATGATCTAAAAACAGTCCTAAGTCACAGAGCTCAACACTGGCTGACCGATTCCAGGATATTGAAATATGAAATTATCTTGATGAGCACTGATAACTTAGAACTGAGCACATCCAAAAGTCTAGCACAGCACAGTTTTTATCAGGGGAAGCCCTAGATGATTTAGAACATAATTGCATTGAAATAATAGACCTACAGACCAAGGTGAGAGAGGACCTGGAGGATATCCCCTTACCTTATGGGAAAATTCTTTTTATTGATGGGTCTTCAAGAGTAATAGAGGGAAAAAGAGTATCAGGGTATGCCATCATAGAAGGAACTCACATGACAGTTGCAGAAAAAGGGAAGTTACCATCAAACTGGTCAGCTCAGTGCTGTGAGATCTATGCACTAAAGAGAGGGTTAGACTTGCTAGAAAGAGATCAAGGAACTATTTACACAGATCCACAGTATGCATTTGGAATAGTCCATACCTTCGGTAAGATCTGGGAGGAATGAGGATACTTAAATTCAAAGGAGAAAAACCTGGTACATAAGGAGTTAATAAAATTAGTATTAGAATCACTGCACAAGCCCACAGAAATAGCAGTTGTACACATCAAGGGACATCAGAAGGGAGACTCAATTGAAGTAAAAGGAAATCAGCTCGCAGACCAAATAGCTAAAGAAGCTGCTTTAGACTCAGGGGAACCAATAAAAATTTTTAGACTGGAAGAATCATCACATAAAGAGGAAGAGGGGGAGAAGCCAACATTCAGTGAAAAGGAGTTAAGGAAGATAAAAGAATTAGGATTACACCAAGGAGAACAAGGGGAATGGCTGACATCTGATGGGTGTAAGTTCCTAAATAAAGCCCTAGCCCAAAGAATATTAGCAGAGATACATGAGTTAACTCATTGGGGAATCCAAGGGTTATGTGACCACTTTCTAAGGGAAAATATATGTATTGGAGTATATGAATTGGCAAAAGCTGTCACAAAAGGATGTGTCACCTGCCAAAAAGTAGACCAAAAAGTAATGAGGAAAACAACACCTGGGGGGAGGGAGTTAACTTTAAGACCATTTCAAAAGATGCAATTAGATTTTACTGAAATGCCTTCTGTACAAGGGTATAAACACCTGTTAGTAATGGTAGACCATCTTACCCATTGGGTAGAAGCCTTCTCCACTAAAAAAGAAACTGCAGAACTGGTTATAAAAATAATCTTGGAGAAAATCGTTCCTCGATAAGGGCTGGTAAATAATATTGATTCAGACCGAGGTCCACACTTTATTGCTCAAACCCTACACGGCGTGATTAAAGCTTTAGGGACGAAATGGAGGTTGCACACTCTATGGCACCCTCAGAGTTCGCGGAGGGTTGAGAGAATTAACAAGACCCTCAAGAATGTATTAACAAAACTAATTTCTGAAACCCAGATGAATCGGCTTAAATGTCTACCACTCGTCCTTTTGCGAATTAGAACAAGACCTCGGTCTGACATAGGAGTCTCTCCGTATGAAATGATGTTTGGACTCCCTTTCCTTATTACCCCTTTCAGCACAGGGAATTATTTGGAAGGAGAAATAGCCACCTAAAGGTATTTAGAGACAATCAGGAAGACACTAAGGGATCTTAGGAAGAAAGGATACCGCCCTCAAACCTCTCCCCTTGATGTGGACATGCACCAAATTTTTCCCGGGGATTGGGTACTGATAAAATCGTGGAACAACATCCCACTAACTCCTAGGTTTGAAGGCCCATTCCAAGTACTACTTACTACACACACTGCGGTGAGGACTCGAGAACGGGCCTGGACACATATTTCCTGAGTGAAAGGACCAGTACCACCTCCTAGCAGCGAACGTGATTCTGTGACACCATCAGTAGATGCTCCTAAGTGGACCATTATCCCACACCCTGAAAACCTTAAAATAACTTTTAAAAGAAAAGCCAAGCAGGACGACTAAGAAGGTCCATATGAAGAATTGTGTAGTATTCTGGACAAGCCTAATAGACTGAACTGTTGTAAGTGTTAATGTTGCGATACTGTTTAGCAAGTGTTAAAAGAGGGTTTACAAGTTGAAGGGTTAAGGTTGTGTTGCCATTCAATAAGTGTTTCTTTGTTCACCACAATTTCCCCTCTAAGGAGACCCCAACTCTGATACAAGGGCAGATCTCTTACAGAGCATTCCCTAAAAGGTAATTAAATTAAAAAGGAGTGGAGAAAGAACTGATTCCAAGAGAAGACTCTAATTCAGGTTCAGAAAGCCTCCCTGTTCCCCAAGAGGCAAGACCAGGTGAGGTCAAGCGAGATGGCTCATACTGGACTCTTGGGAGGGATCATGCTGATCCTACTGATAAGTGACATTCTAGGGAGTGAAGAAGATGCCTGCACCAAATGTTACCAGCCTCTCTATGATGAAGAAAACCTTGAGTCTCTCTTGAGAGTTCATACGAACCTGAATCCTAATTGTTATAACCACTCCCAATTACACACCTGTCGGGAGGACGGGAGAGTTTATTGGCTTGTAAGAAACACTGCCTCTTTTAAGCAGTGCCTATTTGGGGAATGCCCTGTAAGAGACACCTGGCTCTGTTTTGAGCATACAGCTAGCCAAAGTAAGGTGGCAGACCTGGTGAAAGAGAAACCCCTAATAAAACAAGTGGGAAATGATCTAGATATCCCTGTGGGAAAGAACTTGTTTATAGACCTAGTAGAAAGAATAACTAAAGAACTAAACTTAACTGATTGCTGGGTCTGCGGGAGCACTCAAATGATAGAAATCTGGCCCTGGGAAGGGATCAGCTTAAGCCCATTGGAAATCGATGATAGAAGTTCAGTGGTCAAAAGTATATCCAAAGAGATTCGAAAATTGGCATATGTTAGTACCCAAAAATGGACTCCTTTAATAGATAGTGATTGGTGGGACAACTTTTGGTCATTTAAAGGGATCTAGTGGAAAAAAGCAGTATTCATAATAACATGTGCAGTCACCGGACTAATACTCCTACTGTGTTTACTTCCCTGCCTAATCCGAGTGGTGACCTCCACTGTCCCGGCTAGTATGCACCTCCCAGGGATATCCAATAAGAAATAAACAGAAATTACATTGATAGAGAGTCAAAAAAAAGGAGAACAAAAATTAGAGCATGAAAATGCTAAAGAAATATATGATCAGTATCAAAAACTAAAGGAATTATTCTTCCAAGGGTCCGAAATGAGAAATTGATGCAGGCTGAAAGCCTGATCAAAGAAATAGAGAGGGGAACTGTTAGGAATAAGTTCCTAAGTTTATTAAATTAGTTGTTGGTTGATGCTGTTCCTAAGTTTGTAAGTCAAATCTCATGTTCATTGTTAATAGAATAAATTACCTTGTCCCCCCCAACTGTACTTTGCCTATCCTGTCGGGAAATGCCACCGCAGCACGTCCCAAAACAATGCCCGCCACTAAGGAGGGGGAGATAACCACTGTGAATATGAAAATGTGAAAGACACAAGAGCCCATTTGACACCAAATGCCTCTAAAGCAACGAGCCTACATGACACCTCGAAAAGCCTACAACATACTGCACCTGGGAAAAGGCTGAGCAATCCCCTACGGCACTTTTCAGTTTGGAATGTGGTCACCATAACCTGCATGGGAGTCGACTAGAGTGACACCCCTGGACTGTGAGCGAGCCATTGTCTTCCCAAGGACTCTAGTGTGGATGGAAGCCCCAGCTCTGCCCTGAGGCAAAGCTGCAAAATTCTTCCTCCTCTGCATCGTCTATGGGAGCAGCAGCGGTGGTGTGCACAACCCCTCGGGCTTCGCACCCCAAAGAGCTGATTGCAATAAAGGCCATTTGAAAGGAGCTGGTCTAGTGGCCATTTTTCATATTTACATCTCACTTTTGATTTGGGCTTTGGTCTTTTTTTTCACAGTCGAAGAAAGGTGATAGTAGCTTGGGCCCTGCTTGGAAGTTATCTATTCATGCACACCATACCTAAATTCTAAAACTACAGCAAAAAGCCATTATGCATATAACATTCATCTTCATACTTGTGAAAAGCCAATACTAAAATATGCATTTATAACAACTTCTACATGTGTTCCAGAGCTTGAGGAACGCTTTGGAAATGCTGAACCCCAGTTGGAAACCCCTCCTTTGTGTTCCCCTTTTCGTGCCCCTGCACCCCCTCCCCTGTCACAGGAGAAGTCTCCTTGTTCTCCAAGTTTTCCTGTCCTTACCCCTGCTGCACAAGATAGCTCCCACCGCATGGTCACGGCCACGTGGCCGCCCACATGTACTCAAGATGGTGGAGACTGTGTGGCTGGGGCACGGGGTCTCCCTCTCGGCCCCTGCCTGCTCAAGGTACTGTGGCGGGTCCCTCCCCTCCTGTCCTGGATCCTGCCCCCAGGCACAGCCCACCCTTTGCTTCACAGGTGTTGAGAAAAAGTTAAGAGTTACTGTTTGTTATGTTATTGTTGCATAATTAATGTTTTTGTTGTGTTAATAGTTTAGTATAACTATTAAATAATGTTAACAATCACTTATTTTGTACCCCCCCACACTGTATCTTTGCCCTAAGTTGTTGTATCCTGTTTTGTGTTCCTGTATCCCCTCTCCCAAGTTACCTGTATCCTGTTCCTGTTTCCTGTTCCCATCGGGTCCCACCTCCACTGCCCCTCTACACATGAGTTTTAAATAGCTCCACCCAGTATGTAAACTATGTGGACCCCCATAAATCTAGGCAACTACCGGAAGTGAGACCACCGTATGCAGACCCCTGAAGCCTGAAAGCCGATGCACAAATATTGTACAAAACCACACTGGAAGACTGGGCAGAACAACAGATTATTGTGGAGCTATTTTGTTATCTCTCTATAACAACAACAGAACCTGCTCAAAGACACACCCTATACCTCGAAAAGCCTTTAATCGGAACATTCCTGTAGGACTCTTGTAAGGTCGGAGCCCCCAGCTCTACCTTCGGGTAAAGCTGCTTGCACCTCTTTCTCTTCGTTGTCCACAGGGAGCAGTGGCGATGAGTGCGACCCCTCGGGCCCCCACCCAGGCTGATCTAATAAAGGCTTAAAAAGGGAGCAGAAGTCTCCTGGCCCTTTTATTCTTCTCACCAGCGTCCTGGTCCCAAGAGTGAGGGTGGTGGAGTCGGAGGTGGAGCCCCTAGAAATGATAGTCGGGAGCTTTACCGAGCCAGGGAGAACGGCGGGCAAGGTCGCGGACGTGTTCACCTCGGTTGCCAGAGCAACGCGAGACGCTGCGCGGGCGGCGGGCGCTGCCACCCTCCGCGCCAAACAGCTGCAGCCGAGGAAAACACCGCAGCCGCCCCGCCAGCGCCTGGGCCAGGGCCGTCCCGGGGCCGTCCCCGGCAACCCTGCCGGCTCCCAACTGAACGGAAAAACGGGAGCCAGTGGCAGCGGTCTGACCTCAGAGGTACCGTACAGTGCACGGCAGCAGCGGCGGCGCTCCGCCACACCCTGCCAGCCACCCCGCCAGCACCAGCACGCTGCCGTGTCTGCCCTGCCACAGCCCCGGCAGTGTGAGCAACAGCAGCACAGCCACAAACACAAACTCACTGGCAAAAGTAACAAAGTCATTGCCACAAAAGTCTTAGGGACAGTAAAACGGTTTTTTTATGTGATGTTGTTCTTCCCGAGAGTGTAAAAGTCTTTTGCCCAGCACCGAGATTGAAGGAAAAAAAAACTGAGAGCCGTCTCCTCTGCTTCTTCAAGGCTGTTTATTTTTCCCTTATCAGTACAGTTTCTTCTCCGACCCACAGAGATCTGTTCAGCAGGTCAGCTCACGGGGAAAAGGCCCAGCCTCGAAGGTGACGATTATCTTTATACCACAAACTACGTATACTATATTTACAAAAGATCCCCAATACCTGTCTCCCGTGTTAGAAGGTAGGACTCTGTTCTGAGCCAACCAAAGATGCCCATGATACAGAGGAAAATGGAGAAGATGAAGAAGAAGGAAGAAACCCCAAAGCCACGTGGAGACTCCATTTTGTGTTTTTTGCCCATTAACCTAAACATTACATAAATCTACTTTTCACCCGGTGTGTAGCTAATTATCACCCTATCTAAACTCCCGTGGTCTGTAATTCTTCACACAATGGTGGTAATTTCTCCCAGGGGCTAAAATCAAAGCCGCAGGAGTCCTTGACTCCCTGCCAAGGCTTCCCAGCCCCCTGCTCGGGTCTGGAATCTCTCAGGACAGTCAGAGGAGTGTTCTGGACTCCGACACCGTACAGTGCACGGCAGCAGAGGCGGCGCTCCGCCACACCCTGCCAGCCACCCCGCCAGCACCAGCACGCTGCCGTGTCTGCCCTGCCACAGCCCCGGCAGTGTGAGCAACAGCAGCACAGCCACAAACACAAACTCACTGGCAAAAGTAACAAAGTCATTGCCACGAAAGTCTTAGGGACAGTGAAACGGTTTCATGTAAAAACCATGAAATAAAATGGCCAGGAGACCAGCTCCTTTCAAATGGCCTTTATTGAAATCAGTACTTTGGGGTGGGAGCCCGAGGGGTCGCTGCTCCCGTAGACGATGCGGTGGAGAAGGAATTTTGCAGCTTTGCCTCAGGGCAGAGCTGGGGCTTCAGTCCTCACAAGAGTCCCAAGGAAGACAATTGCTCGCTCACAGTCCAGGGGTGTCACTCTGGTCGACTCTCATTTAGGTTATGGTGACCACATTCCGAATCAGAAAAATGCCATGGGAGGATTGCTCAGCCTTTTCTCAGGTGCAGTATGTTGTTGTTTTTCCTAGATGTCACGTAGGCTCGTTGTTTTAGAGGCATTTGGTGTCAAATGGGCTCTTGCGCCCTTCATTTACATATTCGTGGTAGTTGTCTCCCCCCCCCCTCCTTAGTGCCGGGCACTATTTTGGAGAGCAGTGGTGGCATTTCCCGACGGGATTGGGAAAGTACAGTTGGGGGGGGGGACAAGGTAATTTATTCTGTTAACAATTAACACGAGATTTGACTTACAGATTTAGGAACAGCATCAACCAACAACTAATTTAATAAACTTAGGAACTTATTACAACCAATTTAGCAAACTCAGGAACCCATTCCTAACAAACCAGATATGGTTTCATCACCTGGAATGATACAAAGGATGATGTGTTTATCCATCAGATTGCTTTAAAGACGAATAACCCCAGGAAATACCTCCCCAGCGTAGGAGATGGAGAGTCTGTACATTTTGATATTGTACAAGGTAAAAAGGGCCCCCAAGCAGCTAACGTCACAGGACCTGGTGGAATTCCCGTACAGGAAACCAAACATGCACCGAACTGCAATTATGCAAGATATTTTCCATGCTATAAAGGTCCCACACACAACTACCAAGGAAATAGAGCCCAAAGCCAGCAGCCATCAAGCCTCAGCAGCAGCCTAGATGTAAGAACAATACAGAACACCAACCAACCATCCTGCAACCAGAAGCTCACCCCTGTGATTGCAGAGCCCCTCAAATGGATGTCACACCCCTTGAGGTGCCCTCCTGTTGGGGCCTTTACAGGGGCCATAAGCCTCCAGCCGGTGTACAAGAGAATCCTGTAATGTGTCTTTAATCATAAATTGTGTGAAGCAGAAGGAACAGAAGCTAGACAAAGGAATGTTAAACATAGCAGCCCAAGTTAGGAGGTTACCAGCAGAGAATCACAAGAAAGATAACCAAGATCATTAAAAAGTTCTGCTGGCAGCATGGGAGGGATGAAGCTGAACACCTGGAGGTTTGACCATGAACAGATATATTTTTAGCCTTTGGCACAAACTATGCTGATTGTATCCTGCACGTACTCAAAACATATATAAGGTTTTTCACTTGCTTAATAAATTGGAATCAGTTCCACAACATATTGGTGTGTCGTCTGTTCCCTTCTCCGACACGGACCTCAACACCCTCCCCCAATCCCTTTTGCCTCCTTGCCTCCTTCCCACCTTCCCCTTTTCCCCTCCACTACTTAAGTGAAATCCTTTTAGGATTTCCCCAAATCCTATTACCCCTTCTTTATGTTCCCCCAAATCCCTGCTTCCCTTTCCCCACCGTCTCCCTCCCACAGCCACACTTCTCCATACCTTTACTATCTCATTTCCCAGAGTTCTTTCTAAATATAAGAGGGGGGATGAAATGAGGGAGGGAAAGAAAGGAAAAACCCCTAAGGTAACAAACTTTTTCGTAAAAAATTAACAATCTCTGTATGAAGTTCCAACAGGCACAGCACCCCCACACTACCTCATTCAGACACAATCACAGCTGATCACACTGCTAACAGCCAGCAAAGAACCAATCTCTGCTGAGGAAACCCTCTCCTGACTCAGTTTTCTGATAAGCCGTGCCATGAAAACCCTGCCTCCCTCCTGCCAGCTCGAAGATGCTACAGAAAATCTGTTCAGACATTGGGGACCCAGGAGATGGCTTGCCTTTTGAAAAATTGTCATATAGGTGTTTTTGATTGTTCTTGTCATTTTGTGTTCATTCAGTTGCCTCAAATGTTCAATTTTAAGATCCTTGAGAAAAGCCTTCTTAACTAATACAGAAAGGGAGAGTTGTGGAGAGGCTTTCCCTATGTTAAGGAGACTGTCGTGGTTTGAACGACAGGTGTCTGCTAAGGAAGGCAGGAGCCTCCCTTGGAATGGAGAATTTAAACCCCCTCCCTCCGAATTATTTTAACTTTGAATTTAAGGGTCTCTCAGGCAAAGATATGGGAATAGGAATAACAGTTCTTTATTAGGGGAACTAAAATAAACAATAAACCAAAAACACATGCAGTAAGACAAACAAATAAACAAACAAAACCCACTGACAGAGTCGGGATACAACCTGACACCCTGTGGGTCAGGGTGTTGGTGGCAGTCTGATTAAATGGTGGCTGCAGTCCTAGTGGCAAATGTGGCTCTGGTGAAGTGATGCTCATGTAGAAAGACTGGAGTTCTTTCGATGAAGGTCCAGTAGTGATAGACAGGCCTGGTCTTCCTCTGAGAAACCAGTGGAAAAAACTGGCTTGGTGTTCCAACTCCCAGATTTTTATTCAGGTAGGAATACTTAGCTCCTTCCCCTGGCTGGAGCATTTCCCAGTGGGATGATGTAATTCTATCAGTGAGACTCAATGGCCCATTAGCAGAAGATATCTCCCTGGAGGGAGGATGTGTTGTGGAAGAGATAAGAAAACTGCCCCAGCAGGTTTCTTGACAGTTGGCCCATTGACAGACAATTACCACCCCCCCCACCCCACAGTCTCATCAGATGGTGATAGAATACAGAGTTTTGGTTACATTTTGCACTGCAACCCATGACAGAGGCATAAGACGCTTCTCCCACAGGAAAATGTTATACCCTGTTCTGTTATGCCAATGTACCCCTGTTCTGCTCCCTCAGTCGGCCCTATTACTCCCCTCTGTCCCTGTGTCCCTCAGTTACTCCCTCCCAATGTTCTCATTGGCTCCCATACCCCAATCCCGCCTTTGTATTGCTCCATGCCCCCTGACAATTGGTCGCTGATGCTCTCCCAGACCCTAGCACCCATGTACTTTAACCTGGACCCTTCCCACGAGTCTTCTCCTTTGACCCTGGGCAGTCTGCGTGCGTGGCTGTAATAAACATCTCTGTGGAACCCATACAAAGGCCCTTCCTGCTTCTCTTTACCATCACCATATTAACAGCTATTCCGATCGCAACAGTGCCTTTTATCAATTATGCTAATTTCCTAAAACCTATAAAATGTACTCACCCCTGTGGAGGTGGGCTTTTGTGGACATCTTTCCATAACTGCTCCTGTAGGCCTTCAAATAAAGATCCCCTTTTATGTTACCTCCTTACTAAAATTATCTCAAGTTTCATTTCCAATTTGGGAAAAAGGCAACACTCCAAGGATAGGTTGCTCCAGCCTGTAAGGAAGGGACCCCTCTCTCCATGAGGTCTTCTACTGGATCACAGCTTTCTCCAGGCATCCACCCGCTCCAGCATGGGCACATTCCCCACAGGCTGTGGGTGG
Source organism: Certhia americana (assembly GCA_018697195.1). Classification (NCBI taxonomy): domain Eukaryota; kingdom Metazoa; phylum Chordata; class Aves; order Passeriformes; family Certhiidae; genus Certhia; species Certhia americana. Next base: position 7,684,389 of record JAGMWU010000027.1, on the reverse strand, counting down.
ATCTCGGTGTCCCCCTTGGACCCCTGGGCTGCAGTGGGACAACCTGCTTCACCATGGTCCGCCCCATGGCCTGCAGAGACATCTCGGCTCCAGCGCCTGGAGCACCTCCTCCCCCTCCTTCTCTACTGACCTTAGTGTCGCCATGTTGTTTTCCCTCACATGTTCTCACCTCCTTCTCTTCTCTCACTAGAAGCAAAACTCTGTGACTTTGTTATGATTTTCTTCTTAAATATGTTATCACAGAGGCATTACCAACCTCTCTAATTGGCCCAGCATTGGCCAGCAATATGTCCATCTTCAGAGCCATCAGGGATTGGCTCTGCTGGACATGGTGGGAGCTTCCAGAAGCTTCTCACATGAGCCATCTCTGTAGTCCCCCTGCTATGAAAAACCAGGCTGTTCAAAACCAATACACCACTGCACATTCTGGCCAGAATAAAGTAATGCCTGAATTGATGCCTTGAGAGACTACCTAGCACAGAGGCTAGACAGTGTTAAAGGAATAAAGTACGTATTTATTAAAAGGCTTTCAAAGGATACACCTTTGGCACTACAAGAGCCTGGCCATGGCTCCACCCAAGATGGACGCTGGGTCACACATTTTCACTCTTTTATAAGTTCTGGTCCATTTACATATTGGGGTTAATTGTCCAATTACAGCTTCATGTTATGAAGTACCATCCTCCCAGATTCCTCAATTTGCTGTTTTTTATACTTTTTGGGCCTGAAGCTGCAATGGTGTCCTTGGTTCTCGGGCTGGAAAAGGATTGTTTTGTCTAACTAAACTATGAAGAGAACTTGCTAACACTTTATATGAAGCTCAGTTACATACTAATGAAGTACAGAATCTGGAAAATATGAAAGCTAAAACTTAAGGCATCAGACTCACTCAACACTTAAAAGATGGCATTGGAGAGTTTCTTCCTAGTTTTGGTGACAGTAGGAGTTAATGCCATGGTGTGGCAGAAAGCATGTTCTATTAGCCTGCTACTTTTGTTGTCCACAAAAATCAATTTGTTACCTGGTGTGCAAGAAGCCAATAAGTACACACTCGAGAGAGACACTGATTATTTATTTCAGAGTTGCACAAGCCTGGATGCTCAGTGGTATTCCATAAATCAACTACCAAAACTTTTTAATATTTATACATTTTATCAAACAAAGGACTTAATGTTCACTGGCTACACGTTACACAGTTCTTTTAATAATTAGCATTCTATCTTCTATTGGTTAATGTTTCCCTTGCTCCTAATGCTAATTATTCTGCATTCTCAGTCTTTCTCTTGAGTCAGTGGGTTTCCTGGGTCAGTGGTTCATGACTTGGTGGTTGTGATCTCCCCCTGTCATAATTACCTTTTACCCTGGTGGAGCTGATTCAGCACAGTTGCTGAGTTGGCTTTATTAGTTTCTTCCTTATCTTGGGAGGTCTACCAAATGTACTTGTCTCCTGTAAATTCTGCATTCTTTGTGTCCACTATCAGTGGTACATCCTTCTTCCCAAGCTTTATTAACCTCCCCCTAGGTCTGAAATTATTGAAACATGTCAAGCCCTAAACCATAACAAGACAATCCTACCAAGAAATAGTTTCTTTCTAAGACCTGGGCATCACTTAGAGCTTGGTAGCTGGTCTCCATTTCATGGATTAAATTTCCTTCCTTGTTGATTAGGCTTGAAAGATCCAACATTAAAAACATATTTTCTTAAGAAAGTTTTACATATTTCACATTTTTCAACAATTTTATTATTCCTGTTTTTGACTAACAGAAGGGGTTTGAAATTACTGAAGTCCTTTTTTTAAATTGTCAAGAAATTACTGTTCTGAGATCAAACACAGTTTGTGCAGAGAAGGACTATCTATCTGTGGTTATGGTTAAAAACTTTAGCAGAACTAAGGTTTATTTTGGACTAGCTGACAGTAAAGAAAAAGGAATACCTGCCTGAAAAAGCTATTGCAAAATTAGTGGTAATAATGTTAATTATTGAGTTCCTTTGTGTCCAGACCTTATAGTAGCATAGGTGTGTATGGCAGACATCAATACCCTATGGAAAAGCTCAGCTGTTTGTTCTCTCCCTCCTAGCCTAATTTGCTGCTGATGTGGCATATCTACTGGCCCATTCTGGGGGTAGTGTACTCATATTTGTTCTGAGATACCTTATAGTTATAGTTACTGCTTTGAATCCATTGATCATACACAAATTTTGGTTAATATGGGCAAATATATTTTGCATTTCAGACTTTTTTCTTTTCTAGTGTCTCTCTTTAGCATCTTCTTTGGGTTGGCTTGGTTGCTTGCCTGTTTGGTGGCTCAGTTTTTTTTTTGTTTTTTTTTTTTTTTTTTGTTTTTTTTTTTTTTTTTTTTTTTTTTTGTTTTTTTTCTGGCTATTAATTGTTTGTTTTAAAGGGCCCAGTTGCCAATGAAACTGAATATTGTGGCTAGGTAATTATTGTGACCAAATAATGATCTCTGGCTGTTTTTGAAAATAATATTCTTTGCAGCACCTTGTTGTTTATTTTTCTGTGAGTGTCTTGAAAATTTCTCTTACAGTCAAAAGCTCATTATTCAGTTTTGAAGCTTACTGTCGAAAGGAATGAGAATGATCTGTCTTTACAAACAAACTGTGGGCCTGATGGCAGATAAGGCCAGATACAGAAGGGTGAAAGAAGCAATGGGGGGAACCATAAATTCCATAGGAATTCCACTAATTGACACAGACTGTTAATCACTCGAGACTGTGCTAAATCTCTGGATTTGGAGAAAAAGAACAGACACAAGGAAAAAGAAAAACGGAGGGGGTATACATTAGAAGGGGGTCTTAGGCATTAGGCGTTTCAGGGAGTCTGTACCTCTCAAGTACCTCAGCCAATGGGAAAATAGAGAGGGAAATGCGGCCGGGATCGTGTCCCCGGAGTGCTCAGCTTTTCTGACAGTCCTGGAGCTGCTGCCGGAGCTCGGCGGGGCCCGAGGAACTGCCTCTTCCCTATCCCCTCGCCGGTTGGGGCCTGCTTGGAACCTCTATGGGCGTAGAGGGTCCTGACCCGGTATCAGCGGGTGTGTCTGTACTAAATACGACGGGTTTCTTCTTACGATTCCCCTCAGGGCCGGAGAGGCGGCCCGCCATAGAGTGGAGCGCCCTCCTCCGTCACGTGCCAGGGGCGCGCACAGTGTGCACGATGGTGGCAGTGGGGCCCGGCGGCGGCAACATCACCAACGGGTAGAAAATGGCGGATTTCGAGGAGCTGCGGGTGAGGAGGGAAGCGACTGCGGGAAAGACGCGGGCCAAGATTCCGACTGACCACTTTCGCGGTGGGGGGGCCCCCCGCTCACCCCTGTCCTACGGTCTTTCCTCACGGGGAGTCCTCGCCGCACCCTTTGGTGCTTGCTAGGGGAGGGCGGGGGGGAAGCCGTCAGTGCCTCGCGCTGAGGTGGCGGGCTGCCCGCCGGGCCCCGCGACTCCCTGCTCCTTCCCTAGAGAGCAATCAGGGCCGTCCTGAAATGCGGTCGGAGGGTGGCGGGAGTCGGTGCCGTGCCCCGTGGCGCTGCTATATTTCCCTGTCACTTTGCGGGGTGTGTGTGGCCGGAGCGGGGGAGTGAGGCGATGTGGCGCTGCTCAGCGAGCCTGCTTTCCATCTCCGCTGTGTGGGTTTTGCTGTTGGCGGGATACATACGCATACTCTTTCCCTGCACCTCTCCCCCCCTTCAGTTTCGGTCCTTGCGTGCGGGAAGCTGGGCCCGGTGCTCGTATGGCTCCAGTCGAGGCTCGGCGCCCTCAAGAGAGCCTAGCGCCGTGGTGCCCTTACTACAAGCTGAAGGGAGAATGATAAATAACTTCCGTGTTTTTATAAATGCTTATTATTATTGAACCTTTGAAAATTCGTTAACCACTTTCTAACTGGGAAAACTGCGCCTGTGAAGCCGAAACCCAGTATTTCTTTTCGGACCTATTTTATCTTCAGTTGAATATCTTTTATATTGCACTTATGGACTTTCCCCTAACATATTCACTATCTGTATCTTTGTTTATAAGGAGAACACTGTCCTTCTAAACAGCATCCACACCTGCACAAGTGCTGCTGATGGAATACTACATACACACTGAATCCCTCTCGACCTAGACTGTCCTACAGAAGGAATAAAAATCAGTTAAATAGGAACCACTGAGTTAGGCTTTAGTGTTGAGAATGGTCTGATGCTTGAACTGCTGCGATTGCCAGAGAATTTCCTATGCTAGGGCTTCTTCCAGCACTAACACTGCTTGGGTTGAAGGGGCTGTAGTGTAGCTGAATTATAAAAATCTTACGGAAATAATTTAGTTTCTTTATTTGAGGACAACAGTTTTCAGTCTTAATCTTAGAAAAAAATAAGACAACCCTTCTTAATCCTAAATTGAACATTTATATTTTTTTAAAAAATTTTTAACATACATTTCCATGTTGTCTTGTTTAGCATCCTTACTTGTTTTCAGCCCTCATTCCAAGGTCTCTCAAAGGGTGTAGCTACATAGGTGGCTAAACCCCCAGTGTAAACAGCAGAGGTGGCTCTTCATTTATCTCTTCCAGGATTGAGCTGGAGCTGTTATCTGCATTTTCCAAGGCACTATAATTACTTATCTGGACATGCATAAGTATTGATAGACTTCATTTGGGATTGGGTACCTAAATACCTTTGGAATTATATATGCACCTGAGTTGTTTGCCAGAAATAATACAGGAAATATGGAGGGAAAAGGAATTTGGTTTCAGGCCAACTATAGGACTGTACTTTTATCACTTAAAAGAATAGGTATCAGTTTAAAAAAAGACTTAAGCAATGTCTTTTGATGTGCCCATCTTATTTGTTAACTGGAGTGCTTGTGAAATGAATTTATTAGCTTGGAGCTTCTATAAATGTTCAGCATACATCTAATAATAATTCATGGCCCATTTTGGGAGAATTCTTGATATTTTTAGAAGAGAAGAGAATATAGTAGACTGCAGACTGCCTTATCCTCAAGGCCTTTACTGTGGTGGGTTTTTTTGTTTTAATAGGATATATTTGAATGTGTCTGTTTGAATATCAGGCACTTGGTTTGTAGGTTTAAGTTTTTTTCAGACAAACAAATCTTCTTGCTTTTGTCTAAAGAACACTCCCCTTCCCCAATAGATTTTGTGACTTGACCTTTAGGTGTTCTTAAAATGCTATTTCATAGATTAGTGTACAGAATGTTTTTATGGCAATATTCTTTGCTGCTCTCTTATTGATTGCAATTTTCTGTAGTGTGTCATCTCTACCTGTCTTATAAAAGGCCACCAGGGCAATTTGGAGAGTTGAATTTATTTTAGTAAATCATTAAGGACTGACTAAGGGCAGGTGCTCAGAGTTCTCTCTTAATTCCTGTTTTTGAGGGAAACATACAGAGATAACATTTTTCTATTCTTGGGGCAAAGGATCGTTTTAATATTTGTTAGTACCATCCCTGCCATCCTCTGGATCTTCAGAGTAAAAACTCTGGGGAGCTATGACCAAAGGGTTATAACTGAGAGGTTGTAGTGAAAAAAAAAAATAGAAAGGCTGAGGGAGTCGGGCCTGTTCAGCCTTGAGAAGAGACAACTGAGAGAGAAACTGTTAAAATCTGATTGAGAGATGCCTCTACCTAAATTAAGGTGAAAACCAGACCATATGCTGAAGTCAATAGTATGGATTTCATTTAACAGTAAAATGTGAGGTAGAGAGAAAGAAATAGAAAAGATAAGGGAGAAACAGACAGATCAAGCAGAAGATAGTCTCCACCCATGTATCTGGCAGTGTCCTGTTGGTCCTTCTTCCCCTTGGGCTTAGTGGTGGGGGCCTTGAGGTTGTTCAAAACTTTTCATTATTTATACATTTTTGCAAACAAAGGGATTAATGCTCATTGGCTAATTGACTACACAGTTCTCTTATTCTATTGGTTAAATGATTCCCTCCCTTGTAATGCTAAGGGCAACAAGGCTGGTAAAGGGTCTAGAACATAAGTCCTATGAGGAGTGGCTGAGGGAGCTGGGGTTGTTTAGCCTGGAGAAAAGGAGGCTCAGGGGAGACCTTATCATTCTCTTCAACTTCCTGAAAGGAGGTTGTAGCCAGGTGGGGCTTGGTCTTTTCTCCCAGGCAACCAGCAACAGAACAAGAAGACAGTCTTAAGCTGCACCAGGGGAGGTTTAGGCTAGATATTAGGAAAAGTTCTTCATGGAAAGAGTGATTGGGCATTGAAATGGGCTGCCTAGAGAGGTGGTGGAGTCACCATCACTGGAGGTGTTTAAGAAAAGCCTGTATGTGGCACTTAGTTCCATGGTCTAGTTGACAAGGTAATGTTAGGTCATAGGTTGGACTTGATCATCTAAAAAAGTCTTTTCCAACCTACATAATTCTGTGATTCTGTAATTAGTCCTTTCGAGTCTGTGGGTTGTGGTCTACCCCTGCTGGAATTACCTTTTACCCAATCAGAGCTGATTTCAGCAGAGCTGCTGAGTTGGCTTTCCTTGTGGATTCTATGTGTCCATTATCAGTGATTATTATCTCCCCTCACTTTGTTTACTTCCCCCTGTGCCTGAGACAACACTTGGATAATAGTACCACCTTTATCTTATCAAGATGGCTTAACTTGCAGTACAAGTTCCAGGTATCCTTAGAGGCATATTGGCATGGGGTGGGGGGAGGCAGGGGAATGGAGAGGGCTTCAGTGCTCGCAGATGAGCAGTTGCTTCTTTTGGTGGTCGCAGATGAGCAGTTGCTTCTTTACACAGTTTTCCACAATGGGAGTCCTTCTGTGGTAACAGTGTTTGAGACAGGCAACTCTGATCTTTAATTCCTTTACAGGACCTCATTAATGTGTCTAAATATTTAAAGGGAGGATGCTAAGAGGATGGACCAGGCTCTTCTCGGTAGTGCCAAGCAATAGGACATGAGGCAATGGGCAGAAACTGATGCACAGGAAGTTCCACCTGAATATGAAGAACTTCTTTCTTGTGCAGTGACTGTACACTGGAACAGGTTGCCCAGAGAGGGTGTGGAGTCTCTGTCACTGGAGATATTCAAGAACTGTCTGGACACAATCCTGTGCAATGCATTCTAGGATGATTCTGCTAGAACAGGGAAGTTGGACCAGATGACCTACTGTGGTCCCTTCCAACCTGACCCATTCTGTGATCTCTGTGAAAACAAAGACTCAAAGGAACTTGCTGTTACATCATGCCTTTTGAATATGTTCAGTTTTGTTAAAAGATTTGGAGGTAGCTGTAACCACAGTTACTACTTTTAAGATATTGGTGAAAATGTCCAGTATAAGGCTTACCCTTCTAAATTGTCAGATTAAGCCTTAATTAATTATCAGTGTTTGTTGAATTCTGTAGCTTACCAGTTTCTGGAATATTAGGGAGTTGCTGAGATGATGTAGTGAGCACAACTGTATTGATGCCTTTCCCTTGGTTCTAAAATTGAGAACCAGACATGGTTAAGGCATAAAGGGTTTTTGCCTTTGTATTTAATAAGGAATTTTATCGTGCAACACTTCGCCAGGGTGGAGTATGCCGAAATGCACATCCCCCATAGATCGCGTATACAATTTTATAGACCTTGCAAATTACCATATCTAACAAAGATGCTCCAATGATTGGCTTAAATGAATAGCGTGATATCCCCCCATCCCAATAAATTTCCCCCTGAATGGGCCAAATCTTAGTTTACAGGATGTATTCTAGGGAGGACCTTGGTTTCTCAAGATAGTGTAGGGCTTTCCGGTCTCCAGCTGCTAGGCTTTAGGATGTTTGGTCTTCTGGCCTAACAGAATACCAGGGCTATGCTCAGTTATCAGACTTAAGAAATTACAAGTATACATGCTAAGAGCGCTGAGGATACATAAAAGGTATATAAAAGGTATATAAAAGGTATATAAAAGGTATATAAAAGGCAAAAAATCATCATGGCATCAGTATCTATCTCACATTTTTGAGATATAATTTCCAGACCTGCTGTTCACAGATGTGTTTTTAAACATGGCTCATACCTTTATCCATAATCCTCACTCAAGAACAGTCTGATGAATGTCAAAGGGATTAAACAGGCAGAGGTGAATGTGGAACAGAAGTCAGCAGTCTGGTGTGGAGGCCTGAGATGGCATGTGAAGACATTTTTGAAGAGAATTGGCCCAGGAGTGGGGAACTACAGCTCCTTCTGAGAGCCGTCTGTGAGATTATTCCCGTTCCCAACAAATTCTGAACTCATAGAGATTTGACTTGAAGCTATGGCTTGCATCCCAGCAAAATGCTCCTCAAACTGAGGAGTAAGAAAGAAATGCACAGCCAGTGGAAGCAGGGACAGGTGACCTGGGGAGATACAGGGATATGGTTCGGAGAGGTAGGGATGGGGTCAGGAAAGCCAAGGCAAATCTGGAACAGGACTTGGCAAGGGATGTGAGGAATATCAAGAAGGGATTCTATAAGTAGATAGGTCAGAAAAGAAAGGCCAAGGAGAGTGTACCTGCCCTGATAAGCAAGAAGGGTAAACTGGTGGCAACTGATATGGAGAAGGTTGAGGTACTCAATGAGTTCTTTGCCTTGATCTTCACTGGCAGTCAGGCTTTCCACTTCTCTCAAGTCTGGGTGGGTGTGGGGGGAAAGAAGTCCCTCCCACTGTAAGTGAAATGCAAGTTTCGGACTATTTGATGATGTTGAATAGACACAAATCTATAGGGCCTGACAAGATGCATCCCAGGGTCCTGAGGAAACTAGCTGATGTTGCCAAGCCACTCTCTATCATATTTGAAAAATCATGGCAGTTAGGTGAAGTCCCTGGTGACTGGAGAAAGGGAAACATCAGTCCCATTTTTGAGAAAGTGAGAAAGGAAGACCTAGGGAACTACAGACTGGTGAACCTCACCTCTGTGCCTGAGAAGGTTATGGAGCAGATCCTCCTAGAAGATATGCTAAGGCATATAAAAGACAATGTGATCCAAGGCAGCCAGCATGGCTTTACTAAGGGCAAATTGTGCCTGACCAATCTGATGGCCTTCTATGATTGAGTGATGGCAATGGTTGACAAGGGAAGACTGAAAGATGTCAACTATCTAGATTTCTGTAAAGCCTTTGATATGGTCCCACATGACATCCTTATCTCCAAATTGGAGAGACATGGATTTGATGGATAGACTATTCAGTGGATAAGTATTTGGCTGGATGGACTGTGCTGATTTTAACACCAGCTGGAAATTAAACTCCAAATAAGCCACACCCCTTCTGGTAAGGGAGGGACAAAAGCAGAGACTATGGGTTGAGATAACAATTTACTGAAAGCACAAAGCAATGGAATAAGACATGCACAGTAACAATAGCAGTATTGATAGCAAAAGCATGCAAAAAGAGAAGTTGTTTTACCCACAAATAGATGTTCATCACCAGGAAGAAAAACAAGATGGCAGGTGCGCCCTGTAGGTTGCATCCATGTAGCTTCCCCAGATAAAGGCAAGGTGGTGACAATTCTTGCATGCTGCTCACGTGGCCATTGAAAATAAAGGCAAGCTGGCAAGGGAGTCTCACAGCTAGCATTTCCTGCACCCCCCAGCCGAAAACAACAGAAAAAAACAATGACAAAGCCCCTGAAAGCTAGGTTGTTTTAGTTGGGTTGTGCTGCTGCTCTTCTGGGCTCAGTTTTGTGCAGGTATCTGTGCTGCCATTTCTACCGCTGTGCTGGAGGTCAGTTGCACAGGTTGCTGTGACCTTTTTCAACTGCTCCTCTGTGCTTCTTTTGGCTCAGCTGGGCTCCCTTCTGTTCGGCTTGATGGGCTTGGCTGGGCTGTGGTCACCCCTGCTGGTCCTTTCCCTGCAGCAGCCTCTGCATTGGTGCTGTTGGTTGAGCACTACTGTCGGTTCACATTTTCACCACTTTCCTTTCAGCACCAAGTCCTGTAGCCATGTTCTGGAGAAGATAGGAGGGGGACTGGCAGTGATGGCAGGGGGCCAGGTCTGCAGGGGCTGATGCTGGCACCTTCCCGTTGGAGATAGAGGGAGGTAAAATTAAGCACTTCCACTGGAGTGCCCAGATTTTCCTCCTGAAATCACACCCCCCAGTGATGATGTGTGTGATACAGAATAACAAACTGGCCATGCCCACTGCAGTGGGTTGACATTGGCTGGCCAGATGCCAGGCACCCACCAAAGCCACTCTCTCACTCCCCTCTGCAGCTGAATCGGGGAGAAAAAAATATAATGAAGAGTTCATGAGTTAAGATAAGGACCAGGAGAGATCACACATCAAATACCATCATGGGCAAAACAGGCTCTAATTAGAGATATGAATTGAATTAATTGCTAAAAAAATCAGAGCAGGATAATGAGAAGTAAAATAAACCCTTAAAATGACCTTCCCCCCACTCCTACCTTCTTACCATCTCTATCTCCTCCCTCCAGTGGTGCAAAGAGGGAGGGAATGGGGGTTATGGTCAGTTAATCATCTGTTGTTCCTCTCATTGCTCAGGGACAAGAGTTGTTCCCCTCCTTCAGTGTGGGGTCCCTCCCATGTGAGACAGTTCTCCACAAACTTCTCCGATATGAGTCCTTCTCATGAGCAACAGTCCTACCCAAACTGCTGTAGAGTGGGTCAGTTTTCCACGGGGTGCAGTCCTTCAAGTACAGGCTGCTCCAGCAGGGGCTTCTCTATCCATGGGTCTCCCACGGGGTCACAGCCTCCTCTCAGGCTGCTCCTGTGTGGGTTTCCTCCATGGGCTGCAGGTTGGTCTCTGCATCCCCATGGATCTCCATGGGCTGCAGGGGGACAGCCTGCTTCACCATGGTCAGCACCACAGCTTGCAGGGGAATCTCAGTTCCAGCACCTGGAGGACCTTCTCCCCCTCCTCCTGCACTGACCTTGGTGTATTCATAGTTGTTCCTCTCACATATTCTCACCCCGCTTTTCTCAGGCCACAATTACAACTGTGCAATAACTTTTTTTCTATGTTCATAAATGTGTTATCACAGAGGAGTTACCACTATTTCTAATTGGCCCAGCCTTGACCAACAGCATATCTATTTTTGGAGCCACCAGGGATTGGCTCTTCCAGATATGGAGGAAACTTCTAGCAGCTTCTCACAGAAGCCACTCCTGTAGCTCCCCCCCCACTACCAAAACCAGGCCATGCAAACCCAATACACCCACACAGCACTAAGCTCTGCTCCCTCTCTACAACCAGGACATGGATGCAGCCAGAGTTGTGGTCAATGTCTCTATGTCCAGGTAGATGCCAGTGATGAGTGGTGTCCCTCAGGGCTCTGTCTTGGGACTGATGTTCTTAATCTCACTATTGATGTCAGTGATAAAGATATTTAAGTGCACCCTCAGCAAGTTTGCAGATGACACAAAGCTGAATGGTACAGTTGACACAACAGGAGGATGGGATGCCATTCAGAGGAACCTGGACAAACTTGGTTAAGTGCACCCATGAGAACCTCATGAAGTTCAACAAGTTCAAGTACAAGGTGCATGCTGTACCTGGGTCGGGGCAACCCCAGACATGAGTGCAGACTGGGAGATGAACTGAGAGCAGCCCTACAAAGAAGGACTTGAGTTGATGCGCAGAGTGCATGCGATCTTTGAAACATTGTAGATCTATAGTTTAGAAGATAATGGCTTCAGTCTCATAGTTTGTATATAATCAGGTTTTGAAGTAATGTGTTAGTTTTATCTTTATGGGAGGAAAAAAAGAAGTGCTTTATAGGCAAATGGATATGCCTGTGCCAAAACTAATTTGTGTGACACTAGTGATGAGTTTCATGGCCATTGTGGAAAAGAACTCATTTTAGTGAGAAGAGATGGAAGTGTGCTCATACATCTTCTGTGGAAGAAGAGATTACACAAAATTTACTGGAGAATTGGATTTATAAATGCAGGAAGTAAGTCCTATGTAATTCTTATGTTCTTCCTAGATGTGTATTCACTTTTTCAGACCAGTGAAGCATATTGTGGTACCTTAAAAGTTTGTTGTATCTAGAATAATTAAGAATTAATGATTGTGCTGAGACGCAATGGTGTAGATGAAGAAGAGAATGTAGTTTTTGAAACTTAAAAAATGAGGCTGCAAGGGTCAAAATGTGTCTGCAAAAGGTCTGCAAGAGTCAAAAAACGAATGCGGTTGACTTTCTGGGCTGCAAGCACACATTGCTGAGTAATGTCGAGCTGCTTCTCCTCCTCCAATGTAGGAGTGACGGGGGTGGGGTGGGGTGGTGTAGGACGGTTGGGATGGACGGAGATGAGAGATCTCTGAAGCCAGGTCTTTGAACTTGCAGTTTATTGCAAAGGGCGTGGGTGCAGGGGCCCTGCTTGGAGCTGCCAGCTGCAGCTTGGAGCAGGCCCCAAAGAGGGCAAAGTTCCCAAGTGAGGGAGTAATAGAGAGAGTAAGTGTAAGAGTAAAAGCAAGTAAGAGAGTGAAGTTCCTGTTACAATACAATAAATCTTCTGTGCTGAATATTCTAATTCTCACTAACCAATCTAGTACAAGATACAAATTCTATAGCATTTACATACAGCCTATAAGAATCTTTACATTACCATACTGTTTTACATTTTAAACCCTAAAAACTACTCTTTGGACCTGTTCTGCCAAGCTAGTAGGGTCTGCTCTGACCCTTAGACCTGTCTGCAAGCAAAGAGTATTGTCTAATCAAAAGGGGATTACCTTCAGCCAGCCATACCATTGTTTTCCAGTTGTTCAATAACTAAGGCTTAGTATGTCAAAGTTTACTTTCATTTCAATCTCACTTGTAGTTTCCATATTCTCAAAATCTTTTGCCAGGCAATCATATTTATAAGGCTTTCCTGTTTCATCCTCCCCAACACTCCAACACCCCCAAGTCTTCTTCCTCAGGGCTGCTCTCAATACATTTTCCACTCAGCTTGTACTTGTGCTTGGGATTGCCCTGACCCAGGTACAGGACATTGCACTTGGCTTTGTTGAACGTCATGTGTTTTGCACAGGTCCACCCTGTTGAGGTCCTTCTGGATTCCATCCCTTCCCTCCAGCATGTCAGCTGCACCTCACAGCTTGGTGTTGTCAGCAAACTTGCTGAGGGTACCCTCAATCCCACTGTCCATGTTGTCAACAAAGGTGTTAAACAGCATCAGTCCCAATACTGACCCCTGAGGAAAGTCACTTGTCACTGGTCTCCACTTAGACATTGAGGTATTGACCACAACTCTTTGAGTGTGACCATCCAGCCAATTCCTTCTCCATGGAGGGGTCCATCTATCAAATCCATGTCTCTCTAGTTTATAGACAAGGATGTTGTGTGGAACAGTGTCAAATGCTTTGCACAGGTCCAGGTAGATGTCAGTTTCTCTTTCCTTATTCACCAATACTATAATCCTGTTGTAGAAGGCCACCAGATTTTTCAGGCACAATTTGTAGATCAGACTAGCTGCATTTTCATACATGTGGTTGCTGCTTTAAAAGGAACGTAGAATTAGCTTTAGGGAGAAAATGTTGCAAAAACCAATTATTTAATTACTTTCAGTAAAACTCGTTGCAAGATGTCCTGGGTTGATGCTGAATTGTATTCCCATTCATCTGTTTAGCTCAGAAATAGGTTTTGTACCTTTAAAACTGGATCTGAGAGTGAAGGAGAAGCGGCGGAATGTCTGAGGTGGTTGTTTTCAAAACATAAAGATAAGAGTTTTCAGCTTTCCTTCACACACAGCCTGTGTTGTCTGCAGTGTGGATGGCGAGAGAGAGCTCTCCTTTGCTTTTTGTTAGTTTTTGGCTAGCTGAGGCAGAGTTCTCTGAACTGTGGTTTTTTTACCTTTTTTTGGAACTGTTTTAGCCTGCTCTGGACTAAAACCCATAAGAGCACCGTGAGCTAAAACCTGTGTCCCACCGGGGCCTGGCCTGGGCCATGGCATTTCCCAGTGCCAGAGGGACTGACAACAACTGAGTGAGCTGAGCTATAAGCCACAAAAGAGACTTTCTGAATTTGTCATCTCTTCAGAGAGACAAGAGGTTTTGTTGTTTAGTATTGTTCATTTGTTGTGCTGGGGAGTGCTTTGCCTGTTAAATAAACAGGTTTTTTCCACTTTTCTCTGAGGAAATCTTTTTCCTGAACCAGTTAAAGGAGGGGCCCCTTGAATTTGTTTTTTGGAGGAACCCCTTTGGAGGTTTTCTCCCAAATTTGCCCTAAACCAGGACACAAGACTTCTTTCAAAAACCTATGTAAGATTTTTGCATTGATGGACAAAACTATGTATCTTTTTTATACTCTCAAGCATTTTTAATGGGGGTGTTAATTTAAAATCTCACTGATTATGGTATTGAAGCCAGTCTGTGTCTTCTAATAAAATCAAATGTAGCTAAATGTTAATTTGTGGAATTTCTGTATAAAATGTTAGTTGTTTTGCAGCAATTGACTATGTTTTGCCTTGATTAACTCGCAGGAATGCACAGAAGGCAGCAAGCAGGGTAATAGACAATATTTTGCAATACATGCTGTTTCCTTAATTTCGCTGTCAAGGATTATTTTATTTGTTTGCATTCTGAGTATGGAATCCAGAATCATGCTTACTGCCTGTGTCTGAAACAAAGGAGCTGATGTTGCTATCACATTTATACAACTATCTATGAAAGCACGCAACACAAAGTTCTCAGTAAATTCTTGAATATCGGTATTATCTTTTAACACAATTTTTTTTATGTGACATGGCTATAAAGCTTTTATAGTACTTCAAGCTATTTTTTATGAATACTTGAAACACTGTTTTCTTCATCCTGTCTAACTGTGAGAATGAGAAAAAGTAGAACGGGAATGCCAGATGGATAATGACTTTCTCCAGCATTTTGCAAACTCCATGAAGTTCTGTCTCCATCTTTCTTTACTTCTATTATTTTGCTGTTGAGAAGTTGCTGGGATGAAATTAAGGTGAAATCTGTACTTGGACTCTTCTTCAAACGTTAGAGTGAGCCACTCCACACCTACTGTGACACTGCTTTCACTGGCAACTGCATCCATGGTGCATTTATAGGTGGGGTGTTGGGGGGATATCAGTTTGAAGACTTCAGGGTTAGCTCCCTGATAGCTACTTGAAGCATCACTGTATCCAAACTTGCTGTCTGGAAATGTTGACATTCAGTATCTGAAATAGGATAACCTCATCCCCTCAATGGTGAGGAAAGTGTGTGTCTGATGAGAGTGCTACCATAGTATTTTAGATGGTTGTTTCAATGTGTATGAATAATGTGGCCCTTGAAAAGGCAGGTCCTGGCTGCTGGCTCCTGCTGTCTTGTAATGGCACACAATGGATCTGGACAGGCTGGATCAATGGGCTGAGACCAACTTTATGAGGTTCAACAAGGTCAAGTGTTGGGTCATGCACTTGGGTCACAACCCCATGCAGTGCCATAGACTTGAGGAAGAGTGGTCAGAAAGTGGCCCAGTGGAAAAAGACCTGGGGGTGCTGGTTGACAGCCAGCTGAACATGAGCCAACTGTGCCCAGGTGGCCACAAAGGCCAATGGCATCTTGGCTTGTATCGGCAATAGTGTGGCCATCAGGAGTAGAACAGTGTTTTGCCAGTGAGTAGGGTCAGAGACACAGACACCAACTTAAGGAGTAGCGTAATTTACTATAATGCAAAATGCAAAGAATCACAAAAGGATAAACTAACCAATGCCCCTAATAATTACTACAAAAGAATGCCTATAGTGATTAAGAAGGATACATCACCAGTTACCCTAATACTTTACCATCATCCAAGAAACATCAGCTGTGGGGGGGGGGGGGAAGCTGTCACAGCAAAGGACTGGAGAACCAAACCCAGTGACTGGGAAATCCTGTGGTGCATCCACCTTGCAGGCGATGAGGCTCCCTCACTTTGTTGTGTCAGTAGCCCAGCTTTTATACTTTTAAACAAACAAGCTGACATAATTTCTAATTTCATTCTCCTGTTGGCTTTCTCCCAAAGCCTGTCCAGGGCTCAAGGAGGAACCAAGGGAGTTGTCTTTGATCCTATACCCCCCTAATTGGGCCAGATGTGGCCTCATCTGGTTTCTAGATACAGAAAGGTAAATACATGTTTTGCCAATAAATGAGCACGTATAACAATACTTAGTTAATGAGTGAATATATATAACATTTGGTTGAAAGGTTCATCTGTAGGTCAACTATGGCTCAGGGCCTGTTGTTCAGACCTCTGTCAGGGCCTATTGTTCAGTCCTTAGTACTTCAGAGAGTGATCATTCCCCCATACTGGGCACTGGTGAGGCCGCACCTCAAATTCTGTTTTGGGCTTCTCACGCCAAGAAAGACATTAAGGAGCTGGAGTCTGTCCAGAGAAGAGCAACAGAACTGGTGAAGGGTCTGGAGCACTGTGTTGTTTTTGCACGGCCTGATTTTTGGTAGCAGGGAGGGCCACAGAGGTAGCTTCTGTGAGTAGCTGTTAGAAGCTTCCACCATGTCTAGCAGAGCCAATCCCTGATGGCCATGAAGATGGACATGCCACTGGCCAAAGCTGGGCCAATTAGAGATGGTGGTAACACCTCTGTGCTAACA
Organism: Certhia americana; assembly: GCA_018697195.1. Classification (NCBI taxonomy): domain Eukaryota; kingdom Metazoa; phylum Chordata; class Aves; order Passeriformes; family Certhiidae; genus Certhia; species Certhia americana. The sequence continues at coordinate 7,667,855 of JAGMWU010000027.1, read as the reverse complement.
TATTTAAGAAGAAAATCAAAACAAAGTGGGGGCACAGTTTTAATTCCAGCTAGAGAAGAGGAGGTGAGAACATGTGAAGGAAACCAACATAGTGACACCAAGGTCAGTGAAGAAGGAGGGGGAGATGCTCCAGGCACTGGAGCTGAGATTCCTCTGCAGGCCGTGGTGATGACCATAGTGAAACAGGCTGTTCCCCTGCAGTCCATGGGGGTCCACGGGGGATGCAGAAATCTACCTGCAGCTGGTGGGGGAGGTGCTCAAGCTGGAGTGGGTGGATGCCTGGGAGGAGGCTGTGATCCTGTGGCAGACCCGTGGAGAGAGGGTCCCTGCTCCCAGGCTGGAGCAGCCTGTCCTTGGAGGACTGCATCCCATAGAAGAGTGACCCACACCACAGCAGTTTTGGGAGGACTGTGTGCCTATGGGAGGAACTCATGTTGCAGCAGTTTTGGCAGGACTGCTGCTTGTGAGATTGGAGCCACACTGGGAGAAGTTAATGGAGAAATGTCTCCAATGGGAGGGACCCCACGGTCTTAGAGGGGAACAGCTTCTCTTCCTGAGCAGCAGAAATAAACCTTGGGTGACAAACTGACCAAAACCCCAATGCCCTGTCTCCCTGAGCTGTTGGTAGGAAGGAGGGAGGGGTTGAGGGGAAAAAAGGTGGTTTTAAGTGCTTTTACTTCTTATTATCCTCCTCTGATTTTGTTAGTAGTAAACTCACTTTGTACCTCTAAGATGAGCCTGTTTTGCCTTTGGAATGTTTCTTCTGGTCCTTAACTCATTAACTCTTCGTTAAATTTTTTTTCCTCTGCCCAGCTGTGGCAGGGGAGGGTGAATGAGCAGCAGTGTGTGCCTGGCATTTGGCCAGCGTCAAAACATGACAAGCACAACTCTGATGAGGAGCAGCTGAGGGAGCTGGGGGTGTTTCATCTGGAGAAAAGGAGGCTCTGGGGAGACCTTGTTGCTTTCTAAAACTATCTGAAAGGAGGTTGCAGTGAGGTGGAATCAGTCTCATGAGTAAGGGGATGAGAGGAAATGGCCTCAAAGTTGCACCAGGGAAGGTTTACATTGGATACTAGGAAAACTGTATTCACTGAAAGGGTTGTCAAGCACTGGAACAGGCTCCCCAGGGCATTGGTGGAGCCACCATTTGTCTTGGCTTAAGACAATTTAAGATATAGACACTCCAAAATTAGTTACCTCCCCTTTTAGTTTTAACCCCTCCCTTTCTACCAATAAGGAGAGATGAATGTGAGTAGATATAAGTGAAAAAAGAACAGTTTACTAAAAAATTAGAAAGCATCAGGGAAAAAATAGCAGTAAGTAATGACTAGATACAATATTGCTAAATCTCGCGGACTCCCTGGTAAAAAAGTGAAACTAAAATGGTAGAGAAACCTCTCCCCCATGATGGCACCCTCCATAGACAACCTCGTGGTCTGGGAGTCAAAGGGAAAATGGTGGATAAACCTTCCCCCCAAATAGCAACCAACAGGGAACAAGGACAAAACAAAAAGAAAATCTGGAGTCCAAAACCTGCCAAATGCCTCTCTTATCTCTGGCAATGGCAGTTCTGTTGACAAAGGCAACTTGAGCTAGGTCAGTGGCTGGGGTGACTTTATGGAAGAGGGCTGTTCTGTTTTTCTCAGCATGGTTCTTCTGTAGACAGGTGTCCTGGGTTGATGCTGAATTGTATCCCCATTCGTCTGTTTAACTCAGAAATAAGTCTTGCACCTTTAAAATTAAATATGAGATTGAAGGAGAAGCAGTTGAGTGTCCGAAATACTTGTTTTCAAAACATAAGATAAGAGTATTCAGAGTTTTTTTCCACACAGCCTGTGTTGTCTGCAGTGCAGACAGTGGGACAGAGCTCTCTTGCTTTTTGTTAATTTTTGGCTAGCTGAGGCAAAAAAATTCTCCAAACTGTAGGTTTTTTCCCCCCTCCTTTTCTTTAGAACTATTTGAACTTGCACTAAACTAAAAACCCAGCAGACCACTAGGAACTCAGACCTGTGGCCCACCGGGCCTGGCCTGGGCCCGGCATTTCCCAGCATAAAGATACTGACAACATCAAAGTGAACCGAGCTACAGCCCACGGGAGAGACTGTCTGAATTTATCATCTCTTTGGAGCGGCGAGAAATTTTGTTGTTTAGTATTGTTAGTTTGTTGGGCTGGAGAGTGCTTTGCTTGTTAAATAAACAATTTTTTTCCACTTTCCTCCAAGAAAATTTTTTTCCTGAACCATCTAAGAGAGAAGCCAGTTAAATTTGCTTTCTAGAGGGACCCCACTTAGAAGTTTCTCCCCAAATTTGCCCTAAACCAAGACAAATAAATTATTGGCGCCCAACGCGTAGCCTGGGAAAGTAGAAAAAAATTTGTACTGATTGCATTTTAGTTGTACTTACTCTGTATTGGGATAAAACAGTCAGTAGCCATGTTGCTGTTTGAATTCATAATGTCTCTTGGGGTAGAAGCCTTCCTGTATTTCTGTTCTGTAGGGTTTTTTTAGGTTTTAATACCTTTCTAGTCCCTAAGTTTATTTGCTTATCTGGAAATAGCTCCAGTGTTGTCCCTAACACGTAGTTTTTACAGTAGAGGGAAACAGATTAGAATAGCTGTTGTGCTAGGTGTGGTAATAATGATTTACAACAAAGTTACAACAGTACTGGAGTTTGTGCCAAGTATGCTGAATTTCTGGTATCTTCATCCTACCCTGCGTCCCAGTTCCAGTAGTATGTTTTGAGGGTTTATTAGCAATTGCACCCAGTTTGTTAGAGGAAGAGCAGGGGGTGAGGCTTTTCAACCTCTCCTTTCTCTCTTCTTCTTTAAATCTGTTACGTCACTTTTTAAGAATGTTCAGTTTCCCCTGAATGCCAAAGAGACCACCTTCCTGGTATTTAATCTGGTAAGCTTCCTCTATACGATTTGCAAATTCTCTAGAGTGAGGGCTGAGATTTCCAGAGGAGCTGATGAGACCCCTGTCCCAGAAGTAGACCCAGGTGTGAAGAATTCTGAGTGGTGTGGAGAGTGGGAGAGAGTGGGCCAAACCATGAAGAAATTTTCTGATCCCCCAACCTGGGAATTTTCATGTGAGAAAATTCAGAACCCAGATGAGGTAGGGAAATATCTGGAAGAGAATTATGATGAATCTAAGGAGAAAAATATCATTGCAATCAGCTGGGCCCTGGCATATGCTTATCGCACACTGCTAAATACTGTAAAGCAGCCGACAGAGGCGGGGGCAGGGACATAAGCCAGCAGCTAAACCAAATAGTGAGTCTAAGCCAGCAGCTAAATCAGACAGTAAAACTCCACCAATGGCTGTTGCTACTAGCACAAAAAGCCAAAAGTGCACAAGCAAAACCAATCAACCAGTAAATAATGATAATAATAATACAAAAGAAAAACCCTCAACACCTCCTGACGTAAAATCAGAAGTCAGAGCAACTAGCAAAAGATCAGAAGCCAATACTGAGTCCTTTTCCCTGAAGGATCTTCGTGGCCTGAGAAAGGACTACACTCAATGGCCTAATAAATTCATAATTAGTTGGCTAGTCCATCTTTAAGATGCTGCAAGCAAAGCTACAATTCTAAACAGCACTAAAGCGAAGCATTTGGGATCCCTGTCACATGATCCAGTAATTGACCAAGGAATAATGAGGGTGCCCAACTCCCACAGTCTCTGGGAACGGGTCCTGAGAAGTGTGGCACAAAAATATCTGTATACTGACGATCTCCATATGCAGCAGACCCAGTAGAAAACCATAAAACAAAGGATTCAACGCTTGAGAAAAATGGCAGTGGCAGAAATTGTCTTCTCAGATGACGTAAATACTAAAACCCCAGACTTAGTACCTTGCACATCCGTAATGTGGCTAAAACTTGTACAACTTAAGCCACAAGAATACGCTTCTGCTTTAGCAATAATGAAACGCGATGACAGGGAGGAGACCATGCTGGATATAGCCAAGAAGCTCCGAGCATATGCAGACTCCATGCACGGCCCTACACATGCAAGAATTGCAGCTGTAGAAACACGTCTGCAGAAATTAGAAGGCAAGATAAACAATACACTCAACGAAATAAAAGAGAGCTTTCTCCAAATCTCAGCAATGCAAGTCAAAAGTTCTAGTACCAAACGCAAACATTCCCCAGATAAAGAAAAAAAGTAGCACCCCATGAGTTGAGCTGTGGTTCCTCCTGCGTGATTGTAGGGAAGACATGAGGAAATGGGATGGAAAGCCTACTTTTGCTCTTGCACAATGGGCATGTGAATTGTGCAAAGGCAAGACTCAGGAAAGAAGTTCCACCAAAAAAGAAGTAGCTCCAGTTGCCCAGGAAAAGAATAATAACCAGGCTTAGAGGGGCCCTGCCTCTAGCCAGGTAGAAGCCAGGGAAAACCATGTTTTTTGGACTGTGTGGATTCATTGGTCTGGCACATCAGAACCACAAAAATATGAAGCCCTAATTGACACTGGTGCACAGTGCACATTAATCCCCTCAAAACATGTGGGTGCAGAATCTGTTTCTATCACTGGCGTGACAGGGGGATCACAAGATTTTACTTTAATGAAAGCTGACATGAGCCTGACTAGAAATAAGTGGAAGAAACACCCTATTATAACTAGCCCAGAAGCCCCATGCATTTTAAGCATAAACTTCCTCCGAAGTAAATATTTCAAAACCCCAAAAGAACTCAAGTAAGCTTTTGGAATAGCTGCTGTAGAGACAAAGAGTATCAAGCAATTGAACTCCTTGCCTATTCTGTCAGAAAACCCATCTGCAGTAAAACTCCTAAAAGTAGAAAACCAACAAGTACCAATTGCCAGTTCAACAGTACATCGCCAACAGTACAAAACAACTTGAGATGCTGTAATCCCCATCCACACGATGATCCGTGAGCTGGAGAGCCAAGAGGTAGTCAGCAAAACCCACTCACCCTTCAACAACCCCATCTAACCAGTGCGTAAATTTAAATGAAAATAGAAATTGACTGTAGATTATCGTGGCTTGAATGAAGTGACTCCACCACTGAGTGCTACTGTACCAGACATGCTGGATCTCCAGTACGAACTGGAGTTCAAAACAGCAAAATAGTATGCCACTACTAATATTGCCAATGTGTTTTTCTCCATTCCTTTGACAGCAGAATGCAAGCGTCAGTTTACTTTCACCTAGAGGGGAGTGCAGTACACCTAGAACTGACTACCCCAAGAGTAGAAGCACAGCCCCACCATTTGCCATAGACTAATTCAGACTTGTTGGGGGTTGGGTTGATTTCTTATAGATTTTTTTCCCAGAAGTTGCTAAGAAGCTAATGGCTGGGTGCTTTTCGGTACTTATGGGTGCTCAGGGTCAAAGAAAAGAAGCAGCTACCCAGAGACATTGATTTCACTTTGCTTGGGGCAGTTTTCTGCTCTGGGGGAACTGCCAGGGCTGCTCGTCTCGGCGAGGCAGAGAGCTCTCACCATCCCTTCACCTGGGACTCCGTCGGACCACCGTCTCTTCGTGTGTCCCCCGGGATTTTGGGAACCCGTTTCCTCCCTGCCCTGCACCCACGGTTTCTTCAGTTCTGCTCGACGTCTCCCCACGCTGTGTCTCTGCAGCCCCTGACAGCTGGGACGCTTTTTCCAACAGCTCCAGCCACTGTGAACCCTCGGAATCATCTCATCCTCCCAGAGCTGCTGCTAGCCTATTAGCTTGTGACAGTACTGAGGGGGGTGGGGGGTTACCAGAGGAAAAACTGTGACTGATTTGTTGTTTTGGTTTATTTTTTTTTCCTTTTTTTTTCCTTCTCTAGTTCTGTGTGTTGTCAATATTGTAGTTCTTATTGTTAATTTACCTTGTTAGACTAACTAGTAAAGAACTGTTATTCCTACCCTGTTTATCGTTGCCTGAGACCCCCCCTTCAATTTTGGAATTATAACAAACCCCAAGGGAAGTTTCTTTTTTTTGGTTCCTAGCAGACACCCCTGTCTTTTTAAACCAAGACAGATTTTGGCGCCCAACGGTGGGGTCTGAGGACATCGAGAGAAAAAGGGTAAAAAGGAATAACAGTTCGAGTAATCTAATTTTTTTGTGTGCTGAATTTAAGAACTTCATTAAGTAGAACAATGTTGTCTAGTGTACCCAGGTTTGGATGGCACGTGGCCACAGCTATATTTCTTCCATTTGTAGCCCCTTATCTAGACATGGGTCCCATAACTAAAGCTACCGTGGCTGTTATCGAGTTTATTTTGTGGGTTGATAATGTGAGGAATTCCTGGATTTTTAACTTCCTCTGGAAGGCAGGCTCATTGATCCAGAGCTATCGCATACTAACTGAATGTTTTTGGGGTTACTTTAATAATGGCACCTACTGTGAAGAAATGACACCGGGGGAAATTTTCTCCCAACCCTTCACCTGGCTCTTTGGGTCTACCCCACCAGTTTTCGAAGGGTTCACATTTTCTCTGTATGCTAATGATGTCATGCAGTGGCTGGTGTTGCTGACAGGCCTGCTCTATTTAGCATTCAGAGATAAGGGGAAATTGACTTGGATAACCACCCTGATACCTACCCCAGAGAACAGGGATACTGCCAGACAGCCGGACAGTGCCACAGAACCTGACCCTGCCCCACAGACCACCTCAGAAACAAACCAGCTGGATTGGGTGGGGGTTCTGCTGAAAAAGATAGGCCAGATGCTGAAGGAGCACACCTCCCCCACTAGTGAGAAGCCCTCCTGCTGCCTCAAAAAGGGAGACTCTTGTGGTGCAGCAGTGGAACCCACAGATGTTACATCTGTCCAGGCTCCAGCTGAACCACAAGGGAAATCACAGCCAGCAGCAGTCGCCCCTGTGGAAACTAGAAAGTCTAAGATGAAATCAGATAAGAAAGGAGGGACCTCACAACATGCAGGGGAGCCAGAGGTAGAGATCGTCACTGAGTCTCTGTCCTATGAAAGTCTCCGTAACCTGCGGAAGGACATTGTACGAAGGGGACATGAGGCTTATACAACCTGGTTACTCCGGGTCTGGGACCTTATGGGTACAGGTGTGCAGCTGGATGGTACTGAGGCCAGGAATTTGGGACCTTTCACCCAAGACTCAGGTGTGGATCAGGTATTTGTAAGGGAGCCTGGGCCCCTTTCCCTCTGGGAGCATCTTTTAATGAGTGTAAGATAAAGGTTTGTCCACAGAGAGAGAATGCAGGAGCACCATCATAAGCTGCGCTGGAAGACCCTTGAGGAAGGGATCCAACAGCTGAGAGAAGTGGCGGTGCTAGAAGTACTCTTTGGGAGGGGTGGACAGCACGATAATGACCCCGACAAAGTCAGGTGCACAGGGAAAATGTTGTGGAGTCTGGCAAATCTAGGGCCAGCTCAATACACCACCTTCATTGCAACAATCAATGCAGATAACAACCAAGAGACAGTGGGTTCTGTGGCCAACAAGCTTAGGAATTATGAAAGTATGGTCAATGGCCCGATGGATGTTCATGTCTCTGCTGTGGTTAAGGAACTTAGAGAGGAGTTTAAAGAAGAGGTGAGGGAGATAAGGGAGGAGGTGAGGAAGATCAACACAGCACCAGTGTGAGTCACAGGCCCCAAAGTCCAAGTCCAACATTCCCCAGCTAAAGAAAGAGGATACACCCCACGAGCTGACCTGTGGTTCTTTCTGCGTGACCATGGGGAAGACATGGGAAAGTGGGATGGGAAACCCACTTCTGTCCTGGCAGCACGGGTGCGTCAACTCAAGGAGGGAAACAGTAATCGAGGGGGTTCCACAAAAATGAAGGTAGCCTCAACCTCCCAGGACCGATCTGCCAGGCATTACAGAAGGGAATATGATTTGTCAGACCCCCTTGAAGGAACCTCTACTATGTATGCTCAAGAAGAAAATAATAACCAGGGTTAGAGGGGCCCTGCCTCTAGCCAGGAAGAGGCACGGGAGAACCGTGTCTTTTGGACAGTGTGGGTCAGATGGCCTGGCACATCAGAGCCACAAAAATACAGAGCGTTGGTTGACACTGGTGCACAATGTACACTGATGCCATCGAGGCATGTAGGGACAGAACCTGTTTCTATTGCCGGGGTGACAGGGGGATCACAGGAATTTACTTTGTTGGAAGCTGAGGTGAGCCTGACCAGGAAAGAGTGGCAAAAACACCCAATTGTGACTGGCCCAGAGGCCCCGAGTATCCTGGGCATGGACTACCTCCGGAATGGCTATTACAAAGACCCAAAAGGACTCAGGTGGGCTTTTGGAATAGCTGCTGTGGAGACAGAGGGCATTAAGCAGTTAAACACCTTGCCTGGTCTGTCAGAGAACCCATCTGCAGTAGGACTCCTGAAGGTGGAAGAGCAACAGGTGCCAATTGCCACCTCAACAGTGCACCGCCGGCAGTACCGGACGAATCAAGATGCTGTGATCCCCATCCACAAAATGATCCGTGAGCTGGAGAGCCAAGGGGTGGTCAGCAAAGCACACTCACCCTTCAACAGCCCTATTTGGCCTGTGCGCAAATCTGAAAGGGAATGGAGATTGACTGTGGACTATCGTGGCTTGAATGAAGTGACTCCACCACTGAGTGCTGCTGTGCCGGACATGCTGGAACTCCAGTATGAGCTGGAGTCCAAGGCAGCGAAATGGTATGCCACTATTGACATTGCCAATGCGTTTTTCTCCATTCCTTTGGCAGCAGAATGCAGGCCTCAGTTTGCCTTCACGTGGAGGGGAGTGCAGTACACCTGGAACCGACTGCCCCAGGGGTGGAAACACAGTCCCACCATCTGCCATGGACTGATCCAGGCTGTACTGCAAAAGGGTGAAGCTCCAGAACACCTGCAATACATTGATGACATCATTGTGTGGGGGAACACGGCAATGGAGGTATTTGAGAAAGGCGAGAAGATCATCCGGATTCTGCTAGAAGCTGGTTTTGCCATCAAGAAGAGCAAAGTCAAAGGGCCCGCTCGAGAAATCCAGTTCCTGGGGGTGAAGTGGCAAGATGGACGGCGTCAAATTCCCACTGAGGTCATCAATAAGATCACTGCGATGTCTCCAGCAACCAACAAGAAGGAGACACAAGCTTTCCTAGGCGCCATAGGTTTTTGGAGAATGCACATTCCGGAGTACAGTCAGATCGTGAGCCCTCTCTACCTGGTTACCCGTAAAAAGAATGATTTCCACTGGGGCCCTGAACAGCAACAAGCCTTCTCCCAAATCAAGCAGGAGATCGCTCATGCAGTAGCCCTTGGCCCAGTCAGGACAGAACCAGAGGTGAGGACTGTGCTTTACTCTGCAGCCGGGAGCCATGGTCTGTCCTGGAGCCTTTGGCAGAAGGTGCCTGGAGAGACTCGAGGACGACCGCTGGGATTCTGGAGCCGAAGCTACAGAGGATCTGAAGCCAACTACACTCCCACGGAGAAGGAGATCTTGGCTGCCTATGAAGGAGTCCAAGCTGCCTCAGAGGTGATTGGGACAGAAGCACAACTCCTCCTGGCACCCCGACTACCAGTGCTGGGGTGGATGTTCAAAGGAAAGGTTCCCTCTACCCACCACGCCACTGATGCCACATGGAGCAAATGGATCGTTCTCATCACGCAGCGCGCCCGTATTGGAAACCCAAATCGCCCTGGGATTTTAGAGATAATTACGAATTGGCCTGAGGGTGAAAAATTTGGTCTCACTGATGAAGAGGAGCAGGAACAGGTGACACGTGCGGAAGAAGCTCCACCATACAATCAGCTACCAGCAGAAGAAAAACGCTACGCTCTTTTCACTGATGGTTCCTGTTGAATTGTAGGGATGAACCGGAAGTGGAAAGCAGCTGTGTGGAGCCCCACACGACAGGTAGCAGAGGCTACTGAAGGAGAAGGGGGATCAAGTCAATTTGCCGAGCTCAAAGCCGTTCAACTGGCTCTGGACATTGCTGAGAGAGAGAGGTGGCCCAAGCTCTACCTCTACACTGACTCATGGATGGTAGCCAATGCTCTGTGGGGGTGGCTGGAACGGTGGAGAAAGGCCAGCTGGCAGCGTAGAGGGAAACCAATCTGGGCTGCTGAGGAGTGGAAAGACATTGCCACTTGAGTAGAGAAGCTCCCTGTAAGAGTTTGTCATGTAGATGCCCATGTCCCCAAGAGTCGGGCTAATGAGGAGCACCGACATAATGAGCAGGTGGATCATGCTGCAAAGATAGAAGTGGCAAAAATAGACTTAGATTGGGAACACAAGGGAGAGTTGTTCCTAGCCCGATGGGCCCATGATGCCTCAGGGCATCAGGGTAGGGATGCCACCTATAAGTGGGCACGAGACCGAGGGGTGGATCTAACCATGGACAGCATTTCACAGGTTATCCACGACTGTGAAACGTGTGCTGCCATCAAACAGGCCAAGAGGCTGAAGCCCCTCTGGTACGGTGGGCGGTGGTCCAAGTACAAGTATGGGGAAGCCTGGCAGATTGATTACATCACACTGCCCCAAACCCGCCAAGGCAAGCGCTACATGCTGACCATGGTGGAAGCCATGGTGGATGGTTAGAGACCTACCCTGTGCCTCATGCTACTGCCCGGAACACCATCCTGGGCCTGGAAAAGCAGGTCCTGTGGAGGCATGGTACCCCTGAGAGGATTGAGTCAGACAATGGGACTCATTTCAAAAACAGCCTTATTAACATCTGGGCTAAAGAACATGGTATTGAGTGGGTGTACCATATTCCTTACCATGCACCAGCAGCTGGGAAAGTTGAACGATGCAATGGCCTGCTGAAAACCACCTTAAAGGCACTTGGTGGGGGGACTTTCAAAAACTGGGAGATTAATTTAGCAAAGGCTACATGGTTAGTGAACACCCGAGGTTCCACTAACCGAGCAGGCCCTGCCCAGTCTAAAGCCTTGGGAACAACAGATGGAGATAAAGTTCCAGTGGTACACATGAGAGGTATGCTAGGAAAAACCGTTTGGGTTAATTCTGCCTCCAGCAAAGACAAGCCCATCCGTAGAGTTGTCTTTGCTCAGGGGCCAGGCTGCACCTGGTGGGTCATGCAGAGAGATGGAGAGACTCGATGCATACCCCAAGGGGATCTTGTTTTAGGGTAAGCTACTCATGACACTGTGCCTGTATCTGTAGCTGCATGTATATATGTATATAATTAAGGTATTGCATGTATGTACATAATTTTAAAGTTTAAATTTAATGTAACATATTGGGGTGGGAAAAAATTCGGGGTGGATAATGTTGGGGGTCGCGTTAATTTCTTATAGAATTTTTTCCCAGAAGTTGCTAGGAAGCTAATGGCTGGGTGCTTTTCGGTACTTATGGATACTCAGGGTCAAAGAAAAGAAGCAGCTACCCAGAGGCATTGATTTCACTTTGCTCGGGGCAGTTTTCTGCTCTGGGGGAACGGCCAGGGCTGCTCGTCTCGGCGAGGCAGAGAGCTCTCACCATTCCCTTCACCTGGGACTTTGTCGGACCACCGTCTCTTCGTGTGTCCCCCAGGAGTTTGGGAACCCGTTTCCTCCCTGCCCTGCACCCACGGTTTCTTCAGTTCTGCTCGAGGTCTCCCCACGCTGTGTCTCTGCAGCCCCTGACAGCTGGGACGCTTTTTCCAACAGCTCCAGCCACTGTGAACCCTCAGAATCATCTCATCCTCCCAGAGCTGCTGCTAGCCTATTAGCTTGTGACGGTACTGAGGGGGGTGGGGGGTTACCAGAGGAAAAACTGTGACTGATTTGTTGTTTTGGTTTATTTTTTTTTTCCTTTTTTTTTTCCTTCTCTAGTTCTGTGTGTTGTCAATATTGTAGTTCTTATTGTTAATTTACCTTGTTAGACTAACTAGTAAAGAACTGTTATTCCTACCCTCCTTATCGTTGCCTGAGACCCCCCCTTCAATTTTGGAGTTATAACAAACCCCAAGGGAAGTTTCTTTTTTTTGGTTCCTAGCAGACACCCCTGTCTTTCCAAACCAAGACAAGACTGCACTAAAAAGAGTGAAGCTCCAGAACATCTGCAGTACATTGATGACATCATTGTGTAGGGGAACACTGCAGCAGAAGTATTTAAGAAAAAAAGAAAATCCTCAAAATTCTCCTAAAAGCCAATTTCACTATTAAAAAGAGCAAAGTTAAAAGACCCGCTCAAAAAATCCAGTTCCTGAGAATAAAGGGGCAAGATGGAGAGCGTCAGATTCCCACTGATGTCATCAACAGGATCACAGCATTGTCTCCACCAACCAATAAGAAAGAGATACAAGCTTTCCTAGGCGCCATAAGCTTTTAGAAAATGCACATTCCAAAGTACAGCCAAATCATAAGCCCTCTCTACCTAGTTACCCGTAAGAAGAATGATTTTCAGTGGGGCCCTGAACAGCAGCAAGTCTTCTCCCAGATCAAGCAAAAGATTGCTCATGCGGTAGCCCTTAGCCCAGTCTGGACAGGACCAAATGTGAAAAATGTGCTTTACTCTGCAGTCGGGAGCCATAGTCTGTCCTAGAGCCTTTAGGAAAAAGTGCCTGGGGAGACTCAAGGCCAACCGCTGGGATTCTGGAGCCGAAGCTACAGAAAGTTTAAAGCCAACTATACCCCAAGGAAATAAAAAAATATTTTAGCAGCCTATGAAAAAGTCCAGTCTGCCTCAGAAGTAATAAGCACTGAAGCACAACTCCTCTTAGCACCCCCACTACCAGTGCTAGGGTAAATGTTCAAAAAAAATGTTCCCTCTACCCACCACTCCACCGACGTCACATGGAGCAAATAAATTGCTCTCATCACGCAGCGCACCCGTATTAAAAACCGAAATCGCCCTAAAATTTTAAAGATAATTACAAATTAACCTGAAAATGTAAGCTTTAGTCTCATAAGTAAAGAAAAACAAAATCAAGTGACACATGCTGAAAAAACTCCACCATACAACCAACTACCAGCAAAAACTGCTACACTCTTTTCACTGACAGTTCCTGTCGCATCGTAGAAATGAAACAGAAGTAGAAAGCAGCTATATAAAGCCCCATACAAGAAGTAGCAGAAGCTACTGAAAGAGAAAGTAGATCAAGCCAATTTGTTGAACTCAAAGCCGTTCAACTAACCCTAAACATTACTGAGAAAGAGAAATAACCAAAACTTTACTTCTACACTTATTCATAAATAATAGCCAATAGTCTATGGGGATGGCTAGAGAAGTAGAAAAAAAACAACTAGCAGCATAAAAAAAACTAATCTGAGCTGCTGATGAGTAAAAAGACATTGTCACTCGAGCAGAGAAGCTACCTGTGCAAGTCCATTATATAAATACCCATGTCCCCAAAAGTCAAGCTGAAAAGCACCAAAACAATAAGCAAATAAATCACACTACAAAAATACAAGTGTCAAAAATAAACCTAGATTAAAAACACAAGGGAGAGTTGTTCCTAGCTCGCTAGGCCCATAATACATCAAGCCATCAAAGTAAAGATGCCACCTATAAATAGGCACGAGACCGAAAAGTAAATCTAACCATATACAGTATTTCTCAAGTAATCCATGACTGTGAGACGTGTGCTGGGATCAAGCAGGCCATGAGGCTGAAGCTCCTCTAGTATGGGGGGCGGTGGTCCAAGTACAAGTATGGGGAGGACTGGCAGATTGACAACATCACACTGCCCCAAACCCACCAAGACAAGCGCTATGTGCTGACCATAGTAAAAGCCACCACTGGATGGTTGGAGACCTACCGTGTGTCTCACGCTACTGCCCAGAACACCATCCTAAGCCTTGAAAAGCAAGTCCTGTAGAATCATTAGACCCCTGAAAGGATTGAGTCAGACAATGGGACTCATTTCAAAAACAGCCTTATCAACACCTGGGCGAGGGAATATGGCATTAAATAAGTATACCATATTCCCTACCATACACCAGCTTCAGGCAAAGTGAAAAAATATAACAAATTGTTAAAAAACACCTTGAAAGCACTAAGTAAAAAATCTTTCAAAAATTGAGAGCAGCATTTAGCAAAAGCCACTTAGTTAACACCTGAAGCTCCACCAACTGAGCAGGCCCTGCCCAGTCTGAGGCCCTGCATATAGCAGATAAAAATAAAGTCCCAGTAGTGCATGTCAGAAATTTGTAAAAGAAGACAGTCTGGATCAGTTCTCCCTCAAGTACAGACGAACCCATTCATGGAGTTGTCTTTGCTCTGGGACCAGGTTACACATAGTAAATAATACAGAAAAATAGAACATCAAGATGTGTACCCCAAGAAAATCTGATTGTTTAATGAAAACTATATGTAAATATCATTGTTTGCTAAATGCCACTGCCAATATCTGTATATAGCTGTATACTGTATATATGTGTGTGTAGAGTTACAATATGTATTAGTGTTGGTAGTAAGTTGACGATATAGGAATAAGGGGTGAGATGTCCTGGATTAATGCTAAATTGTATCCCCATTCATCTGTTTAGCTCAAAAATAAGTCTTGCACCTTTAAAACCAAATATGAGATTGAAGAAGATGCAGTGAAGTGTCCGAAGTACTTGTTTTCAAAACATAAGAGTTTTCAGAGTTTTTTTTTCCACACAGCCTGTGTTGTCTGCAGTGCAGACAGTGGGACAGAGCTCTCTTGCTTTGTGTTAATTTTTGGCTAGCTGAAGCAAAAAAATTCTCCAAACTGTAGGTTTTTTCCCCCCCTCCTTTTCTTTAGAACTATTTGAACTTGCACTAAATTAAAAACCCAGCAGAGCCCCAGGAGCTCAGACCTGTGGCCCACCAGGCCTGGCCTGGGCCCGGCATTTCCCAGCATAAAGACACTGACAACATCAAAGTGAACCGAGCTACAGCCCATGGGAGAGACTGTCTGAATTCATCATCTCTTTGGAGCGGCGAGAAATTTTGTTGTTTAGTATTGTTAGTTTGTTGGGCTGGAGAGTGCTTTGCTTGTTAAATAAACAATTTTTTTCCACTTTCCTCCAAGAAATTTTTTTTCCTGAACCATCTAAGAGAGAAGCCAGTTAAATTTGCTTTCTAGAGGGACCCCACTTAGAAGTTTCTCCCTGAATTTGCCCTAAACCAAGACAACAGGTATTTGTGGAATTTGCCTTGAAACAGTTTAGGTTTGTGAGATGCAGCTTCTTGGAGACCTGTCTGAAGCAACGCCCTCAGGGAAAAACAAAAGAAAACAAAGGGAAGCTTTTGCCTGTTAGGAAAATTAATCCACAAACACCAGAGGTTTATGTCCAAAAATGAGACAGAGGAGTCCTTTTACTTTATTCAAATAAAGGGAGAGGCCATGGGGCATTCCCCTGGGGTCTCTCAAAATTTTGGAGGATGCAGCCTCCCTTTTATCCTAATTTCCCAGCTGCATTTCCCTCTCTCTTTCCCCATTGGCTGAGGTACTTGAGAGGTACAGACTTCCTGAATGCCTGATACCTAAGATTCCCCTCTAATGTATAACCCTCTCTTTTACTTTTTAATTCTTATGGAATGTATGGTTTCTCCCCATTGTTTCTTTCATCTTTCAATATCCAATTTCATTTATCAGCAAACCTACAGTTTGTTTGTAAGGCAATTACCTTTTTTCCATTCATCAATCAGTGGAATCCTTCGCATTATTTCCTTTATTTCTCAGTGCTAGTTTTATCTATCAGCAGACCCACAGCTTGTTTGTAAAGACAAATCCATCATTCCTCTCATGCTTTTCACTGCCTCAAGGGAAAGAGCAAGTGTTGATGTGTGCAGAGCAGAGCCATTCCACTGGAGACCATACTTGACACTAAAAATTATTTATTGGATAAAAACATAAGTCTGTTAAGAAAATCATCTGAAGGCACAGTCCAGGTTTTCCAAAGGAAGCTTTCAGGGTGAGGCCCCAGGGGATTGCAGGAATTCCCCAAGGCCTCCTGTATGGCAAAGCTTGAAGCTTGGCTAGCAGGCAAAGGTGTTTCAGAGAGAGGTCCTGGGGAACTGAGTCCCTTGGGGCCCGCCCCGGCAGGCAGGAATGGTGCAGTGGACTCAGGCCAGGTGCTCTGGGCAGCCGGATACTCGGCAGCTGCGAGCTCTGGGCGGCCGAAGCTCCCAAGCCTTTCTCTGGGGTAGAGTCTCGAGCAGGGTAGCAGCAGCAACAGCAGCTTCTCCATCTTCTTTCTTCTGTGTGGATGCATGCAGCAAAAGCAGGGGTAGTTAGGTAGGTAGATATGTAGGTAGGTAGGTAGGTAGGTATCAGGCCTCTAAATTTTTATTACATGTGAAAAACACCACAGCTTCAGTGTAATTTTACATAAATAGTTTTTATTTTGCTATTCACATGAAAGTATACGTGCATATTCTATCTATTTTTTTGTCTCTAATTCTGGTTTTTTATCCTTTATACTATCTTGTATTTGTCTCAAGTTTTATCTTGTTTTGGTCTTTGATTTTATCTTGTTTTCTGTCTCAAATTCTATCTTGTTTTTGTCGAATTGTTCTATTAAAAAATACAAACCAACACTGTGCTGTGTTTTCAATTATGTATATGAAGTACTAAGTTTTATCAGGATTTTTAAGGCAGTAACCTATTATAACTTCTCAGAGAGCTAACATGCTGCTTCTTATTAGAAATACTTAGAAAGCATAAAGACTTATTTCTAACTAACTGTCATTTAATATATCTTAATTTCTCTAAAGGTTCTAACTTAAATCTTATATTCTCTTCTCCCTCTGATAAAATCAGAGGGGGTCTAAATTCTTGATTTCCAACAAGCAAGACCCCTTCTGCCTGAACGACCCCAACCTTAAAAAGGGACCAGCACTCCCCAGCCCTGTGGCTACATTTCCAGCTGCTGGGTTGTAGAGACAGTAACAGTTTTGGACACGGATAGATATGGAATACAATAACATTTTGGGTTACCCAGGATGCTATCCCTGGAGGGATTTAAAAGATGTGTAGATGTGGCACTTGGGGACACAGTTTAAAGGTGGGCTTGGCAGTGCTGGGTGAACGGTTGAACTCAATGATCCTAGAGGTATTTTCTAACCTGAATGATTCCATGATTATAAGTTCAGTTTTCATCTGATTCAATTCCCTGGGCTGTCTTACTGTCAAAACAAATTTCTCAAGGTGAGAATAGGGACCAAGCAGCCAAGAAAAGTTTGGACTTCTTTTGGTAGCTGACTGTATGGTTGTAAGAACTTCCTCACAGAAATGTGAAATGATGTGCCTATGCTAAGTTACTCTTTTGGAGTAATAGGGAAAGAAGATTGTTTCCTTTTGCATAGTGGACTTTTTTAATGAGAGTCTTTCTGTTTATGAACTTCATAGTTCAATCCTCAAAATCTCCTACAACTGACTGTGATAACCAACTGAATAGTATTATTTCCTTTGAAGAGATCTTTGTGACCCACCATGCCAGAATGTTATATGAAAAGGACAGGAAGTTTTCTGCAAAGTTTGAAGAATCAGTTATGTTGGTTAAGCAGTTGGTTATATAATATAATATAATATAGCCTTTTAAAAACTCCACCTTACTGTGCCATCCTTTTAGGAGTGAAATCTGATGTGCCTTTTTTCTGTTCATGCATGCCTTTAACATGCTGTCTAAAATAAAAGAAGTTTCAAAAAGAAGTTTCAAAATAAACTATGCAGAACTTAAGAAATAAAATAATGAAGTGCTTAAAATGTGTTGGAAGACAGGTGATAATACTAATTCATCAGGATTTTTTTGTTTGCTTATTTCATGAAGTGAGACAGATATTTTGTGTTAGAACTTGTGCTTCTGCCTGTGAATTTGAGACCCATTTAAACTATTTAATGCATGGGTTGCATGAAGGTTTTGTTGCTGTTGTTTGACTGTGGAAACAAGTCTTTGAAATTATAATACAACCAAACTCAATCTTCATCCTGAACGCTTTGTTTTTAACTATACTCTTGTGTCAGGTAGTATCTAAGAACAAGTGTGAAACTAGAATGATTTAACATGCTTTACCATGCTCCTCAAAAGTGCTTACTTGGGATACTGTTGGTTTACCTGTGCTTACCTCCCTTTTCTTTCTAGAATATGGTATCAAGTTTTCGTGTTTCTGAACTACAAGTGTTGTTGGGGTTTGCTGGACGTAATAAAAGCGGGCGGAAGCATGACCTCCTGATGAGGGCACTGCACTTACTGAAGAGCGGCTGCAGCCCAGCAGTTCAGATCAAAATCCGGGAACTCTATAGGCGTCGTTACCCAAGGACGATTGAAGGACTTTTGGATTTATCGGCTATAAAACCTGCAGTTTTCAATTTGGACAGTAGTTCCTCTCCCGCTGAGCCTGACCTCACTGTTGCTGGCATTCACCCACTCTCTTCTTCTTCAGTCACACCTCAGTCTCCTTCCTCACCTGTCAGTTCTGTGTTCTTCCAAGACACTAAGCCCCACTTTGAGATGCAGCAGCCATCCCCTCCAATTCCACCTGTTCATCCTGATGTTCAACTGAAAAACTTACCATTTTATGATGTGCTTGATGTGCTCATAAAACCTACAAGTCTAGGTAAGTGTTTAATAGCTCTGTAGGTTGCTTAATTCATGAAATAAGTGTTGCTAATGACAGTACAAAGTCAACTTAAATGGCTTTTTGCAGCTGGTGAAAAGTGGAGACCTTCTCATCTCTACCCTTGCCCTCTCTTCACCACTTGTTCCTCAAAGTGCCAAGCTACATTTCAGAAAACAGTGTTCTCTTTTGTAAATATTATATGATTAAATATCTTTGTCTTTTGAATATTAAATAATTGAGTAGAATAGTTCAGTTGGAAGGTACCTACAATGAACCTTCAACTGCCTGACCACTTCAGAGCTAGCCAGAAGTTATAGTCAAGGGCATTTGTCCAAATGTCTCTTAAATACTGACATGCTTGGGGCATTGACCACTGATCTAAGCAGCCTGTTCCAGTGCTTGACCACCGTCTTTGGTAAATAAATGCTTCCTAATATTTAGTCTGAAACTCCACTTTTGGCTAAAAGATTTGGACCTGAAGTCTCTGCCTGGTGCAAGTGAGGAACACATCTGTCAGGGTTGACCTTGGCTGGATGCCAGGTGTCCACCAGGCTGCTCTATCACTCCCCAGTGGGACAGGGGAGAAAAAATAAGAGGGAAAACAACTTGTAGGTTGAGATAAGGCAGTTTACTAAAGCAAAAGCAAAAGTTTGTGTGAGCACAAGCAAAAAGAAAAAAAGTTTATTCTCTACTTCTCATCAGCAAGCGATGCTCAGGCACTTCCCGGGAAGCAGGGCTTCGGCATGCATAGTGGTTGCTCTGGAAGGCATACATTGTATAATAATGAATGCCCTCCCCATTCCTCCTCTCTCCCTTAGCTTTTATATCTGATGTCATATGGTTTAGAATATCCCTTTGGTCAGTTTGGGTCAGCTGGCCTGATTGTGTCCCCTCCCAGGATCTTGCCCACCCCCAGCCCCTTGATGGGGGGGGGAATGTTGAGATACAGTGCTGATGCTGTGCCAGTGCTGCTCAGCAGTAGCCAAAACATTGGTGTGTTATCAACACCTTTCTAGCTCCCAATGCAAAGGACAGTACTGTGAAGGCTACTATGGGGGAGAGAACTCCAGCTTAGTCAGACCCAATACAGAGGGTGAACAGGAAAAGGATTTCAGGGTCAGTAATTAATAAGTTCCAACAACATAAAGAGAATGAATGTGTTGGTTTGTTAGTTTGCCCTTATCTGGCTGCAACAATTCTGCAAGTTCTGATATCTGGCACTGAAATAGATACTTTGTGCTGCAGTGTTCAGTGTTGTACTCAGATTAGTGAAGGTTTCTCAGCCTTCAAGTTGTTGCCATACTGTATGTTAAAAAGTTGGATGGACCTTTGTCTTCCAAATAACCTGAAATCTCAGTTTAACTTCCTCAAATGCCTCATTCTTCAATGTATTTAATTATTTGGAAATATATTTTCTGTCTTGAAATTCAACCTGGCCTACCTTACATAGTAAAAAATGTTCCCTAACTATTTAGTAGTATTGTTTAGAAACACTTTAGCATTTTGCAAGCTGTTTGCATCCTCTTATACATTTTAGTTTCTTAACTGATCATGGAGTCTTTCAGACTGCACCACAACTCAGATATTTGTGAAGAGGAGTGGGGAAATTAAATATGAGGAATGGATGATATGCAAATAATAGGCTTTTCTTTCTCTCTTAGTGAGATGGGAGATTCAGATTAGCTATTAGAAAAAAATTTTCCACTGTTTGGGTGGTCAAGCATTGGAATAGGTTGCCCAGGGATGTGGTGGAGTCGCCATCCCTGGAGGTCTTTAAGAGGTATCTGGATCTGGTGCTGGGTGATGTGGTTTAGGGGTTTAGCGGTTACAGTGGTAGTGCTAGGTTGACAGGTAAACTTGATGATCTTAAAGATCTCTTCCAACTTTGATGATTCTATGACTGATTTTAGAAGGACAGGAGCACTGGCTGAAAATTACTCTTACCATGGATTCATATGCAAATTTGGACGTCTGGCTTCCTTTATTTAATTTTTTTTACAGATATGGATAGCTTAGAGTGCCAGTTAGTTAGACCTGGGTGACTGAGATATGGAACAAACAAGTTTTCTGTGTTTGAGAATTAAGGATTCAAATAACAGGTAGGTAAGAGAGCTAGGAGTATAGTCCACTTCACTGAGACTCTTTTAAAGAGATGAATGTAGGTATTCTTTTGCACTGAGACCACAAGAGCAGGTGTAGGTCTGGGGTTTCATTTTAACCAACACTCAATTCAATAACAAAATATTTCCATGTTCTTTTTTACATGTGCTCAAGTATTATTTAAAAATATAAAATGTCTGTGGTGTGTGTGTGTGTGTGTGCACGCATGCATATGTGCACAATGTAGCTGGTTTGAGTTGTTTTGAGGAACTTGGTGTGTATTTGCTCTACCTGGGTTCTATTTCATGCTTGTGTCCTCTTTGTGTGTTTTTTCTGGGCACAGAGATAATATTCTCTCAATGTCACAGTGTACAAGACAGTCTAGTAGCTCTTCCAAATTTGCCTGGTTTAGTTGTGCTATTTTTGTGTTTGTTCTTCTTGCTGCTTACTTTAAATTGTTGAACAAGTTCTATGTACTTTTATTTCAGGTCAAGATTTCTAACTTCTCAAGCTGAAAGAAAGTAGAAAAGTAACATGCACATATTATGAACCTTTAATACTAAAATATTACAGCAACCCATCACTGACAGACAAGTCAGTTTCTGATATGAAAGTATAGGGGAAATTTTATTAGAAAGAGGACATGTGTTGCACAACCCATGCTATGAAGGAATATTGCATGTGTAAGCAAATTGAATCCCTGACTTGTCCTTGACTTTGAGAAGGAGAAAGAAAATTGGCTGGAGCAGCGCAGAAAGAGGATGTCGAACAGGATATATTAACCATAAAAAGGGATAGCTTATTGCAACATTATAACCAATCAAATTGTATACATTCACCTGATATTCGCATGCACAAAGCACTGTAACCTATCATAAAGCATTTAGAGTTGCGTGAACTCTGCTTTTGTCTATATAATATGTGAGATTTGTGCAATAAATGAGCAAAGATTGTATCTCCATGAGAATTCTGTCTTTGACTCCGGTGGTTCTCCTTCATCTGGCGCCCAGACAGGGACATCTAGTGACAACTCAGAAGATTGGCGCAGCGGAGAGACACGGAAGGCAGACGATCAGAGTCAGGCAGAAACGGCGATGGAGGAACTCAGACAGGAAAACTGGAGAGCTAGATGGCATCAGAGGCTGAGGTAGGAGGGGTCACTCCCTTCCCCCGTCACAAACGGCAAGCATGGAAATAGAGCTTGCTGCTGCACAGAAATTGCTTCTCAGTATCCTTGCTAAGCGAGGGGAGGAAGTGAAAGAAAGAGACTTTAACAAACTTTCGCTGTGGACACGTAATAATAGCTTTATAAAAGCCCCTCCTTTTTTATTTTCTGAAGCTGAGTGGTGAGACGTGGGCAACGCGCTTTGGGATTGAGCTATATCTGGGAAGGAAAAAGAGGTTATTGATCTTGGTTCAACTTGGCAAGTGGGGATAAATACACTGAAAGATATGATGAAGGCAGAATCAAAAGTAGCGGCCGCCATGGTGCAGGCGATTGCCGTCCCGCCTGAGATAAATCCACCGCCACCCTCCCTCTCACAGACAAGCCATATTGGGGCATTTTTGGGGGTCAGACATGTCCAACCCGTAAAAGGGACTGCTGTAAAGCCTGCAACTTCTGTGGGAGAATTGTTGCAGCAACAAAGTGGCACAACTGCATCTAGCTTTGCCAGCATAGCAACTCTACCAAATCCCTCTGTGCTACCAGCACCACCATTACCCCCCGCTCAGTCACAAGCTGTCGCTTCTACCTATCCTCTATTACCGAGAGGGACACCTGAGCAGCCTGAGCAAATGGAGTTCTCGGTAACTGAGCAAAGCCCTCAAGGGGGACCAGATTGCCGTCCCAGACAACAAGAACCAGAAAATATCCCATTACCTGGGGATGATGATGATCCAATGGAAGGAACCTCAGGAGGTGAAGTCCAAGCCCTGCAAATTCCAAACAATGTCCCTAATGCTGATCTGCAGCTGTCGGAGTCTGGAATTATGAGAGATATTTCTTTGCATGTTTAAGAGATTTTAGAATCTCTGACAAACAGTGTCTTTAACCTTTGTTCATGGAAAAAGGGCTTTTAGGCTCTAGAATGAAGCAGAGTTTTCAAGAGTGTGTATTAAATAGTAGAATAGTGTGTAGTTTTATCACAGGGTGAGAATTTTAGATCTATGGGGTTTTTAGGATGGTAAGCAGGTGATGACAAGATGGAGGAAGCACATGGCTTTTGGGTTTCTTCTTCCTCATCTGCCTCTGTGTTCTGCTGTGAGGTGGCACATTATAGTTGGCTTAGAATAGAGTTTAACCTTCTAACAAAAATAATAGTTATTGGAGAAGTATTATAAATACTGATTACATAGATTGTAATATAAATATCCATACCACCCTGAGGGTGGGAGTATTAGGCATTAGAGCATTTTAGTATGGGGCATTAGGTAGTTAGCATTTGGGCTTTCTGGGATTTGCGCCTTGGACTGACCTGCAAGAAAGAGCTCTGCAGGTCAGGAACAGAATGTAATGATAAGAAATAATAAATAATGAAGAGAAAACACAAGAAGAAAAGCCTCATGACCAGTTCTTTCAAGATCTCTGGCTGGAGAAAACAAAATTGTACATTCTTGGGTCAGCAGTAAACAGCCGATTAACAGAGACACACACAGACAAAAAAATTTTTAAAATCCTGAGATGCAGCAAATTATAACTCAGCCTGAAGAACATATTCAGGGTGCAATAAAACTAGAATGAACAATCGAATCAATACTATTACCACCGAACAGCATGTAGAATCAGGATCATTTAAACAAAAAAGATTTCAGCCAACTAATTCAGTACAACACTTGCAAAAAGCCATAGAAAATGGTATCGAAATTCACTCAAGTGTAACACCATCTACTCCTCCTGCAGACGCACAGCCACCACCTCCTTACCCAGTTCCGACTCCTCTAGAAGCTGTACCCCAGAGGGGATCAGCTGTGCGATGGTCTGGGATTGTTTGGGATGCAATAATCGAAGGTGATTGGCAGGCTGCAGGAGCAGTTGCATGTCCTGTTCTAATTAGAGATCAGCAATGTTTTTATGAACAGCATGATTGGAAGATTTTGCAACAAGCAAAGAAAACAGTAATAGAACATGGAATTAAATCAGAGGCTGCTTGTACTATTCTAGATTGGATCTATACAGCAGATATCAATTCACCTTATGATAGTCAAAATTTGGCAAGACTGCTATTGACTCCATCTCAATTACTCACCTGGGAAAGAGAGTGGAGAAGGCTCGCTGTCATTGAATGTAACCATAGACAAGATCCCAATGATCTGTTAGATGGAATTAATCCAGACATGTTAATTGGAACCAGTGTATATAGCCGTACAGAAGTACAACTACAATACCCGTTAATTGTACATTATCTTTCTGCTCAAATTGCCAGACAAGCATATAACACTGTCCCAGATTCTAAGCCACAGCCATCTTTCACCTCCATTAAACAAGGCTTGTCTGAACCATAGTCTCATTTTGTAGATCACCTCTGGCAAGCAGTAGCTGCACAGACAGATATGGCAGAAGAAGCTAAACAAAGCATGTTCCGTCTGTTGGCTTTTGAAAATGCTAATGCTAAAACACGTCTGATATTGGCTACCTTGACAAAATCTGCAGATGTCAGTGAAATGTTTGAAATCACCACACGAGCCGCTCAAACACAGTCAAGTCAAGTTATGGCTAATGCAGTTGCCACAGCTATCGAACCTACTCAGAAATTGTTGGCTGCAGCAGTTAATAAGATGACCAAAGGAAGCCAATCTACCACACCAGGAATTTGTTTTCGATGTGGCAGTAAGGGACATTTTCAACACGCATGTAAAGCAACAGTCTGGTGTGATAAGTACCAAAAAATAACCATGCCACCATCACCTGTCGTTTTGTAAAAAACGGGAAAAAGAATGCATGACCTCGCCATGTGGAGACACAAATAGCAGGTCAGGTAGCCAACCAAACATGGTCCAACAGCTCCCACCTCCAGCCACCAGAGGAAGCCTGGGATATGATCTGGCAGCAGCAATAGATGTTACACTGGCAGATAATAAGGTGTGCAAAATACCTACTGGCATTAATGGACCCATTTATGATGAAAACAGTGCCTTAGGAGCATTATTGCTAAGTCGATCATCTGCAGGCCTGGTAGGACTCATTGTTTTGCCTGGAGTTATCGATGCTGATTATACTGGAGAAATTATGATTTGTGCTTATGCTTTGACTCCTCCTTTGACAGTGAAAAAGGAAACAAGAATAGCCCAACTTATCATCTGTTGGAAACACCCCATAGAAATGGACATTTTTCAGGAAGCACCTATTTGTGGGATCAAAGGATTTGGATCAACAGGAAATATAGCGAATCTAGTACAGAAAATGAATCATTGACTGATTACAAATATATCTCAGCAAAACATGACAAGACGATTGCAAGTGATGATGGATACAGGAGCCAATGTGACAATAATCGACAAAGCTCGATGGCCTCAAATCTGGCCATTAAAACAGGCTTTAGATGCAGTACAAGGAGTTGGAGACTCCTTGCTGCTGAAGAGTTCACATCCAATTACGATAATTTTTCCAGAAGGACAAACTACGACATTGTGTCCTTACATCATGCACTTGCCTGGGAGCTTGGATGGATTAATCGGTCGGGATGTACTAGGACAATTAAGAGCCAGCCTTGTTCTCCCCCAACAGAACTAACCTTTTTAGGGGTCGCCACTGCTGGACAGCCGCCCACCCCCCACATATCATGGAAAACAGATGAGCCTGTATGGGTGGAGCAGTGGCCTCTATCAGAAGAACAGCTGTCCATTGCACACCAATTAGTTCAAGAACAACTGGAAGCCTAACATAGCAAACAGTCAATCAGCCCATGGAATACGCCAATTTTTGTGATACCTAAGAAATCAGGAAAATGTCGATTGCTGCATGATCTCCAAAAGGTCAATGACCAAATGTGGCCGATGGGTGCCCTTCAACCTGGAATGCCCTCTCCAGCAATGCTGCCACAAGATTGGCATTTGCTAATCATTGACCTGAAAGATTGCTTTTTAACATTCCATTACAAAAAGAGGACACAGTGTGATTTGCATTCACATTGCCAGCTACCAAAAAAGCTGAACCTGCATGCCACTATGAATGGGTAGCTTTGCCACAAGGAATGAAAAATTCTCCAACTATGTGCCAAATGTTTGTTGCCTGGGCTCTGCAACCAATCAGGAGAAAATTCCATTGGATGATTATTTATCACTATATGGATGATATTCTTTTCTGCCAAAAAGAACCATTCCAAGAATCTTTTATAGAAACTCTGACAGTGACATCAGAAAGTAAAGGATTAAAAATAGCTCCAGAAAAAAATCCAGAAACAACCTCCTTGGAAATATTTGGGCTGGTTAATCACTAATGCAACAGTTTCTCCACAGAAACTTACTCTAACCACCAAGATTCACAAACTAAATGATGCCCAGAAACTAGTTGGTGATTTGCAGTGGATCAGGACTTTTGTAGGGATTTGAAATGATGAAATGACTCCCTTGATGAACCTTCTGAAAGTCACTGACCCTCACATGCCTATTACATTATCTCAAGAACAAAAGGATTGCATTCGTTACCTTAGTGACAAAATATTAGCAGCATATTCCCAAAGAAGAATTGAAAATTTACCTTTAGCTATTCTTGTTTGCAACACACATCAGTCTCCTTTTGTTCTTATTTGTCAGTGGACTGCTGGGCAAAAAGAAAAAGGGGGAGAGGATCCCTTGGACGATAATGCCAAGCAGGATCTCTTGAACAACAAAGCTAAGCAGAGCAAGCAGATTCAATCAGACTTTGTTTTGTTAGAATGGTTTTGTACTCCACATACACCTCCAGCAAGCATTTGGCAAAGAACTGACGCAACTACTTACTTAATCCGTAAAGTGCAAACAAGAGTATTGGAAATAAGTGGAAAGGAACCTGACAATATCAGCATACCAGTGAAAACAGAAAATTTTGAATGGATGCTTTGACATTCGTTGCCGCTTCAAGAAGCTTTGATTGGATTTCCAGGCACAGTGCAGAACAAACAGCCCAAAGGGCCAATAAATCAGATGCTAACATAACAGCAATGGGTAGAGATGCCAAGAATTGTACCTCACTCATTGGAAGGTATAACAGATTTTACAGACGCTGGAAGACAGAAGAAATGAGCTGCCTGTACCTGGAAAGAAGGCAATGAGTGGAAACGTCATGTGTTTCATGGCACAACTGGAGATTCATTGCAAACTTTAGAGCTTGCTGCAGTAGCATGGACACTGACTAACTGGTGTACTCAGCTCTTGAATATAGTTTCTGACTCATACGTTGTGGGAGTAGTGAATAGAATAGAAAATGCATTAATCAAACAAGTTAACAATCAGCGCTTATATGAGTTATTTTTGCAGATTAGGCGAGCTGTAGCAGATCAACAGGAACAATGTTGCATAATGCATATTTGGAGTCACAAAACAGAGTTAGGGTTAGGAGAAGGAAATGCAAGGGCAGACACGCTTGTTAGTTCAGCAATCAAGCCGTCTATTGATTTATTTAAAGCTGCACAAGAGAGTCACTCATTATTTCACCAAGCTGCCAAAGCCTTGCACAGACAATTTAAAATTACATGGACAGATGCAAAAAGAATAGTTCGCACATGTCCACAATGTAGTCACCATGGCTCTGGTCTAGGCCTGGGGGTCAACCCTCGAGGATTACAATCCTGTGAAATTTGGCAAATGGATGTAACTCATGTGCCTGAATTTGGGAGACTTAAATTTGTACATGTTACCATTGATACATATTCCAAAATGATTTGGGCAACTGTCTTGCCAGGTAAACGTGCGATACATGTGGTAAAACATTTGACAGCATGCTTTGCAATCATGGGAGTGCCAAAAGAATTAAAAACAGATAATGGGCCCGCCTATATAAGCAGAAAGGTAGCCTCTTTTCTGCAGAAATGGGAAGTTAAACATGTCACTGGAATACCACGTGTCTACAGGGCAAGCCATAATAGAAAGAGCCCATAGGACACTAAAAGATTATCTATATAAACAAAAGATGCCCGACCAAAATGATCCCAACTGTTGGCTGAATCAAATCTTGTTTACTTTAAATTTCTTAAGTCTTGTAGGAGATTTGGAACAACCACCTGTTGTTATCCATAATAGCCAAATAAAAATGCAAGCAACACCAGAAATTCATTTATATTACAAAAACCCAAAGACAGGCACTTGGGAGGGTCCTAGCCCTTTACTGTTTAACGGTTGTGGGTATAGTTGCGTCTCTACAGATGAAGGCCCATTGTGGACACCCAGTCGATGGACCAAGCCAGCGGTGAAAACCAGCTCTCATGGGACAGACAGCAGGGAGTGATACGGAGACTGACAGAAGAACTCATCGCTGCAGTCCATACTCACGATTGTATGGTGTGGACATCGTCTCAATTACTGAAGACATTCTATCAGGATGGCTACTTGGAATTTGTGAACAGTTTAGTAGTATTTAGAAATAGGAATAAATTTTGTACTAATTGTGCTTTTGCTTATGCGCGCTTTTTACAGTTAGAGCTAATTTGTGGAAAATGTGGAATTGTTTTTAGAAGAAGTAGTGAACAAGTAGATAGTAGAGGTAGTTTATGTACTACTTGTTATACTGTAGGCTTTGATCAGTTCTTAATAGACACTTCCATTGTATATCAAACCCCTGTAAATAATATACAAATAACTACCTTTGGAAGTGTAGAAAGTTTGCAATTGGCCCAACAGATTTGGGCAGTCAAGCAAGCCATTAGACAAGTTTGTTTTGCTAAAAGAACAACTATCATAAGAACATAGTGTGCAACTTGTGGACAGGAATATGCCTCCTTGGCATGATAGTGAACGTTCATCGATATGCTACATAGACAAAATGTTTGGCTGACTTGGGTTAATGCCTCAGGGACAACAGATTTTTGTTTAAGTTTACAAACACTGGGTGATCCATTTTAAACTTGTTTAATTGGACTTCCAATAGAGCCAGAAAATGATAGCTTTGCAGACTGGATTAATCATACAGTGTTTCTTAAACATTTAAATTATAGCAGTGGTTGCTCAGAACAAGGAGAATGCCGCTGTTTGGAAACAACACAATACTGGCCATTTGATAGAGGCTCGACATGGCAGAAAGCAATTTTTACAGCTCTAAATGTAACCTCTCAATCATTTATACAGGAATTGGATATCTTAGCCAGTGTTGCTCCAGGAAAGTTTTAAGATATTACTGCGATAATGTTAGACCACCAAAACAGGTTAGAAATGGCACTGGACTTGTTGAGTTTAGAGATCCCTTTTATAACTGGTTAGCAAGAAACGGAAGATGGAAAAGTATTGGACAACAAAATGTTACAGGAGACACATTAAAAATGAGGGGTGATATTAAAACAGGTGAATCCGTAGATGTCATGGGTGGCAAACAACTACCACCTGGAATATTCCTAATTTGTAGAGATCGAGCATGGAATGGAATTCCAAGAAACCCAGTAGGAGGACCATGTTATTTAGGGAGACTAACAATGTTTGCCCCTCATATGAGAGAATTTTTGACCGACACGTTGAGAACACGCCACAAGAGGTCTCTCTCATACCTTTATGAAAATTGTAATGTCAATGTTGCACTCCCATCAGAAGGGGCCAGGCTAGGGATGATGTTTTTTCCCTTTGTAGGAACAGGGATTACTGCAGCAAATATTAAAAAGATTGCTTGCTGGGCTAGTAAAGAATTTAATGTGACTTCTGTTATTTTATCACAGCTATTGCAAGACACAGAATCAATTAGACATGCTACTTTGCAGAAACACGCTATTGATTTTTTGCTTTTAGCACAAGGCCATGGTTGTTCTGAATTTGAAAACGTGCTGTTTCAATTTGAGTGACCATTCTGAAAACATACATAAGAAAATATACAATCTTCAAAACGATTCAAAAATGATTACTGTGGGACATGATCCCTTTACTGACTGGCTTAATGGTCTAGGAATAACTGGATGGCTTTTACCGATAGTCAAATCACTTTTTATGGCTGTTTTACCAATTGTTATTGTAGTAATATTAGGATGCTTCTTGTTAGGATGTATAAAGAAGTTATTGGAAAGACTTGTCTCGCAGGCATGGCTTGTGCAAAAAGAAAAAGGGGGAATTGTAGGGGAAATTTTATTAGAAAGAGGACATGTGTTGCACAACCCATGCTATGAAGGAATACTGCATGTGTAAGCAAATTGAATCCCTGACTTGTCCTTGACTTTGAGAAGGAGAAAGAAAATTGGCTGGAGCAGCGCAGAAAGAGGATGTCGAACAGGATATATTAACCGTAAAAGGGGATAGCTTATTGCAACATTATAACCAATCAAATTGTATACATTCACCTGATATTCGCGTGCACAAAGCATTGTAATCTATCATAAAGCATTTAGAGTTGTGTGAACTCGGCTTTTGTCTATATAATATATGAGATTTGTGCAATAAACGAGCAAAGATCGTATCTCCATGAGAATTCTGTCTTTGACTCCAGCAGTTCTCCTTCATGAAAGTTCCATTTATTTATTTATTTATTTGTTTACATCTAGATGCTAGTGATGTAATTCCCAGACATCAAGTCTAGCTGGCTTCTGTGGCCCTAGGGGTTGTGTTCTCTCTCCCTCTTCTCCTCTCCCCTCCTTCTCAAAGGTTTAGTTACAATTGCCTGTTTCTGAATTGAGCAATTTTCCATCTGTCCATTAATTACTTCTGGTGTACATTCTCTTCTTGTAGTACATTAAAATAGTTGTGTTATGTTTTGTTGTATGTTCGTTTGAATTTTTCTTTCCTAGGAGAAAGGATTATGATGCTGTTTGCCAAACTTCTTTACTAGTGACGTGTAATGTGATATTAAGCCATCTGAATACAGTTGAATGATTTGTTCCATTCTTTTTTGTTGATGTTCTTGTTGCATGCAGTTCAACCACAATTTAAATATGACTTAAGCCTCTTACAAAAAAAACAAAACCAAACCTAATCCCTCAATTACAGATCTTGT
Organism: Certhia americana; assembly: GCA_018697195.1. Classification (NCBI taxonomy): domain Eukaryota; kingdom Metazoa; phylum Chordata; class Aves; order Passeriformes; family Certhiidae; genus Certhia; species Certhia americana. The sequence continues at coordinate 7,637,197 of JAGMWU010000027.1, read as the reverse complement.
TTTAATCAATTACTTTAATTACCATGGTTAAACCTCTTTTGTGTCTCTCTCTTTGTAGTACAGAGCAGTATTCAGAGGTTCCAAGAGAAGTTTTTTATCTTTGCTTTAACACCTCAGCAGGTCAGAGAAATCTGTATTTCCAGGTAAGAAGAGTGTGGCATAGTCTAGGTAAACATTTGCAAAATTTCAGGAGAAAGTGTGGGGTTTTTGGTTCATTTTTATGCAGCACATAAAGCTTGCAGATGCCGAATGATAATTCTCACTGAAGTTACTCAGAGTTTAACTGTTCTGTTTTCTTCAAGGACCACTATGCACAGAATTTATGTGCATTTAGGATAAAACCTACCCCATTAAAGAGTTAACAATTACTCCAGTCCAAATAATTGTCACTATTTAGAGAAGTGGTAAGCTTTTCTTCCCTCTGTGTTTCCTGACTGCAGGAATAGAGGGCTGCTTTTTTGTCACAGGATTCATGCTGTTGCAACACCTATGGTGTAAGCCAAGAGGGCTTTTTCTTCTCTGGCAAAATCATACTTTATTGTTACTATAAACTCTTGACAGAGGATGCTGATCTTAAAGTCCTGTGTAACTTGCAGTAGGTAAACAAAGGTGTTGCTTATAAGACTTGTTCATAGCTCAATAAAAGAAAAATAAGAGCAAAGTTTAGTGATCTTGGGGCAGGTGTGCCAGTTCTTTCTCTGTATGACTGGAATATGAGACCTGCTGTCTAAATAGATAATTCTCTTTTTATTTCTCTTTGTCACAGGGACTTCTTGCCTGGGGGCAGGAGGGATTACACAGTCCAAGTTCAGCTAAGGTACCTTTTTCATAGTGTTCTCTTACAACTTTTTATTGGCTAACGTAGCATAAGTTTATATGTCTGTGAGGACATATGAATGTGGTGACACTTGAAAATTATGCTTTTTCTTTTTGGGGATATAGGTTATGCCTAGCAGAGACAAGCTGCCCTCAAGAAGATAATTACCCTAATAGTTTGTGTATTAAAGTAAATGGGAAGCTGTTTCCATTGCCGGTAAGCTTATTTGTATGTGACTTGTGGTGTGTGTGTGTTATCTGTAACATTAGCTTGCTAAAACAGTCAAGCTGTTTATTATCACTTAAAGTTTTCTGGTTACTATTAGGTATATAGTTTGTATGTTGTCTGTGTGAGATAGCCATTACTACTGTTAATCATGTTACAGCCACTGCATGGAGTAATTGTGGTTTAGCCACCTATAACAAACCTCAGCTATTGCAGATAACAAAATATGTCAAAACCAAACCAGTGTCTTCATGAGGAATCCTCCTCCTAGATATTCAAATTGAGTTTGACTTGATTGGTAGTAGTCCTCACTGTTTGGGCTGTTTATATTTGTGATTGGCTTGAGTTCCTTCTTTTTGCAAGGGAATGGTATTGTCTTCTTGCGTACAAGTTTGTATGCTGCTCTGCATCTGTCTGTTTAGTACAGAATTCATTTAGTGAATGAAGAACAGACACATTTTAGAGATCTCAGCATTTGCTGATACTAAAACAGAACAGTGTTGGCAGTCATACACTTCACTGGTGTCTGATGTTTAAAAACTAGTACATTGGCAGGGTCATCTCAAGGCATAATATAGATACATATATACAAAAAGGTAAAAGCACTTCATTCTTAAAAAATCTCTGGAATGGGTATCTCTCTACAATTTTAGAGAGAAACTCTTATGCAACCTGTTCTGAAATGGTTCTGGAAGCTATTGAAGATGGAAAAAGTAGTAGTACAGAGGGTTTTTCTTCAGCAGTAGGTTTGGAAAAATGCTGTGTGGAGAGAGAAGGTGTGAAACCTCTTTTTTATGATGTCTGTCACCACCTTGGTGTGTCAGATGTATTGTCCTGTATGCTTCCTCCTGCATTTGCAACCCATGACTGGTTTCTTTTGCCTCTACTCATCTTAAATGAGACTATTTAGTTTCTCTTCCTCCTACTTCTTTAGCCGTTGCATCACTGTTCTTCTGTCTGTCTTCAGTGTGTAAGAAGGTTTCTTTCATGTTTTCTAGTCAGCATTTCTTGCAAATGCCAGTTATGTTCTCTAAGCTTGAGGATTTTCTCCTTTTTTATGCAGGTTGTCTTCTTTTCTTTAATCAAGGAACAAAAAAAAAATTGGCCTGATATTATCTTATGGACATCAATGTCTGCTGATGCCTAGTCTTGTTAATATAGTTTATGCCCTGCTATGCTGTCTTATGCTCTTCGTTTTGTACATAACATATGTCACAGTCATAGCAGAAATTGTTTGTAATCTTGGATTATTGCTTTGCTTTAGATCTAAATTCTGTAGGTTCTTCCTGCACATCAGTATTCTTTAATTTGTTCATGTGAACTTTAGGTGTGAAAGTGAATAAATGATTGTCGTGGCAACTTCCTTTCCTCTCCTCCTTCAGTATGAGCTGAATCACAAATGAATCACAATCTCAGTTCAAGTGCTTCTGCCAACATTTTCTGTTGATTTTTGTCACTGTGTGCATCCCTCTGGTGGTTCCTTTCTGTTGCAGGAAATGCAAGATAACTTCTTTGTTTCAAGGCCACTATTGTTCAACTCAGTAGTGTGTGTATTAAATAATTAATCAGTGATGGCAGCCTCTATTGCCAACTTGCACAATTCTTAAGTGAGTACTGTTCTGTCTTTCCCTATTATAGAAGTTAATGCCTCTGCAGATGTCTGTAAATTATTCTTGATTGTTTCCTTGTCTGCAGTCCTCACCAGAAACTTCAGAAAAATGCTGCCAGTGTACCAGTACTGTTTCAGGTTGTGCCAGCTCATGTTAACATGGTATTTCCTTGTATTCATACAACTATCTGTGTCCTCCTTTTATAATGTTGGTTCTGACTTAAAGGGAGTAAATGTAGAGTCTTGCATGCTGCTATCTTGGTAAGTAACAAGGTTTTTATACATGATGAACTACAGCAGGTAGTTCTTCTGTTGACGTTTTTTGTAGGCAAGACAGAATGTGAAAGTTCAAAAGGTAATTTGCTTTTCTTAGGGAACCTCCATAAACCACTGCAGGTCTCTTTCAAAGGCCAAAATCAAATATATCAGGGAAGGTTGGAAACAGCCTGATATTAAGAGCAATCATGCTTTCTGTTAATAGATTTTTCTGGCTATAGCAGGTGATACTTGCTTTAACTAATAAGGTTCTTGAAACAAGTGTGGAAGACTTAAAGACACAATGTTGGGACTTGCTAGCCACTAGATTTGGCAGTCTAACTAAAAAATGCTAGAACATGCTGGTTGAGATAGGCAAGCAGAGTGTTCTTAACTCCTGGAAGGCCAGGAAGGGAAGGTTTTAAGTTGTTCTAGGAGTACAAGACCGAATCTGTTCTCAAGGTCACTGCGGAAGAAAACATCAAAAGCTTGACTGAAATAAAGCATGTGAACTACAGAGTCTCTCTAAAAAAAAAGAAAAAAAAAGTTGGGAAATACAAGAGAACTTGCATTCTTGCTCTCTTGAAAGCAAAGCAATTTCATTTTTAGGTTGGAGGCCAGCAGGGTTACTATGGTTAGTACAGTATGGTGGGAAATACTTTTTTGAATATTGCAGGGATGGTGTGTTTGTCCACATAAGCTGATAATGTCACCATAGTAGAGAAAGGCCTACTACACCAAAGCAATGGGGATATATACCCTATAAATGGTGGCAGTTCTTATGTCTGATTAAAGAAAAGGCAAATCATTCATTCTTTTAAATCTGAAGATATCAGTATTTTCCTTTCATCTGCTGCCTCTATGTTCTGTGATGAAGTGCACATGGTAAGGTCCCTAGTAGCTGCTGAGTCACTCATCTGGAGTAAGAACAATAAAAGGCAGTGATTATCCTATGGTATACTTGGCTAGTTAGTGGCTATCCTGATTTAGGGCAAATTTTGGGAGGAAACCTCCAAAGTGGTCTTCTTTAAAAAGCAAATTTCAGTGTCCCCCTCCCCCAATGAGTTCAGGAGAATAATCTCCTTGGAGAAAAGTGGAAAAAACTGTTTATTTAACAAACAAAGTATTCACAAGCATGAAAAAATGAATAATAAACAATAAAACCTCTCACTGTTCTGAAGAGATGGCAAATTCAGAAAGTCCTTCTGTAGTTCAGAGAGAGTCCTTCAGTGCTGGAATGCAGTGTCCTGGGCCCCTGGTCAGCCACAGGCATGAGCTCCCAGTGTTATTCTGGGTTTTTGGTCTGGAGCAGATTGAAACAGTTCCAGGAAAAAAAGAAAGTCTTGGGAAAACTTTCCTTGCTGTAGCTAAGGAGGCAAAGCAGTGAAAAAACAAAGAAAAACTCCCTGTTTTTCCCTCTCTCTGAAAAAGCCAAGAACTCCGAGAGAGCACTGAGCACCTTATCTCTCTGTCACTGTCCGAGCTCAGCAGCACAGTGACAAAAGGAATTCCGGGGGGATAAAGTGAAGCTTCTGCAGACAAACTGCGTGCCACCGCTTCCCCCTCCCTTCACTATCGGGTCTAGACTTAAAAACACTGAACTGATTATCCTGCATAAGCAGAACAGACAATTAGGGATACAAGCATCATAAAGTCACCCTAGGACAGTGGAAGAGGCTGTTTAGTTCTGGGTTTTATTTTCAGACTTAGAGTCTTTCACAGTAGTTCTTTTCCCAAGCAATAGGCTGTGAACGTGTCTTTCTCTGGGTAAAAAAAAATATACACATGTCTTTACAGCATATCCTTTTTGGGAGAGTTTCTTGTGTAGAACAATACCATCTTGAACTAAATAAAATCTAGTGGTCATGTCTGTGTAAGACATAGAGCTGCAATCTTTTATTGGCATTTTTCCAGTGCAGGATGAATTTTTTAAATGAGTGGACTACAGGCTGTCTGTATAAACTCAGAACAGAAATTCTCAGTTCCTGTTGCAGACTGGCTTGCTTTCATTATGACAGATGCAGGGTGATATGAATAAACTACAGTTAGGCCGTGTGCTCCTTCAGACAGCACAAGTACTTTTTGCTCATGGTACACTGGAGATTATGTGCTTGCCTAGAAGCAAAAGGGAACTGGATGACTCCTGATTCAATTTGCAAACATCATATAGGAAAATAAAACTACAGAGAAAAGTTGTCCAGGTTATGAAATTTTTCATCAAAACTGAGCAAACAATATTTAGTTTATTTTGTTTCTGCAAACAACAGCAAAGCCTATTATTCCCTGTCCATGGTGAGGGGGTTGAAACTAGATGACCTTTAATGTTGCTTCCAACACAAACCATCCTATGATTCTATTATCTCTTAAATACAGCTGATATTCCATGTACAGCCATTCTTCAGGGACTTTGGCAGAGGACAGATGACAACTCGTAGCTAACTGGGACAGGTGTAGTTGATGCAAGGCAAAGCAGGCACCAAGGAGATGTGGAACTCTTGTAACAATGTTACAGTGGTAGGAGGCAAAGGGAAGACAAACCACTCATGGTTTGTGCAGCAGAGAGAGGTTAATGGCTTACACAGCTTTAATATACCCTATTCAAAAGACTGCATTTGAACCTGATTGGCTATGATAGGTTACCACTCAGCTCACTGACCAATAGCTGCCTGCTTGCATTCTCATCAGGGATTGGCTCTCTATAGCCAAACCCCTGCTCCTTTTATGACACATACAGTCCAGCTGTATGCTATCATAGTTCCCCCTTTTCTGTTTTATAAAATAAAACCCATGTTTATTATCCTTCTGCGGGGCCACTGTCTTGGTTTAGGGCAAATTCAGGGAGAAACCTCCAAGTGGGATCCCTCTAGAAAGCAAATCCTACCGGCCCCTCCCCCAGCTGGTTCGGGAAAAAAAATTTCCTTGGAGGAAAGTGGAAAAAAGTTGTTTATTTAATAAGCAAAGCACTCCCCAGCACAACAAACGAACAATACTAAACAACAAAACCTTTTGCTGCTCTGAAGAGATGATGAATTCAGAAAGTTTCTCTCCCATGGGCTGTAGCTCAGCACACTCAGTTGCTGTCAGTCCCTCCAGCGCTGGGAAATGCCAGGCCCAGGCCAGGCCCTGTGGGCCACGGGTCTGAGCTCCTGGTGCTCTTCTGGGTTTTTAGTCCAGAGCAAGTTCAAATAGTTCCAAAGAAAAGGAGGGGGGGAAAGAACCACAGTCTGGAGAACTTCTTTGCTTCAGCTAGCCAAAAACTAACAAAAAGCAAAGGAGAGCTCTATCCCACCATCTGCATTGCAGACAACACAGGCTGTGTGAAAAAACCCTGAAATCTCATATCTTATGTTTTTAAAACAACCACCTTGGACACTCCACGGCTTCTCCTTCAATCTCATATCCAGTTTTAAAGGTGCAAAACTTATTTCTGAGCTAAAGAGATGAATGGGGATACAATTCAGCATCAACCCAGGACAGCCCCTTTGCAGAAAGGACAACAAACACGGTACGAGAAGAATTAAATTCTTCAATAAACTGGCAAACCTAATCTTTCTAGCTATTGGTGTGTCCCATCAATTTTTTACTATCATGTCCAGGAGGTATCAAAGGTACAATGTTGCTGGGTGGCATGCTGCAAGCTAATTACTTAAAACTTACAATTTAGAACTTGAACAATACAAACAAACCAACTTAAAAATTATCAGGGGTAACATTTAAAACTGTCGGGGTAACATTTCCTTTTGCTAGTTAATGTTGTTAAAGTGTCTGACTCTTGAAGTCTAGGTGAAGTCACAGGTGAGTTGTTATTCCAAAGGTCTCGGATTTCCATTCAGCTGGTGCAGAGGGTTGTTATCCATTGAATACTGGCATCTGTGGAAATATATGCATATCTGCACCCCCAAGTGACAGTCCCGTACCAATACCTTAGGTTTAGGTAACTGGATGTCACTAGAGCACTGTAATAACAAAAAATGATTTAAGATAACAGGGTTTTTAGAGTTTTGCAATATTGTTAAATGGTTTATTTTGTACAGTGCTTTGGTCACCCTACTCTGTGGGGTCTCACCACACATCCCTCCTCCCTGTTTTTCAAAGGCACGTTTTACCTGTGTCAGCATGTCTGGTTGAGCTGCTGAAATGAATACAGAGTAAAATTTTGTTAATCAGTTTCATTGATAAAAATTCAGTGGATTATGGTATTTTGATCAATTCTTTAAGAAGCCTTAAGTTTACAAGTGCTGAGTGTCAGCTTGGAGTGCACTGGTTTTTTAAACAGGATAATTTAAAAGGTTTTAGTGCTCGTGCAGGTCTTGACCTGGTGAGCGCTAGTCAAACACAATGCATGCTTGTAATTTCACTAATTAGATGTGTTTACATTAAGGTAACTAAGCCATGTTGTGGTAGCTGAACAGGTTATCAGTACTCATCTCTGTTTTCGGTCTTAACAACTATAATATGAAAATAATTTAACCTGTTAAACTCAGAAGGGTGTTGAGCATAATATGCACTTATTCTATTATGAACAATAATACATATAATCAAAAGAATAAGCACTACTAAAAAAAAATACTTATAACTGCTTAAATGCTTACAAGGGTCTGCTGTAGCTGGGGACCCCCTTTTCCTAGCAATGACTTGGAAAGACTCTTCCCAGGGAAGTCTTCCAATTCTACCTTGAAAAGGGTTCTAGCTTTTACAAGACCAAATTTACAAGTCAAAGTAACTTGATTTCATTTTTAAGACAGAAACACCTGTGTTTGATGGCATTTTTCCCCGCCAGCCAGGGCCATGGTCTGGCCAGAGCCAAGGTTCTGGTCAGGAGGGCTGTTTTTGATATATCTTAAAAACAAACCTTTATTAATATTTACTGAAAAAGTTCCCCAACATAATCAACTTAGAAATAATCAAAGAAATTCACACAAGTGTAGTGGTTTTGGTTCACCAATTTGAAATTTCCTAAGAGCAAAGCAGGCTTAAACTTAAAAGTAATAAAAACTTTATTAACTAACGCTAAAAGAAAAAATAAAGAACAAGAATCAGAATGAAACCTTCAGAACACTCCTCCTACCTCCCCACACCTTCTTTCTTTCCCACTAACAACACACAAAAACAACACCCAGAATTCTCAGTCAGTTTTCCACTTCTAAAATAGTCTTTCTTCATTTCACTTAAGGAGAGGACCATCTCTCGTTTACTATTAAAAATTCCCCCACAAGAAAACAGTTCTCTTGTGGCTTCAATTTCCATGAATAGCAGCCATCTGGGAATCTGCATTCGTGAAGACCTCCCATTTTCACAGCCTTCTCATAGCTGTGCCTCTGAGCTAGGTTGACATATGGGGTTTTTTTATTTTTAAAGATAAACTGTTCAAAAGAAAAGGTTCTCTTTATCTATCTTTAAGATCATCTTGGGGAACAGAGATTCTCTTCTTCTTCTCTTGGGGCAAAGAGTCTTTATCACTTCATCTCTCTGTTCAAACTTTTCTCAGCAATCACAGCCACTTCAACATTGGCTCACTTAACAGTGGATTCCTTTGCTCAGATCTACAATTTGAACTTTCCATTTCCCCATACTTCTCTATGGTTTAAAGGAAATATCTCTATATTATAGTCCATCACCATAGCTTACAAGAGAATTTAAGCCTAAGAAATGAGGCAACTTCTTATCTTCCTTCCATCTGGGACATTACTCCTTCTTTACTGACCTTGATGCCTTCACGTGGTGTCGCACTATGACACGAAATGAACAAAGGAGTTCACTGCAAGTTTCATTGCAAGGAAAAGAGGAAGTTTATTGTGTGACTTGGACATATATACCATTCCAAAGGTGATCAGGGACTGGAGGGTGAAATTGCCATCTCTCCAACCACACTGGTCAAACCAAGAGTCCATCAATTTTCTCCTCCTCTAGAAAGGAATGCAAGAGAATCATTTTTTACATGAAAGTGTGTGGGAAACTCCACTACAAGAATGCAAAACATCAGAAGGCTAAGAAAAACTTTCAAAGATCAAAGCAACAATGTGGTCTCTTTAAGTGTCTTCACTCTGTCCTTGACAGAGGATGGAGGCCTGGAGGCCCCATCTGTGCACTGAAAGAGTTAACAAGAGGGCAGCAGCCAGGCCAAAGCAGTCACATGATGACTGGGGCTGTAGGGCCTCTCTCTGGGGGGCTAGGATCTTATCAGCCCAGCCAGGGCTCAGCTATGACATGCCAGGGGCTGATGACCGCCCCATCTCCTTGCCTGGGAGTCACCGGCCCAGCCCCCCCCTCCACCGGCCTGCGTGGGCTGTGGCTGCTCCTGGGACTTGACGGACCCCTCCCCCGCCCAACTGTACCAGGGGCCTGGTCCGGCCCCACCAGGCCACAAGGGCTGCAGCAGAGCAGTGCCAGCCAGCACCGCATCCCGTTACCTCTTCCCCAGCCAGAAAAACAGAAAGCAAAATTTTTGGAATTCTCATCTTAATGTGTGTTCACAAAATGCATATTTACCCTTTTAATTGGTTTAATCATGTGTCAATATTAAGAATTGGCCAATCAGAGCCAAACCAGGACAACAAGTAACATCAAATAATATCTTATGTCTGGATACTTGTTTGTGCCAGGCATTGAGTTTAAAGCTTAATAAAAACAAACACATAAGAGACAAGGTCACATGTAGATTTTTATTTCAATTTTGTCATATGTTACTAATTTTTGCAAATGTATCATCAGTGTACTTCACAACATCCCTCTCTGGAAATTGTAGCTGACATGATCTCACACCAATTCCAAAAAGGCACCCTTAAAACCCTTTAGCTTATTCTTAAGTGGGTAAATATTAAAATTAGTTACCAGAATAAAACACCAGAATCTCCAGAGGTTATTTTTGTGCATAGCCAAATGCTTCAGGCAGCCGCTTGGGACCACCCCCAGGATGGTGGCTCTCAGCGCAATCATGGTTGGTTCAGTGATTTCAGGAATAACAGTGGTCTTACTTAATTGCAACAATTTGTGGATGGGTAAGTGATAGGTAATTTGCCCTGTATAGCTATGCAAAGCAATTTATAGTGGTATGCAATTTGCATAGCACCATTCAAACTATTCTTGTTGTACTGATCTAACAATTTTTGAAGGGTGTCTACCATTTAACTGTAAACACTTCAGACAACATTTGATAATTAACTGTGCAATTAGTTTAAAAATAGTACATACTGTCCTTTTAGGTTGGTGGGGCAAAACAATCCATCTTAAAATGTGAAGTGGGTTAGACCACTGTGTGTCCCATTGACCAATAATTCCTGTAGGATGCAAATTAATAATGATAATAAACACTAATACTGACTTCAGGACATACCTGGTAAACTTTTCTGTTTATTATGGCTCGCTCTACTGTTTCTAAAACAGTTTTTGCCTTTGGAGTTAATTCTTTAGGAGAGGTTAACTCAGGGTCACCTTCAAGAATATTGAACAGGGCTGATAACTCTGGAGTGGTTAACTCTAAATAGGGTCTTACCCAGTTTATGATACCCAAAAATTTTTGTGCATTATTTATATAAAAGTTTTTGTGCATATAATTCCTTGGGGTCTTGTTTTAAGCTTGAGTACCTGTGGGTTGGAATAGACATGTTTGCAATTTTCATCAGGACTTGTATTCTTAAGTTAATATGTGCTGGGATGGTATCCAATAGGAGCAGTACTGGTACCAGCAGTGCGGTGAAGGGTCTGCCGAAGGATGGTGACTCGGGTTCCCTCTGTGGGGGTCTTCCATATCCATAAGCGATATGGGTTCCTCCAGCTGTTCAAGCCTTGGCTGCAGGCGCAGCGGTGGGAGTGGGCTCCGGCAGCGCGTTGCTAACACTTCCGTGTTCCAGCGCACTCCCGGGTTCTCGGGGGGCGTGGTGCCACTGCGAGTGGGCGTATCAAGCGAAGGCCAGGTTCCAGGACTGAACCAATCAGCTGGAAGCAGAGGCAGGCTGAGCACTTCCATAGCAACATGGGGCATGGAAGAAATGGTGAATGGGTATTGCAAGCACGGCAGGGGCGGCCCTGAATGCTGTGCAGCTGGCTTTTGCTGCTGCATGGGCACTGCAGGGGCTTCTAGCACTTGCAGGGAATAGCCGCCGCGCGGGCTGTGCAGACGCCTCCGGCCTGCGGTAGGTGGGCTCCAGTCCCGATAACATGGTATACCGGCACTGCGGGGCTGGGGAGCCTGAAAAATGGCCACTATACTCCAGCCGCTCCCCCTGCGCACCTGGCGCAGCACCCCCCCCCCCCCCCCCCCAGGCTGCAAACACAACATGCGGGCTTCACCATCTCAAGCGGGCAGATCCTGCATCACATGGGGACTGCAATCTTGGGGGACCAGCGTCCACAGCACATGGCGACCACCATCTTGGGGTTTTTCACTCACTCGCACCACATGGTCTCCGCCATTTTGAGCGACTGGCACAGGCATCTTAGCAGCCACTTTTGCATTTCTCTCAGCTTTTATCAATTTTAAACTGTCCATTAATGTCCTCCAGGCAGTTAAAACACTCATAGCAAATTTGTCACCTCTAGAGGCAGAATCAAAGATCAATTGTGAGAAGAATAAAAGGTCCAGGAGACCTTCTGCTCCCCTTTTTAAGCCTTTATTAGATCAGCCTGGGTGGGGGCTCAAAGGGTCACACTCACCGCCACTGCTCCCTGTAGACAACCAGGAGGAGGAGAAGGTGCAAGCAGCTTTGTCTGAAGGCAGAACTGGGGGCTCTAATCTCACAGGTGTCCTACAGGAGATTTCCCAGAGTTTGGCCTGTTGAGGTCTAGGGGATGACTCTGAGCGAGTTCTGTTCTGGTTATAGCGAGATGACCAAATGGCTCCACAGATAGTCTGTTGTTCTGCCCAGTCTTCCAGTGTGGTTTTGTAAAATAGTTGTGCATCGGCTTTCAAGCTTCAGGGGTCTGCATACAGTGGTCTCACTTCTGGTAGTCGCCTAGATTCATGGGAGTTCACATGGTTTGCATACCGGGTGGAGCCATTAGATCTCATATGTAGAGGAGCAGTGGAGGCGGGACCCGATGGGAACAGGAACCAGGAACAGGATACAGTGACTTGGGAGAGGGGATACAGGAACACGGAACAGGATACAGCAACTTAGGGTAAGGGTACTGTGGGGGTACAAGGTGAGTGATTTTTTTTTTTTTATTGATTAACATTATTTAATAGTCATACTAACTATTAACACAACAAAACATTAACTATGCAATAACAACATTGCAAACAGTTACTTTTAACTCTTTCTTAACAAATTGGATGACTTATTCCCAGATTTTAACATTAAAGGCAGCATCTGTGGTGATTTCTATACCTTGGCTCTTGCAAATCTGTAATAAAGTCTCTAGAGCCTCTTTATTGTGCTTGACCCCTCTTTTACTTAAAATCAAAGTCCAAATATTCATTACAGCTCGATCTTCTGCAGAAATTGTATGACCCATTGAAGCGATACGTGGAATAAATAGACTCCACAACTAGGTCTTGGTATATATTTATGAAGTGGGTATGTATGGATGCCCTGCACAAGCAAGATAGCTCTCGTGAAAACTTGTGCCCCAAGCCTCAATTTGACCCACATCTTTATTCACAAAGATATTCCGTATGCAGTACATTGCACAACATCTCCATGCATATTCAACCCCTGGTCCCGCCTGTCCTTGCCTCGCATGGTAATTAGATCCATGCCCTTCTGGGCATGCGTTGTTTAGCTGTGGTGGTCCTATGGGGGTGTCTGGTTGTCTCCGAGGCTGAAGTTCATAGTCTTCCTCATGACTGAACTTTTGAACTTTTCTCCTTTGTGTGTGCGCTTTTGGTCCCTTGGTGCTTATCTGAGTACGTCTGTCAGCCTTAATCCATTTGGAGACAGAGGAGTCCCTTTATCTGGGTTCCTCACATTCCTTTGTCTTCTCGGTATTGTTCTTTATGCAAGAAGCTTCAGAAATTTGCATTTTCCTATGCCCTTTGTACCATGGCAGAGGTTTAAGTAAAAAGGTTAAAACACAGAATTCTACAGGCTAAACTTTAAATACTTAATTCATATTGCTAACTCAAGTGAACTCCAAAAATGTCTATTTCACCATGTCCTAGCAGTAGCTCACACTTTTTTGTCCTCTTCTAGACGGCTGTCGGTAGCTCTTTGGCTATCTCCTTCACACAGCTCTGTAGGCTGTAGCTCTCTGGCTGTAGGCAGCTCTTCGGCTGCATTCCTCAACAGCTCTCAGGCTGTTTTTCTCTCACAACTCTGGCTGCTTTCTTTGCAGCTCTGGTTGTAACAGCTTTCCGGCTTTTCTTTCACACAGCTCTTTGGGCTGTATTTTCCTCACAGCTCTCAGCTGTTCCTCTCTGGTGCTCTGTCTCCTTTTGTTTTCTCGTGGCTTAGTTACCATCATCATGTCAGGATGCACCATATGTTGCAGTGGTGGGAGACGGAGAGACTGCACAACACTCGTGGTTTGTGCAGCAGAGAGTGTTTATTGGTGTGCACAACTCTTTATATAGGGTATTCAAAAGACTCCGTGTTTGAACCTGATTCACTATGATTCGGTTACCACCCAGCTCAGTGACCAATAGCTGCCTGCTTACGTTTTTGTCAGGGATTTGCTCTCTTTAGCCAAACCTCTCTTTCTTTTATGATGCATACAGTCCAGCTGTATGTTGTCATAGAACAAGACTCTTGTTTCTTACATAGAATTAGTGAAGTGTTTTCTGGGTGTGAAACACTGAGTTAACTCTTCATGACTTGCTGTGTTTGTTACTAAGGCTGTATCCTTGCGATGTTCCACTCTCTTTCAGTGTGTGTGTATGTGAGAACAAACAAAGCATCGACATTACTTTTTATTCTTTCAGTGAACTTACCTGGACCCAAGCTGTGTTCTTTCACCTTTTCAGCATTGCTATAAAACCCCTTAAAACAAAAAATGCCTTATAATTTTGGTTGATTTATAGTGTTAGACTGTCAAAGACTGATATTTTTCAGATTGTGTTGTGTTTGGTCTCCAGCCTAGTGATCCTTTAGGTTTACCTGCTTCCCATAGATCTGTTTAAAACTTACAAGTTTGCGTCAGCAGGTTTCAGAGCGCAGTAGGGAGACTTAGTAGCACATTAATTGTCCTTTCTTCCTATAGGGATATGCTCCACCACCAAAAAATGGAATTGAACAGAAGCGACCTGGGCGCCCCTTAAATATAACATCTCTAGTTAGGTTGTCATCAGCAGTGCCAAACCATATTTCCATCTCCTGGGCTTCTGAAATTGGAAAGGTAAACTGCATGGTGTGTAGGATGTGGGAACTTGTCTAAATAACCTTATCTAGCATTTCTTCTCCCCTACTGCCTGATGTTACTGGCAACGCGTACACCAGCAAGTGTTTAGTGTTCGGTGGCTGAACTTATCAGTGCCAGGAAACAAAATTTGCTCCAGAACTATTGTACTTTTCAGTAACATAAATATGATTCACATACACATGATAAAGACTTCCTTATAGAATTCATATTAGAAAGCCTGCTGTTAGGGGTTGCCTGAAGTGCGTGTCAAAAATAACAAGCTCGTTTTGTGGTGTAAATGGTACAAAAGAGTTCAGACATGACAAAATAATAAAACAAAGACCTCCTTACTTCTTTGTAGCCTGATGGTGTGAAAAATGAAATTATGTAGCCATATATTCTAAGGCATGTTTCTTGGTATCTGCTGTAATTGTCCATTGGAGAAGACTTTTTGAACTGATCACTAATCATAGCTGAAAAGAAATTGGCCTTTAAAATGGCTGTGCAGTTGTTTAGAAATCCACCTATGGATTTTTTAAAGAAAGAAAAGGACAGTGGGAAATTTCTAAATTCATCTTAAGTTTAAATAATGGTTGCAGCAGCCCTTCAAGCTGTTGCTAAGTCAAGAACTACTTATTCCTCTGTGAATATTTGTGTAAATGTCATGGTTTAGCAATAGTACTCCCCAATTTAGTGCTCCCCTGGAGACTCCAAACCATGTGCTACTCACTTCCCTGCTTTCCTCTCCCCCTCCCCTGCTGCAGGCTGGAGTGGAGAATTGGAGGCACAAAAGGTAAAGATCATGGGTTGAGATAAGAATTTATTGAAAACAGCAATGAGATGAGAAAAGGAACAGTAACAGTAAGAATACTAATGACAGAGGGTACAGGAAAAGGAACAATTCACACAGAAACCCCCTGACAACAGAAGATACCAGAGATATGACTCCCTGGGCTCTCTCTGCCATGCCTATACCATCAGGCTTACTCAACCTTAAGTAACCCCTTCTCCCTGAAAGAGACTCTCTGACCCCAGCAACGACTTGAGGTGGTAGAGAATAACCTCCAGTTCCCAGCCATGCCTCCTCCTGGCTACTGCAAAAGCTAACCCTGTCCTGGCCAGAACCAGGACAGTAAATCCTTCTGGATTCAATTATCAAAGCAGCTTACCTTTTTTTTTTTTCTTCAGAATCAAAATCTGGACTAGAGACACCACATTTCAAAGTGAGACTCCAGTAAAAGCTTTTTTTACACTAATTAAATTTTTTAACAGAAATTGGAGAGAAAGCTAAGGTTCAGAAAATGAATGAAGAGCAGTACTGGCAGCAGAGTGTTTTGGCTTTTTTCTGAAACAGAGGTGGAGAGAAAGATCTAGGCTGTTTCTTCACAATCAGAAAGTACAGAAAGTACAAGAATCTTAAAATTACTACAGTGCTATGTGTGGTCTTGGCCTCTTCTGTTGACCTCTGCTTTCTTCCTCCCCTCTATCTGCCAAAACATATTCTCATGGAAGCAAATGACTTTGAGGTTGTACCAGCATTCCATCTTTCTCTGAGATGTAGAACAAGCTTTCTGGTTTAATGTTGGTGCCAGAACTCATGTAACAGTCATCACTATACATCCTCAAAATTTAGACCTTGGGGGGCAGTCTGGAGTGTCAGCAGGCTCAAGTGGTAAGGACTTATTGACATGGACTTGACTGATAGTGGAGGGCTGCTGAGCAAAGGAAGCATTAACCCCTCAGAGGTGGTCAGACTTGAGCCTATAAAATTTTCTGTAGGCAATGTATAGTCATTGTTTAAGAAAAAAACAAACACACACCCAAACCCCTCCATTTTTCTTAGTGGTGTCTCATGCATTTAGATCACTTTATCTGCTCATCAAGGCAAGAGCTGGTGGGACTTGCAGAATTTTCTCTTCATTAGTGACCTTGAAGAGAGAGTGAATGCTGAACAAAAGCAGCTGGCAAGTGGTGTAAATTAGGGAAGAGTAGTAAATGGGTAGAATAGGGCCAGCCTCAAAGGAGTGGACATGGTATAACAAGGCTTGGCTTAAAAGTGCAGAGTGATCTAAAGAAAAGGTACAAAGAAATTGGTGCAGCTGTGTGCCTTTAGAAGGTGTTGTGTTTGTACCTGAAAGACCATCATCTTTTGTTGTGTGATTGTCTCTGAGCTCCCCACTAACAGATTGACACTGGAAAAAGGGAAGGATTTAGACAAACATGAGAAGTTCCTAAAGGCTGCATGTATGAGATATGCCACTATGTAAATCATCTTTCTAAGAACAGAGCCTAGATTGTCTCTTGGTTGTGGAATTATTTTTCTGTCTTGGTTTGACAGACAGGTATCTGCCAAGGAAGGTGGGAACCTCCCTTGGAATGGAGAATATGACCCCCTTCCCTCTGAATTATGATAACTTTGAAATGAATTTGAAAGGGGTTTTAAGACAAAGATATGGGAAAAGGAATAACAGTTCTTTACTAGTATGTATAACAAGGCAAACCAACAACAATGGCAGCAACAACAAACAGAACCAGAAACCCAGTAACAGCCCCCTCTCAGCTGTCGGGCACTTTCCTTTTTGGTGTCGTTATGGTCACAGCCAGCAGGGGCGCTGTGGCTCCCTGGCCGGGCAGGGCAGGTGCGATGATTCCCCTGCGGCTACAGGCTACTGTGGTGCGAGTTCGATCGTCTTTCTGCACGTGGAGGATGGCCGGTGCAGCTGGCGGAAGGGATGGAGAAGGGGCTTCCTTTACAAACCCCCAGGAGCAGCCGATCCTGGTGCCCCTCTGGATAACGAAAGGAGCTGTAGCAGGGAACCTCAGAAGCAGCAAGCTGGAACGGCAGGGATGAGCAAAATCTCGGAGTGGTAAGCAAGATGTATCAGAAACTCTGCAGCTGTAGCAGGAGCTGGTCCCAGGCAGGTAGGGGGTGCGTGGCTACATTGTAGCAAAAAACTTCAGGGCAGTAGCAGGGACACAGCGAGAGCTGGGCAGCGGTAGTCCAGCTCCCGAACACAAGAGAAGGAGCTCGGGGTCCTAGGGTTTCCCCTGAGGCACCCAAGCAGATGAAGAAGTTGTGTTTTTCTTAGTGAGGTAGGGTGTTAGTAAGGCCCCAGTTCAATGGCTGCTCTCACAAGCAGAGGCTCACCTACGGCAGGAGAAACAGGGCAGGGCTGGGCTCCGGTGGCGGCAGCTAATTTCCCCCCCCCCCCCCCCAAAGCAGCTTGACTGTCCTGTTCTCTCAAGCTGACAGCGAGAGAGAGCGAGGAGCTGCGCTCAGCCCCCATTCCCCTAGCCCAAATCTCGAGGTATCTCTGCCCCTCCAAGAGAAACCCCTCAGCTACGATAGTAAAGCCAGCTGCACTCCTCCCCCTTCTCCATGGTTACTTCTTTTGTCTCTCTTAAGTACCGGTCGTTATTGTTTCTTAGCAACAAAATGGGAGAAAATTCCCTAAGAGAAAGAAAACAAAAAGAAAAAATCCTAACCTCCAACATTCTTAGTTGTCATAACGAGTAAGACAATTGGATTTGATTGGCAGAAGAATTCTGGCAGAGTATTGGACTCTTTCACAGTAATGAAGTCGTCTGTCTGCTTTTCATAACTATTAAGCAAAAATCATGTGTGGTTTTTTTGCTGGATGCTACAACTAGTGTAAATAGTAATCTGTTGTCATAGTGGAAGTACTGTATGAAATCAACATTTAATCTTCAATCACTCTTTTTGTAGAATTACTCCATGTCTGTGTATCTTGTTCGCCAGCTCACTTCAGCTATGCTTTTGCAGAGGTTAAAAATGAAAGGTATCAGAAACCCCGATCATTCCAGAGCACTAAGTAAGTCTAATTAATTTGCTTGTCTATATTTTTGAGGGTGGTTGGTGGCTCTTTAAAACTAGAATTTGTAATACTTCAAGAATTTGCAAAATTTTGAGTAGAAAGTCCATGCCCAGAGTATCAAAGGTTCCCTTTGCTGTTGCTGAGGCATCACACACTTTTTCATTGAGGGTTCCTGTGCTGATAAGGAGCACACCATCTGAAATGTTCTTATGGGAATACCATGAACACTATTTACTGTGGTGGGCTGTGAGGTGCAGGTAGATGTTCTAAATTCTCTTCACTTGCATGTGATGCTGATTGTACCTTGCTCACTGATAATTATTTTCTTTGCATGTTAGGTTGAGTTTGCTCTACTAACCATTGTGGCTGTTAGTGCATCTGCTGCACATCAAACAATGTTGTGATGCACAGTGTTTGCCAGTTACTTATAAATAGTGAAGCTATTGTTGTTTGGTATTGCTATGAACTAGTTTCCTAGATGCTTAGTTTTCTTAGATAGCTGGAAATAAAGGACATGTACCAGTGAATCAGGATTAGCATTTTAAATAATGACATCTTTGTATAACGTCTAACTTATTTTAATAGTTAAAGAAAAACTAACTGCAGATCCTGATAGTGAGATTGCCACAACCAGTCTGCGGGTATCTCTGATGTGTCCTGTAAGTACATCTGGAAATTACCAGATACAGATTTCTATTTTTATCTTTACTGCAGAGTTGGGCTGCTTTTAAAAAGATACACTTTAGAAACTTCACTGGCTTTTGTCATATACTGATTCAATAGTATAAATAGTGGGGAGAAGGGTGCATCTACAAGAACCTGATTGTAGCAGCATTCACCCAACTATGGTTTGGAACTGTGAATGCCTCAGATGTAGCGCAGTCAGAATCAAATTGCTACTTGTGTGTATATAGTGAGGTCTTTAAAAGGAGTAATCTCATATTGAGGTGTTGAGACTAATTGGGCAGGGTGACAGAATAATTAAAGGATACAGTGGTAAATAAAACTTCAGATCTACTCATCTTGATGGTATTGCTTATACTGTCAGCTACTATAACGAACAAGAAAAATTGATCACTGTGTAACAAGGCAACACTGCCTTGGGGTTTCTCTTCCCAGGTAGAAACTGGCCTTGTGTTTGTGACTGGTCTCTTCAGTTAAACATTAAAATGAGTCTAACATGTAAGTGGACCTCAGAAAAACCCTTTAAATATTTGGTTAAAAGAAAATTATAAAAGCAGGTATTTCAGTAAAAAGATCCTGAAAATAATGTTGATGCAGGTTCATTAGAAATATTTCTGACAACTCGGTGGAGATTTTGAGGATGGCTTTATTGTTCCTTTAAGTGTACTGTAAGTGCTTTGACAGGGTGGATTTGCTTGCAGCACCCTTAGCCCTGGGCACCCTCTTTAATGAGAAGAGACAGTTGTTAGCTATCCAGGTCTACTTCACTGTCTTCTGTTCTGACTCTCTCTAAATGCATCTTTTGCAGCTGGGAAAAATGAGACTGACAATCCCATGCCGGGCTGTTACTTGCACACACCTGCAATGTTTTGATGCTGCTCTTTATCTTCAAATGAATGAAAAGAAGCCTACCTGGATCTGCCCTGTCTGTGACAAAAAGGCAACTTATGAGAGCCTAATATTAGATGGGTAAGAGACTGGGTTTGCAGATTACACAATCACTTAATGTTTTTCATGATGTATTCAATAGCTGCTTTTGGGACTTGAGTTTTAGCCATTTCATATTATTTTGTCAAAATACTTTAGAATGAGAGAAACTGACTGTTAGTTTTTCTTACCATGTAACAAACTGCATAAGTTTATCACCCAACTGCATCATCAAACTCATGAGCCTCAGTATATTTCCTCTGAGGAAATCCAAGTCTGATATTTAAGGATAAGTCTCCCTTTTCTGTGACCTTATGTCTGATGCTATTAACTTTAAAATGTAGCTTTTAACTCATAAAAAAGCCTCAAACTTGGTTCAAAGTATGATTATTTCTGCTTCTGTGTTGAAATTATGCATTGCAGTAATGTTTGAGTGGAATATGGGTAAGTTGGGATAATCTTTTGTCAATGTCTGCAAAGTCTATAATTACAGGCTTTCAGGTAAGAGGAACTAAAGAAAGAGCACATGCAATGGATGGAAGGTGATCATAATTAGCTTTCCCACTGTCTCCTTTTCAGTTAGAATAAAAATTTCACTTGGAATCAAAAATGAAACCTCTCAGCCCTCTTTTTCAGGCTCTTTATGGAAATCCTTAATGAATGTTCAGATGTGGATGAGATAAAATTCCAAGAAGATGGGTTCTGGTGCCCCATGAGGCCAAAGAAAGAAGCTATGAAAGTCTCAAGTCCACAGTGCACCAAAATAGAAAGTATGTACATATGGGTACTGATTGCAAATTAACTTGGATACTTAGATGTAGCTTGGATAATGTGTGAATGTTGGTGTTTGTTTTCTGGAGGGCTTAATACTTCTAACCTTCTTGTCATATAAACTAAAAAGAAAGGGTTGTGTCTCTAAAAGTATGCATTTTTGGGCTTTGTTCTTTATAATAGCAATTAAGAAAGTGAAAGGTTATTCTTGTTTTAGGTCATTAAATTGATAAGTGAAGACTAAAACTTGTTTTTGAATATTCTCAACATGACACAGTGTCATGGTTGACACTGGCCGAATGCCAGGCACCCATGAAAGCTGCTCATTCACTCCCCTGCTGCATCTGGACAGAGGAGAGAAAATTTACCAAATGGTTCATGAGTTGAGATAAGGACCATGAGAGATTGCTCAGTATGTACCATCAGGGGAAAAACAGGCTCAACTTAGAGATATAAGGTGAATTTATTGCTAACCAAATCAGAGCAGGATAATGAGAAGTAAAACAAGCCCTTAAAAACACCCTTCCCCCCCCCATCCCTCCCTCCTTCCAGCTCTACCTCCTACCTCAGCAGCACAAAGAGGCAGGGAACAGAGGTTATGAGCAGTTCATCACCCAAGGCTTCTCCTGCTGTTCAGGGACAGGAGTTGTTCCCCTGCTCCATTGTGGGGTCCCTCCCATGGGAGACAGCTCTCTGTGAACTTCTCTGACATGAGTCCATCCCACGAGCAACAGTCCTCCTCAAACTGCTGCAGCATGGGTCACTCTTCCACAGGGTGCAGTCTTTCAAGGACAGGCTGCTCCAGCCTGGGAGAAGGGCCCGTCTCTCCATGGGTCTCCCACAGGATCACAGCTTCCTCCCAAGCATCCACCCACTCTGGCATGGGGCTCCTCCATGCGCTGCGGGTGGATCTCTGCATCCCCCGTGGACCTCCGTGGGTTGGAGGGGGACAGCCTGCTTTACCGTGGTCAGCACCACGGCCTGCAGAGCAATCTCTGCTCTGGAGCCTGGAGCACCTCTTCTCCCTCCTTCTCCACTGACCTTGGTGTCTGTACAGTTTTTCCTCACATGTTCACACTCCTGCCCTCCTCTGGCTGCAATTACAACTGCACCACAAACTTTGTTTTGATTTATTCTTAAATACGTGATTCACAGAGGTGAGGAGTAGAATGTATTGGTTTTGCATGGCCTTTTTTTTTGTAGTGGGGGGCCACAGAGATGGTTTTTGTGAGAAGCTGCTAGAAGCTTCCACCATGTCTAGCAGAGCCAATCCCTGATGGTTCCAAAGATGGACATTCTGTTAGCCAAGGCTGGGCCAATTAGAAATGGTGGTCACACCTCTGTGATAAAATATTTAAAAAGAAATCAAAGCAAAGTTCATGGTGTAGTAATTCCAGCCTCAACCGGCATCAACCCTCAACACACAGAATACTTATAAAACAGTTCCTGGCCATAGCATTCTCTGTAGTGGCCAGGAAGATAATCTGGTTCTGTTGTAGATAGAAATTGCTGATGTCAAGAGCATTTAGAAAACAGTGATGTTCTATTATCTTCTTCAGGTTCCAGTGTTTTTAGGAAACCCTGTTCTGTGACAGTGACCAATGAGGTAAACAAGAAGAAAGTTGACATTATTGACTTGACAATAGAAAGCTCTTCTGATGAAGAGGAAGATCCTCCTTCCAAAAGGAAGTGCATATTTATGTCTGAAACACAAGGAAGCCCAACCAAAGGGTTTGTCAATTTTAATATTAGTTGTAATTCTGTAATGTCTCAGATAAACTGATTTGTAGAGAAATGGATTTGTAATCTTCAGGATCTAGCTTCACACTTCCAGAGGAGAATTTCTAGGCCTCTCCCTGCAGAAGGTTGTATTGATACAGTACCTTTGTACAGGCAAAACACTATTAAATGGTTTTACATATCACAAAAGACTTGTGCTCACTGTTGCTGTGTTTCCAGGGCCATTTCTCCATAGAAAAGGAAGTTGATTAAGATAATGAACAAGATTTTCCTGAGAAAGTAGATTATGCCAAGTGGAAGAGCTTTATGCATTCTTGTAAAGTTAGTGTCATCTTAAGCCTTTTTTTCTCACTGTTATACCCTTTATTCAATCTGCTCTGGTGTCCAGGAAATGAGGCTGTGTTGCATTTTTCATCCATCCTGTCAGCCTTGGAAGGGACGCACTTTGCTCTTTTGAATCAAGACAAGCTTTTCCTCATCTATTGCACTCTGAAATGTCTTGGACACTTGTTGACCATGGTTATCTGTCAGTCCTGCAACTTAGCACACCAATGACTTCCCAAGTACTCTGTCAACTGCTCCATCTTTGTTGTCCTGCTTGACTTCAGTGGCAGGCTTAACCAAGTTCTTTACTGTTGTGTCACCTGTCTGTCTCAGTCTGCACACCTTGGCTGCAGGTACTGTTTGTGGCTTCCATAACATTCTTGCTCATGGCCCGTACAGCACAGGAGATCTGCAGGGAGTGAAGTAATTGGGCAGCAGTTGAGGATGAAAAAGGGTTTTAACTAGTTGCATGCTCTTGGAGAGCTGAACTTAGCTTGGGCTCAGGCTGAGTAAAGATAGGTTTTGATTTTTAACTCCCACATGTGTAATCTGTGCTTCAGGGGCTGAATTATGGTCAGTTGTGCCGTTGGCATGACAGGTTGGCACTGAGGAACAGTTATGTAGAGAAATTGAAACAAGCACTCTCCTTCTGGCTCTGGCTACCTGCACATCCCTTCCAGGGTACTCCACAGATAGATTACTTAGTACATTACTTTCTCTGAATGGTAGACTGCTATAAATGACTCCAGCACTGTACTTTGTTTTAATGCCAATTTGCTCTTGTGTCACAGCTGCTGTTGAGAGCTAAGATAGGGTCATATTATGAAGACTGTTATGAAAGAGGAAATTAGAGTTGGAATACTGTACAGTGAGTAGCCATGCTATAGTTGTATTATAACATAGTGACGCTGTGAATGAGAGTGCTCAGTGGTGCATAATTTCTCTTCTATAACTAACAGACAGGTTGTTTGTAATTTCCCATGCTGTTTGAAACAGGGTTCTTGTGTGTCAGCCACCTACCGTCAGAGTGCCCAGTGTGACAACAGTTGTTGCTGCTGGTATTCCACCTTCATTAACAGACTACCCAGTACCATTCCATCATCCACCAATATCCAGTATTTCATCAGACTTGCCAGGTAGGTAGTGGCTATTTTTCATGTGTATTTTGACAGCATTATTAACTTGTGGGGTGGGTAAAAATTGGAGAATTGATCAACATTTTTTTAATGGAACAAGACTTTATGCAGTATTGCACTGATGTAATGTCTAGACAAGCCCAGTACAGACTTCTTTTCCAGTTTCAGATTGCATTTTGCAACAGTGATGTGATAAACATTGCTTCTGGGGTACAAATTGGCACTTCAGAATGGCAACCAGAAACACCTCTTGCTATGTTCAGTTAGACTTTGTGTAAACATCCGATGGTTATATGTTGTAGATGTGAGGGAGAGTAGCTACTTTTTTAAATTAATAGATGTGTGATGGCACTGACTCATCCAAACCCTAGATGTAGATATTCTGCTAACTGATTGTAGTGGTGCTCTGTCTAGACTGTATGAAAAAGGTGTTACGGTGAGCTACAATCTGTAAACTGACATCTATTGACTTTCTTTACCTAGACATACCCTAAATGCCTATGATGTATTCTTCAACACTGCTGCTAAATATCAGACAGAAGGTGGGGATGCTGACTGTTTTCTATCCTGGCTCCTTGAAAAGAACACTGTATACAGGGACTCTGGGTGTTCTCTTTGTTGGCTGTAACAAACCCAGAGCCCAGGAAATGGTGACTTGTGGTGACAGGTGTCACATTGTCCTCCTGTACTTCCCCTCTCCCCCTTTCAATTGCCAGTATTCATTTCTGCCCTGAAACATCACCCTTTTTTTTCCTCTTCTTTCAACACCAATTTGGCAGTGAAATGGATATAATTCCCCTTGTTTCTTTGTCCATTTTGTTTCCCTTACTGCTCCCTCCTTCCACTTCTCCCTTGTTAAGAAATTGGTTGTCTTTCCAAATTGGATAGGAGAGTAAGCCCAGAAAACAGAAATCTAGAACTGTTGTCTATCTTTATTGACTGAAGTTCTAGAATGTGCAAGACCAAAAGAAGCTGTCAATTCTGTAAAAGCAGCTAAGCTTAAATCTCCTCCAAATTTTTTCTCTAATGGAGAAAGGGGAGATGTCACTGGCCAGAACAGATTTGGAGGTGAGAGGAGAGAGAGGGAAGAAGTTTACCATTTTTTCTGTTGACATAGCAAACACAAGGCCAATATTTAACAACAAAAGAAAAAAAGGCTATAATTTCTCATTGGTTTCGTAATTTTAAACATCTTCCCATAAATGCTTACACATTACTGGTGTAAGAGATGGACGCTAGTTGTCACTGATCTTAGAGGACATACTTTGAACTATATGTAGTTTCCTCTTTGTTCTTTTTATTTGTCTAGACACAAAATGGGGATGATATTAGAAATGTTTTTTTATTGACTGCCCATGGGTGGAGGAAGAGATCTGCTGCTTGGTTTTGGACTTGTGTATGGTGTGGCTTTACTTCATTCCAGCATCTTAAATGTGATGACACTCTTCATCTCCCAGTTTGGCCAGGTCAGGTACAATATGCAGTGAAACTTGCATTATGAACCAACAGCTCCAAATGGCAGCCTCCATCTAAGCAACCACATTGTACCACCCAGCAATATCCAGTGAATAATACATCATTATGTCATCCTCATTCTTAAAAGGAGACACATGTACTAGATAACTTGTTTTGCTGCTGCCTGAGGTAGTCATTGAGAGTGGTGTCACAGTAGTATATTCCATTTAGAAACTGTGTAACAATTGCAAAATCTGTTCTATGACCACAAAAAAAGTTCCTTAAATTTCTTGTGTATGCATAAAAGAAAGACTCATCAATTTATTATCCTTCTTTCTAGGACTGAATTTTCTTTCACTAATCCCAGTTGATTCACAGGTATGTTTCTGAACTGCTGTGGGGTTAATTTTCAAGTCTGTTTTTGTGGCATACTGCTCAAATAGCTATCACATTTATGCAGTCCACTTGCTTAGACCTAACCACAGACTAGGAAAATCCATTTTCACAACAAGAGGTGGTAATGAAAATGCATTAAGGGAGGATTCAGTTTAGCCTTACTATGATAAATCCAGGCATGGAAACTCAGTCTTTATTGGTAATTTGCCTTTCTAGGCAAAGCAGATACTTGTACAGCACTAACTTAAATACACTCAGGATGGTGAAGCGCTGGGATAGGTTGTCTAAAAAAGCTGTGGATGTCCCATCTCTGAAGTGTTCAAGGCCAGGTTGGATGAGGCTTTGAGCAACCTGGTCTAGTGGAAACCTGACCATGGCAGGGGTTTGGAACTAGGTGGTCTTGAAGGTCCCTCTCAACCCAAACCATTCTGGGATTCTGTGATCATGTACTTCATGTTCTTAGTTCATGCTGTCTATCTGTAGGCCAGATTAAGCTCTGTAAATATACCTCACTGATTTTTATTTCTGTTCTTTTTTATATTAGTAGGAGATTAGGTTCTAAAGAAAATATCTTCATTGATTTGAAGGGCACATGACTGAATACTTTTATAATAAATTCTTCCATGCAACACTTCAACTCCATTGGTTTTGGATTATATGGAAATTTTGTAGGTCAAAAAGAACCAGGTGGTATTTTTCCTTCCCCGGAAATTTAAACTTTACACCATTAGGGAGAACAATTTTTACTGTAATTAGATTCTTATGCAGACAGACTACAGCCTTGAAATGTGGGGGAATATCAGCTCCCTAAGACAAGAGGATTTCAAGCAGGCTCTCTTTTTCACCTGTCACTAGAATAAAACAGTAGTAGGTCTCTTAGAGTTGACTTTCTAGTGTCTTAAAAACGAAGGATGAACTTCCTTCTTTTCTTTCCACTTACTGCATCTTGCAATACTCTGTGCCTGACCTTGAGATCTGAACTGCCAAAAGCGGGAATAACAGAAGTTTGTTCATGCGGAAGACTGCAAGCAGGTATGCTGCTATGAACTGTCCATTTTGGACAGTTCAAACAATTCAGGCTCAGTTTCAAACATATGCCCGAGATTCGAATCCACAGTGGTAAGAGAAAGTAAAGTGTGTCAAACAACGTGTGCATGTGTGTGGTGTGTCTTATCTTCTTCTTTGACATCTGGCAACCTTGTTCTGTTTCTAAATGCTTAGAATGTTCAGCTCTGAAATGGCTTGTCTTTTGCTTCAGGAAATTTAAATCAACTTAAGAATTTGATCAGGGCTCATTTATCACTACTAAAATGTTTAGATACCTGCATATATTGTTGCAGATGTATACTATGGAAATGTTGATTAGTACAGCTGCTGCCATTTGAGGGGATGAAATTCTAACCTCCATTAAAGAAGCGGAAAGCATTTTGCTGCCTTTCATGATGAAAGGAGCCTGAAATCGGCAGTTTGGCCCAGTACCTATGGGCAGTGGACAGTCTCCAAATGTTAAGGGGTTTTGTGAGTGGGTTTTTTTGTGGACATAATAGTGTTTCTTAATGCGCTAATAAATGTTCAAGCTAACTATTTAATAAGAAAAACAAAAAGGGGAGGATGAGGGAGAAGGACTCATGGCTCTGCTTGATTACTTTCTGGTTTGCAGAACTCTGGTTTTTGCTATGCATGTGTTAACAAGGTTCTGATAGTAAAATATTTTGTGCTTGTCACTCTCCAGAGCATACATTTCTCTTGTGCAGTTAATCTCTTCATTCTTCATTGTTTCAAGCAGTACTGTCCTCCTATGTTTTTGGATAGTCTCACCTCAACCTTAACAAGCAGCATGCCTGGCAGCATCATCACATCAACCAGCCACCACGAGAGCAGCACACGTTAGCTCCTCCAGCAGGAGCAAGACAGGAGTGATAACCAGAAGCAAAGGCAGTGCTCCTGACATCATCTCACTGGACTGAAACAAGAGGCATCACAGGACTCCCAGAGAAATTGCACAGAGCTGCTGCTTGTATCTCTGGAAATTCATCATCTCGGAAGTTATTCTGATATTTGTTGAAAGGATTTTCCTTCTGGAAAACGGAGTATATTCATCAACACCAAACAGAAGTGATAGTTTTTTTCTTGCTCATTAAACAGCTAGAATAGAAAAGGCCCCTTCATAACATGCATTTATGCTTTTGATGTGTTATGGGGAAATGGTTGCTGAGTGGATACCACAAATGGGTTTTAATTTTGTTGTAAAACACAGCAATACTGTAAAAACAAACAAAAAGCTTTTTAATAAAAAAGGGTGCTTAACCACTCTAGAATAACAACAACCTGGACAAAGGTGCAGAAGTGTATGCATTGGTGAATTTTTAATATTTTCATGGGGGCCTTAAACTTCATTTAGGACCATGAAGCTTTGAAATAGCCATGACTTGTGTTGTATTTCTCTTGTTCCCCATCTCCCCCTTACCTGGGGATATAGGGGAAGCCAAAGTAAATGGGTTTGGTTTGTTTTTTCCCCTAATTTCATGTTTTTCACAAATGCAACAAAATCCTAAGATGTGATGACTTCTTAATGTTCTTTGGGCTGGGGCAAGGACAGAATATCTATGCAAACCCTTCATTACACAGTCTCTGTGCTGTCATGTCAGAATTAGGACGCATTCCCACTACCAAAAGCTCCAAACTATGCACAGTTAAATGTAGTTGAATTTCTGGCTGGAGAAATTTAAAAGGTGATAGGAAAAAAAGCCTTTAAATTCAAATTTAGATTATTAAGTCCTCTTTGAAATTGTCAGATAAACAAGCAAAGTGTGTGCTTTCTATGGCAGCTGTAAGAAGAAAAGAAAGGAATTGCTTTCTCCAGTGCAGGATTACTTAATAGGATTTCACACTTGTGGTTTCTGTCACTTCAGTAACTGCTGTATTTTGTGTGGGAATACTGCACTCTGATTGCTGTGGGGGAGGCTTGACTTTTTGGAAGATAGAAGCTGTAACTTCACAGTATTTCCACAGTGTTTCTGGGGGTAACCTGAGCAGTATTCTATGTGTCAGGGGTTACAGATCAGGAAAATAAAGTCATTTTCAGAGAGCTGGAATAATGGTACTGTCTATGTATGCTGACGGAGCATCTTTTCCAAGTGTTATGGTTCTGTTGAGTAACTGTATTTAAGATTATTCCCTGATAACCAGCTTTCACTTTTTCCTAATTTCATGCTCTTCTTATTTCTTTAGTCAGATCTCTGTTACTTTTTGCTTTCTATTGCTATTATGGTATTTGAACAAAGTACATAGATGAAAAATATTGAAGCAGGATGTTTTGTAACTTTTGTCTGCCCTGTACTCCCACCATTAATGGTGCTGCCTTTTTTTGTATGATCTTTCACAGCAGTCTTCAATTCACACATTGATCGTAATATTGCATCCAGTTTTTTTTCTCCTTTCCTTAGCTGTTGGATTTTTTGTACCTGTTAAGGATCAATTTTTAGCATGATTTATTTCCAATAAAACCATGCTACTCATGGAGTTTTTTTCCTTATGCTCTCAGCAGATCAGTGCTTTTTTTGCATTGCAATTGCATGGTGACTTGACCTGTAAATAGAGTGTGGAGAGAGGTTCCTGAATCATTCTGAATAAAGCATTTAAAACTGGTATCTGTTGCTGAAGATGCTATTTGTACTCTATGTCAAACTCAAGTGTGACTCGGCTAACTGTTGAACTGACTGAGGTGATGTAAACATCTCACATGTACATCAGAAAATAAAGGTGAGTGCCATTTTTTAGGATGTGCTCTAAACCACTTACGGTATTATGAAGTATGGCTGGTATTTTGTTAAATATTGTGCCCTGTTTAGTAGTTATTCATCAGGGCTAAGGTGCAGTTCTGTTCCCCAGCTGTTGTTGGCAGGAGTTTTACAACTGCATTTAGCTTTAAACCTACTAGACCCATGACAGCAATGTTTGAGCCTTGCCCATTAGAGAGATAAATTGTCATAGGTTGGGGTGTGAAGCAATTTTAGGTAAACGATGCAGTTTTCCTGCAATGCTGATGTACACACAGTAGGTAATTATTAGGCTTGTGTAACCTCCAAATCCTTTAATTCGCCTGTTTGTGGATGATGTGTATCAAGGGATTGGAGTGCTGCAGTGTAGTCATATCACCATTCAATATGCTTTCTTCCACAAGAAAACAAAGAATTTACTTAAAGCAGGGGTGGGTGGAATGGGGATTTGGATTTGCAACCACTCTATCTCTGCTCTAAACCAACCTGTCCATTGTAGCTAGATGAATTTTTGATCTATTTTTCTTTCAATGAGTTTTAAAATGCATCTGACTGTCTATCCAATAACCTCTAACATGAGAAAAAACTGGAAGAAAAAGTTAAATTACTTCATACCCCTTTGTTTCTGCTGTGGAAGTATCTGGTTGCTGCTTTGAGTGGATTGCATCAAAGATATCTTCAAACCGACTGCATAAGGAAAGTAATGCTTTTGAGATTAATACAAATCCCTCTATGGCACAGATAACCAGCGTGCAATGATAGCCATGCTGTAAGAGCTGACCCTTTTTTTCCCCTCCCATCCATTTGCTGTGTCTTTTTTTGCATTTTCTGGAAGTGAGATAGCTGCTAGAATACTGGTGGCAGAAAGGCTATACCTTCCTGAAGGATATTAGCCTGAGTGGCTTCTGATTTTCATACTTCCAGGTCAGATAAAGCTGTCTGAAACAATAGTGAGCCATATGGGCAGGACTTTGCTGCCCAATGACATCACACCATCACCCAGAGGTTCTGCACCTTTCCAGAAGTAATACTTCTGACATTTCCAATGTTATCAGGGATTTTTTTGTATCTGCATTTAAATCTAGGTGCTGGATGCTAGAAAGCTTACCTGGAACTGCAAGCCTTTCACTATCAGTCTTCAAGAGCACAGATTATTCAAGTTTGGAAATGAAAGAACATATCTTTTGGCTGAGGGGACAAAACCTAACAGTTCAACAAGAATTTCTACAAGAGCAACAAAGGGAGCTGCTTCCTAGGTTAAAAGACAGTTGTAGATTAGCGTATTTATTTGGCACAGCCTGGTTTTTGGTAGCAGTGGGGCCACAAAGATGTCTCTTGTGAGAAGCTGATGGAAGCTTTCCACCATGTCTATCAGTGCCAATCCCTGATGGCTCTGAAGATGTACATGCTGCTGGCCAAAACTGGGCCAATGAGAGAGGTTGGTAATGCCTTTGTTATGACATATTTAAGAAGAAAATCGAAACAAAAGTCATGGGTTTTGCTTCTAGTCATAGAAGAGGAGGAGATGAGAACATGTGAGGGAAAACAACATGGCGACACCAAGGTCAGTGGAGAAGGAGGGAGAGGAGGTGTTCCAGGCGCTGGAGCTGAGATTCCTCTGCAGGCCATGGTGATGACCATGGTTAAGCAGGCTGTCCCCCTGCAGCACATGGGTCTACAGGGGATGCACAGATCCATTCACAGCCTGTGGGGAAGGTGCCCATGCTGGAGCGGGTGGATGCCTGGAGGAGGCTGTGATCCAGTGGGAGACCTGGTGGAGAGAGGGGGCCCTTGCTTCCAGGCTGGAGCAGCCTGTCCTTGGAGGACTGCACCCTGTGGCAAGAGAGACCCATGTCACAGCAGTTTTGGGAGGACTGTTTGCCCATGGGGGGGGACTCACATTGCAGCAGGTGTGGTATGGCTGTTGCTCATGAGAGTGGACCCACGCTGGAGAAGTTCACAGAGAACTGTCTCCTGTGGGAGGGACCCCATGGTCTCACAGGGGAAGGACTCCTCTCTCAGAGCAGAAGAAAAAAATCTCGGTGACGAACTGACCCAAATCCCGATGCCCTGTCTCCCTGCACTGTTGGTGGGACAGAGGGAAGGGCTGGGGGGGGTGTCAGAGACTGGAATAGTTCATGCCTCAAACATTGATAGAAAGTTTTGCTCATTATATCAAAAACTGTATAAGAAGCTACAACCAAAGAAGCCTCCTTGAAGATACCTGACTGGAACTTTGGACTGAAAGTCAAACTGATGAGATTAGATAAAGGGAAAAGCTATTCTTCAATCACCTGAAACAAGCAAGTAAACAAGAAAAAGAATGTGACCCAAACCCAGCAGCCGTGCTAAGAAGCATCTTTGGCTTGCTTTGGGATGGGGGAGGCTGTAGCCCACGGACACCTTTGCTGGGAGCAGGTTTGCACAGATTTCCTCCCCAACCAAAGTAGGGGGAGGAAGTCTCAGTGTGTTGTAACTTCTGCTCAGGGGCAGTGAACCCATCTTCCCTTACACAAACTTGCTATGGAGCCCTCAACCGTTGTAAGGCCACATCCATGGGACATTGACATGAGAGGCAGCTGAGGGGGTGCCTTAATCCATCAAAGGCCCCCAAAGTGCCCCCCAGAGTAATTCCTGAAGCCTTGCACCACAGGACTGCACATGATGCAACAGTGTTGTAAGAGACAATGGCAAACTCCCCCCCAGAGAGGTGCCTGGATTTTCCTACCTGGCTTGAGCATATATTAACCCATCAGATTCTATGCTTTTTGGGAGGACCTTCACCATCAAGAAGACCAGCTGGAGAGGATCAATGGAGCATCGTTGGGATCCACAGAGTGGTGATATTTTCCTTATTCGGTCTCTGTCAACCCCTTTCTGTCCCACCCACTTATTTTCTATTTCTTTCTTTCTCTCTCTCTCTCATATTTACTATCAAATAAAACCCTTAGTATTGTCTCTGGCATATGGTTGCATTTGCACCTTAATTCAGGCAGAGGCATTTCTAAGAACCTTAATTATCGGACCTTGACAGGGGGAAAAGGTGTTTTAAGGGCTTATTTTACTTCTCATTATCCTCCTCTGATTCTGTTAGTAATAAAATTCACTTTGCAACTTAAATTGAGCCTGTTTTGCCCTTGAAGTGTTTCTCCCAGTTCTTATCTCACTCATGAAGTGTTTGTTAATATTTTTTTCCTTTTCACTCCTCTGCCAACTGTGGCAAGGGAGGGTGAGCGAGAGACTCGCATGGGTGCCTGGCATTGGGCCAGCGTCAAACCACGACAATTAGGCGAACTCTAACACACACCATTAGTCCTAGGCAAGTGATTTTTTTTTTTTAATGTGAATTTTTGAGAGGTAGGGGTGACCACAGACAAGACACAGGCAACACCAACCACATAAGTCAAATTAGCATATAATTTTTATTTCTTTTTTTAGTAGGTGAGAGGAATGACGGATTTGTCTTTACAAACAAGCTGTAGGTCTGCTGGTAGATAAAACTAGCACTGAGAGATAAAGGAAACAATGGGAAAGATTCCACTGATTGATGAATGGAAAAAGGTATTTGCCTTACAAACAAACTGTAGGTTTGCTGATAAATGAAATTGGATATTGAAAGATGAAAGAAACAATAGGGAGAAACCATACATTCCATAAGAATTAAAAAGTAAAAGGGAGGGTTATACATTAGAGGGGAATCTTAGGTATCAGGCCTTCTGGGAAGTCTGTACCTCTCAAGTACCTCAGCCAATGAGGAAAGAGAGAGGGAAATGTGGCTGGGAAATTAGGATAAAAGGGATGCTGTGTCCTCCAAAAATTTGAGCAATCCAGGGGATCGATTTCTAGGGGAATGCCCTATGGCCTCTCCCTTTATTTGAATAAAGTAGAAGGACTCCTCTATCTCCTTTTTGGACATAAACCTCTGGTGTTTGTGGATTAATTTTCCTGACACCACATTTTCCCTAATCTTCCTTTTGCTGCTGATGTACTTGTAGAATCCCGTCTTGTTGTCCTTGATATCTGTCCTAGGGTGACTTTGTGATGCTGTATTTGGATTTGTATCCCCATCCATCTGTTTAACCCAGAAATAAGTTCTGCGCCTTTAAAACTAGATTTGAGAGTGAAGGGGGAGGAGAAGGAGAACCAGTGAAATGTCTGAGGCGCTCTATTCAAGACACAGAGATAAGAGTGAAGCTGTCTCTGAGCTGGTGGCAGTGCTCTCTGAGTTCTCAGCTTTTGCAGAGAGACAGGGAGTTTTTCTTTGCTTTTTTTGCTGATTTTCCTCATTAGCTACAGCAAGAAAGGTTTTCCCTGGACTGTGCCTTCATTTTCTTCGACTGTTCAGCTTCTCTTCAGTCCAGGACATCAGGAGAATTGCCTGGGGACCCCCAAGCTGCATGCTGGGCCTGGCACACTGGGCCCGAGCCCCAGAGAGACTGAGAGACTGAGCCACACCCACGGAAGGATTCTTTCTGAATTTGCCATCTCTTTTGCCATCTCTTCAGAACAGTGAGAGGTTCCATTGCTTAATATTACTCATTTTTTTCATGTTTGTGAGTACTTTGCTTGTTAAATAAACATTTTTTTCCACTTCTCTCCAAGGAGATTTTTCTCGCGAACCGGTTGAGGTAGGGGCTGTTGAAATTTGGTTTCTAGAGGAGACCCCTTCAGGAAGTTCCCACCCAAATCTGTCTCAAACCAGGACCATATCCCTTGCCAGACTCAATTTCAAGTGGGTCTTGGACTTCCTCATTGCATCCCTGCATACTCTGACAATGTTCCTATAGTGCTTCCATGTGACCTGTCCCTTTTTCCGCATCCCATAAATTTCTTTCTTCCATCTGAGATTTGCTAGAAGCTCCCTGCTCATCCCTGCAGGTCTTCTGCCCCTTCTGCTTGATTTCTTTATCACAGGGATACACTGGTCTTGAGCTTGGAGGAAGGGATGCTTGAATATTGACCAGCTCTCTTCAACCCCCTTCTCTTCTAGAGAATCCCATGGGATTCCTCTAAGTAGTTCTTTGAAGAGGTCAAAGTTAGCTCTCTGGAAGTTCAGAGTTCTAGTCCTGCTTGCTGCTTTGCTTCCCTGTGCTGGTTTGAAAGTAAGCCAGCAGGAGACATTATCCCCACACAAATACCTTGCAAGAAATATTGCAATAAACGATACAGAAAAACTGGCTTAAAACCAGAGTACAACCTGGCACCCTGTTGGTCAGGGTGGTGGTCACAGTCTAATTAAGCAGTGGTTGCAGTGCTGTTCAAGTGATGGTTGCAGTCTTGTTGAAAGCAGTGGTTCTGTGGAAGGTCTGGTCCCTTTCCAGATGTCCAGTGGTAGTGGTGTCCCAAGGCCCAGGTTATATACAGGCAGGAATGTTCAGTACCTCCCTCAGGGCAGGGAGCTTCACAATGGAATGATGTAATCCTGTAAGTCAGAGGATATTTTGGGGAGTCCTTGATGGCCCATTGGCAGAGATGATCCCTCTCAGGCTGGGTGTAGTTATCACATGAAGACAAAAAAAAACACTACACCCTGCTCATAGGTGTTGCAGTAAAGCAATAAAGCAGACAGGACTAAGTTTCTTCATGAAAGAAAAGCCAATTCTTTATTCACATAACTCATTTTTATACAGTTTTCACAGACCTCGTGTTTAACTCCAATGGGCTAGTAATTTTCTTGCCACTCAGTTCATTGGTTAGAAGGTTTTTTTGTGTGTATGTGTTAAGACTTTTTCTATTCACAAGTGTTTACATTCTTTCTTTGTGGATTCTCATGGGACAGATCTTTTGTTATTACAGGTGCAACTTATGTTTCTCTACAAGAAGAGGTTGTTATGCAAACTGATTCTCATTCTCAAGATTCTTTCACATGGGAACTTAGCTAGCTGCTTAGCTGCACTTAGAAGAAGTAACAGGCCTAAGCCCTGATTTTATAAAGTTTTTCTTTTAGAAGATTCCTACCTGTATGCAACACATAGGTGGGGCATGCGCTGGACAGCTGTTGCAAATGACCCACCATTAGTAGTTCATCAGGAATAATGTGGATGGGTGTGAAATGCATAGTTTGGCTACATCCATATTGTTATTCTTTCTCCTGTAACTATGACATTCATCCACACAGGATCCTGAGTTCAACCATCTCATGGTCGCTACAACCAAGTCTGCCCCCAACCTTCACATCTTCATCCAGTTCCTCCTGCTTTGTTAATACAACGTCCAGCAACACACCTTTCCTCATTGGCTCCTCCACCACTTGCATCAAAAAGCTATCTTCAGTAATCTGCAGGAACTTCCTGGACTGTGTGTGCTGGACCATGTTGTCCCTCTAACAAATATCAGCGTGGTTGAAGTCCCTCAGGAGAACCAGGTTCTTTGACCATGAGGCTACTTCCAGCTGTCCATAGAAAGCCTCATCATCTTTCTCCTCCCGATCAGGTGGATTATAATAAACACTCACAACAGTGTCACCCATATTAGCCTGTCCCTTAATTCTTACCCATAAGCTCTCAACTCATTCGTCTGCTCCTGGGTAGAGCTCAATTACATTCCAATTGTTCTCTCATCTCACTTCGCTGCTCTGCCCTTCTAAAAAGTACATAGCCATCCATGACAATATTCCAGTTATGCAAGCTATCCCACCATGTCTTTGTAATTGCAGTGAGCTCATGGCCCTGTGACTGCATATAGATTTCTAGTTCTTCCTGTTTATTCCCCATGCGGTGTGAGTTTGTGTACAGGCACTTCAGAGATGTAATCAAGTATGCAGGTTCCCTAGAAGGGGTGTGTCCTGGTTTAGGGCAAATTTAGGAAGAAACCTCCGAGTGGGGTCCTGTGTAGAGGCTTTCCTTATGTTAAGGGCAAACATAAGAGGCTTCTCTCACAAGATATACTGTTCTGTTATGCCAATGTACCCCTGTTCTGCTCCCTCAGTCGGCCCTGTTAACCCCCTCTCTGTCCCTGTGTCCCTCAGTCACTCCTTCCCAATTTACCCATTGGCTCCCATACCCCAACCCTGCCTTTGTACTGCCCCATGCCCCCTGACAATTGGTGCCTGATGCTCTCCCAGCCCCTACCACCCATATACTTGAACCTAGACCCTTCCCATGTGTCAGAGTCCAGAACACTCCTCTGAGTGTCCTGGATGATTTCAGACCTGGACAGGGGACTGAGAGACCTTGGCAAGGAGTAAAAAATTCCTGTGCCTTTGATTTTAGCACTTGGGAGAAATTACCATCTCTGTGTGAGGATTTACAGACCACAGGAGTTTAAGTAGAGTGATAGTTAGTTATTCACAGGGTGAAAAATAAATTTATGGGGTTTTTAGACTGGTAAGCAGAAGAAGACAAAATGGAGGTTCCACGTGGCTTTTGGGCTTCTTCCTTCTTCTTCATCTGCTCCATTTTCTGCCATGGCATTGGCATCTTTGGTTGGTTTAGAGCAGAGTCTGACTTCCTAACATGAAAGGTATTGGGAATCTTCTGTAAACAAAGTAAAAGTAATTTTTAGTATAAAGATACTTGTCACCTTCGGGGCAGTGTTATTTGCTGTGAACAGACCGGCTGCACAGATCTCTGTGAGTCAGGGAAGAAAATTTATAGATAAGAAAGAATAAACAACCCTGAAAAAGCAGAAGAGACAGCTCTCGACCTTTTCTTCAATCTCAGTGCTGGGGGAAAAAAGACTTTTGCATTCTTGGGAATCACAAAAACACACAAAAACCCGAGACCCATGAGCCTTGCCTTTGACTCTGGATAGTCTGCACGTATGGCTGGAATAAACATCTTTGTGGAACCCATACAAAGGCCCTTCCTGCTTCTCTTTACCGTCGAACATATTAACAGCTATTCTGGTTGCAACAGGGTCCCTCTAGAAAACAAATCCAAATGGCCCCTCCCCCAACTGGTTTGGAAAAAAAAAATTTCCTTGGAGAAAAGTGGAAAAAAATTGTTTAGTTAACAAGCAAAGCACTTCCCAGTACAACAAATGAACAATACTAAACAACAAAACCTCTCGCCACTCCAAAGTGATGATGAATTCAAAAAGTCTTTCATGGTTTGTAGCTCGGCTCACTCAGTTGTTATCAGTCCCTCTGGCACTGAGAAATGCCGGGCCCAGGCCAGGCCTGGTGGGCCACAGGTCTGAGCTCCCAGTGCTCTTCTGGGTTTTTAGTCCAGAGCAGATTAAAACAGTTCCAAGGAAAAGGAAGAAAAACCACAGTCCGGAGAACTTCTCTGCTTCAGCTAGCCAAAAACTAACAAAAAGCAAAGGAGAGCTCTCTCTCGCCATCCACACTGCAGACAACACAGACTGTGTGTGAAGGAAAGCTGAAAACTTATCTTTATGTTCTGAAAACAACCACCTCAGACATTCCGCCGCTTCTCCTTCTGTCTCAGATCCAGATTTAAAGGTACAAAACCTATTTCTGAGCTAAACAGATGAATGGGGATACAATTCAACATCAACCCAGGACAGGGTGTAAGAAGATTCACCATAACTATGCACACCCTTGATGTGGTTAGCCTTTGATTCTACTCCTCAGAGGCAGCCATGGAACATCTTTCGCTGCACTGGTTGGCATGGGCTACTCCCCAGGAGAAAGCAATGGCATGAGTATTGCCACTTGTGACCCCATCCCCTGAGTCCTTCAGTTTAAAGTTTGTCTCACCAAATTGGCCAGCCTGCTACCAAAGGTTCTCTCACCCTTTTTAGACAGGTGGATCTCATCCCTCCCTAACAGATCACAATAAGTAAAGTATACCCCATTGTCATAAAAGCCAAAACCTTATCGACAGCACCAGCCACTGTGTTGTGGAATAAGGACTTTGCAATTAAAATTGTAAAGGATATGTTTTATTTCCAGCTGGGACGCATATGGGGATATTTCCACCAAAGCATGCATACCTGTTTGAGACAGGTTTCAGGTATAAATACACATTGATCCCACAGACCCACAACTCCATGCCCACTCTCCTCCTCCTTGCGCTTCATATTATAATTAGTCTTCTGTGGAGCCATGCCTCCGTGTGATTGTGGGCAAGGGCCTTCAGGGGTCTTGATGAAGTAACCAACGTCTTCATCAGATGTTCACTGTTTGACCTCTCTCTGTGGGCAGGGGCAGTGGAGATGTGGCTCCTTCCCAGGTCAGTTTGCCCTGGCCAAAACCAGGAGCCTGGTTCTTGCTGGTTTCTCAAATCACAGGTTCTGCTTTATTGGGTTTTCACAATATACCTCTTATTTTTTATGGCCTTTACCTAGCAGTTAATTTCTTATGTGTTCTGCTACAAGTTATTTCTACTTAATAAATTACATTCTTGTCCTGGTTTAGGGCACGTTTGGGGAGAAACTCCCAAAGGGGCCCCTTCAGAGAGCAAACCCCCATGGCTCCTCCCCCCCCAACTGGTTCGGGAAGGATTCCTCGGAGAGAAGTGGAAAGAACCTGTTTATTTAACAGACAAAGCACACACACACCCAACACACAAGATGAACAATAGTGGATCACCATTCTGACAAGATAACAAATTCAGAAAGTCCCTCTTTGGGGAGTGGTCGCTCTGTTGTTGGTCTCTGCGGCGCTGGGCAGACTGCTGTAGGCCACAGAGTGCAGACTCTCGGTGTTTCCCAGGTCCCAGTCCAGAGCAGGCTTGAATGATTCTACGAAAGGAGAGAGGGAAAGAAAACAGTCCAGAAGAATCTTGGACTGTCTAGCTAAACTAACTAAAGGGCTAAAGCAGAAGCAAAAGCAAGCAAGCAAAGCAGCAAGCAAAAGCAAAAGCAGCCACAAAAGCAGCACTATATGTCTGTGTCCCTCCGACTATTATCAGCAAGCTGATAACAAAACCAAAACAAAACTTCCCCGAGCCAGTCTTGAAGAACATCTCCAGCCCAAACAGAACAGACGATTGGGGATACAAACCTCACAACATCACTCCAGGACACATCCCTATTTGTCTCATTACAAGTTGTTCCTCTACTTCTTCAAGATTACTAAGTAAGCTGTATATATTTCTGTTTCCCCTCCACCTGCTGAGCATATTATATGATTCTAAAATTCTGAATTTTCATATACATACATGTCTCCCATATCACCAAGAAGCCAGATGTTGATCTGCACTGTGTCTATGCTTCTGGATGTCCCCATTTTTCTAACTTCTAGAATAGATGAGAAGATGACTTCAGCATTGATATTTTTCACCTGCCTCAGGGGAGCTTTATAGTCTTCCTTGATCCCGCACACTTTTTTGCTTGCAGCATCATTTGTACCCACATGAAAAAGTAGCACCAAATAGTAGTCCATGCTCTTTACAAGTTGGGATACCTTCACAGCAACATCATGGATCTTACCCCCCAGTAGGCAGAATACGTCTTGTGACTATCAGGCTGGCAGATGAGTGCCTCAGTGCCCCTTAATAGTCACCTGCTACAAACACTTGATGTTTCTTTTTATGGTAACCACTGTGTGCTGATAGTGCAGGTTTGCTATGGATTGAGTGACAGCTTTAGACAAGCCCTGCCTTAGGCTCAGATTTTAGCAGGAGCTCTACTTAGGTGATCTGCACCTAAATCGCTCTGGCTCAGCAGTTCTTAGGAATGGCCAATCAGGTTTATTATAAAATGAGTTATTTATTGAATAGACAGGAGATAACAGACAAAAGGCCTTAAATAGAGTTACTTACTACACAGTATACACCAAAAAGAGCTACTAGTACATTACATAAAACAGTGCATGACATAAAGGTACCTGTATTAAAGCTAGAAAAGAAATAGTATAGGAGTCAATGTAACTTACCACTGAATTGATGATAGTGTACACAGAGTCCTTTCACTCAACCTTTGAGAGTAACTCAAGGCAGGAATCCCAAACCTTGAGGAGAGAACCCTACACATTTCCAGGGAATGTGCAGAAGATTTTTGCTTTGTGAAAGTGTTGTGTAGCTTTTATAGTTTGCAAAGTGGAGTGTCTGTCAGTCAGAAATTTCAGCTTATCTTTTTACAATCTTGCTGTCAAGGCAAGATGTTTATTGTCAGCTGGGAGTCTCACTTCCATGAAGCCAAAATAACTCACTACAAGAAAAGCTGTCCTGATTGAGTTATTTCACCAATTAGCAAACTCATGTGAGGGGGAAGATTCCCTGAATTATTGCACCAGCTAACAAGCAACAGATAAGCTCTTAAAGGTAGGGGGGATGCCCTGCTACAAGGTTCTCCTTGTTGGCCTCGCTAGTAGACATCTAAAGCCTTTAAAGCTTAGTATTAGTATGTGTACTTATACATTATAGCTAGAAAAGTTAAAGTACATTCTTTAATGCTCTTTCATAGATTGTTGGATGTTGCTGGGTGTGGTAGTTTGACTAACCCCACGGAAGTGAGCTACCTGGTTTTAAGACTGACATATTGTTAGACCAATTAGAAGGCATTTCATCTCTGGGAAGAGTACATTTCAAGACAAAAGAAAACCTGGGAAGCTCTTTCTGTTCTGGTATTCGGAGAGAGAAGACATCCTCCCCTCGGCCTTGGGCCAAGTGGGGGAGGAGGGAGGGGAGGCCATGCAGGCCAAAGTAGGGCCTGGCTGCGTTTGATAACATCTGCCAACATGAAGCCCTGCTTTTCTGGCCCTGGGCTGGGCTCTGCCGCTGCTTTAGCCCTGGCAGACTCAGCCGATGGCTTTCTGGGCAGTGAGGGGGAAGAGAAGCCAAGCTGACCCAGGCAGAAATTTGCCACAGGCCCAGGCCCACCCTGATAAAACAAAGGGGTGGAAAGAAAGAAGGGTATCTAACTTCCCCCCCCACCCCCCCAAGCAGCAAAAAACCTGCGAGTTTGAAATCTGACAACATAGACTGCTATAGGTCTGACAAAGATCCTAGCACAACTCCAGCACAGCTGCAATTCATCACCTGACTGTCTTAACTAGCTGCTATCTTTATTAACCCTTTCAATGCAAAAGAGACCTCTGTTATAGTTTAGCCTTAATTAGACAATTGTGTAATATTGACACTTGATTAAACCAATGAAAAGAGTAGATACGCCTCTAGTGAATACACATTTTAAGGGGAGAATCCGGAAACAGCTCTTTTGGTTTCTGGAGGGGGTGAGTGGCAGAGCCCGGCCTGGTCATTCCTTATGGCCAGGCTGGGCTGGGCTGAGGTTCCCTCCTTCCTTCCCCCGGCACTCCTGGCAGGCAAAGGAGAAGGAGAAGCGGGGGGAGTGTGGGGTGTGGGGTGTGGGGGTGTGAGTGGAAGGAAGGCACAGCCCAGCCTTGGATGCTGAAATCTGCTATCTCAGGACAGCCCACGTAGCAACCGGGAGCAGAGCCAAGTCTGGCATCTGCTGAGCAGAGAAAAAGGGAGGAAGCCTGTGTATAAAACATTTGAAGTCTGACTGGGTTGGAAGAGGGATCTTGGCTTCTCTCTCTCAACACAGCTAAAACTGGAGAGCAGCGGCAGGCCGTGAAGATTCTGGCCCAGCTCCAACACCCCTGCAATGCATCACGTGACTGCCTTGTACCAGCTGCACCTGTGTGAATATTTTTCCTTGACCAGAAAAAACTTTCAAAGCATGAATCTTACCCAGAGGAAAAAGAGGGACCAAATGAAATGTGAGAAGACACAGCATGAAACTTAATGTCAGAAGAAGTGAGAAGAGAATCTCAGATAGAATAAAAGATTAAAGAGTTGCCTGGTTAGGTTAGACTTCTCTTGTGAGGCCATAGAGAATAAACTTAAATACCCTGTAACCTATGGAGTGTTTTTTAGGAAGATGCAAGGTTCTATACATAGCTGTGAGCTGTTAAAGAAAATTGAACAGAGGAATACCGAGGAAGTGAGAGATGATGCCCTGACCATTAAGAGAAGAGGACCTCTATTTCTTGGGATGAAGAGAACTTTTGTTTTATACTAGAAGAGGCATCCTTAAACTGTACACTAATAAACTGATATGGCCCATGAGCTGCTGTGGTAGGCTTTTTCATGGGAGGGGCTTCACAAATGGCAACATTTCTTCCTCTGGGCAGGCCAAGTGTGGAGTGTGAAAGCAAGAGGTCTAGTATCTTGTAGAAAATCTCTATAGTACCCAAGAGAGACTCCTTTTTCCTTAATGAATTAATGTAGCAGTCTGCCCTGCAGATAGGGCTGGAAACCTTAACTTCAAGACATGAGTCAGCTCTCAATCAGGGTCATCTGGGACCCACCCCCAATTACCTCATTTGGTTTATGGAAGTAATTTCCAGAAAGTTCTCAGTTCTTGTTGTTGTTATTGGTTGTATTTTGCTGCAATATTTTCCATTTTCCTAATCGCTTTCCCCCATTGGACTATCCCCACTTTCTCCACCCTAAACCCTTCACCCATGTTTGTGCTTAGGACTGCTGTTACCCTGGACCTTCCTGCTCTTATTCGATCTGATCCCTTGTATGGTGCACGTCGTATAGTTTGTTATTTTCCCGTTATTAAAAAGTTCTGTTTCTGGACGACCGAATCAGAGTGTCTCTCTCACAAAGTCGCCGTAGGGTGGGTGACCCGAGACGAAGTGCCGGTTATCTCATCCGGGCTAGAATTGGACGCTTCAAATTAAGAACAGATTATTTTAAAAGTAATAACTGACTGAGAATCCCAGATTTTGTCTTTTTACATTAGAGTAAAAAGTGAATAGTTGGTGGGGGGAGAAAAAGTGTTTTGAAAGTTTCATTCTAATTTCTTTTTTTCTTTTAGTGTTAGTTAATAAAGTTCTATTCCTGTTAAGTTTAAGCCTACTTTGCTCTTAATTGAGAAATTTTGAATTAGCAACCTAAAACTGAAACAAAAATTAGTGTTTCTGCATGGTTTCAAACTGAAACCATGACAACCTCCAACACTCCTTCTCCCCTAAATGAGAGACAAAGACAAAAAAGAAGACATAGAAAGAAACCAACATGAAAATATTAAATTCAACAAAGAAAAAGTAATTGCCCTAGATAGAAAGAGTATGGGAAATTACTTTCAAGCTAAAAATCTCTTGTAGCTATAGTAATCGACTGTAATATATTGAAATATTTCCTTTAAACCATAAAGGAGTATAAAGAAATAAGAAGTTCAAATTGTAGACCTAAACAAAATAATGCAACAATAAAGTAAACCAAAGTTAAAATAGCTATGCTTCCA
Source organism: Certhia americana (assembly GCA_018697195.1). NCBI lineage: Eukaryota > Metazoa > Chordata > Aves > Passeriformes > Certhiidae > Certhia > Certhia americana. Next base: position 7,593,842 of record JAGMWU010000027.1, on the reverse strand, counting down.
TGAAAAGTTTAAACAAAGAGATAATGTAATCAAAACTTTTTTACCCCCGAGAAAAGAAAAAAAGAATCTCTGTTCCCTGTGATAAAGATGATCTTAAAGATAAATAAAGAAAACCTTTACTTTGAACAGTTTATCTTTAAAAAAAATTAAAAACCCCATGCATCAATATAACCCAAAAGCACATCTGTAAAGAATTGCACACATGAGAAGAACTTCACGAAGTAAATTTTCTGTGCGGCTGCTCTGTAAAGAATGAAACAGCAATAAAACTGTTTTCTTATAAAAAAATTTTCCATAGCAAATGAAAAGTGCTTCCCTCCCTAAGTGAACTGCAAAGAGACTATTTTAAAAATAAAAAACTCACTGAAATTTCTGAGTGTTGTTTTGTGTGCATTGTCAGTTAGAAAAAAAAAAAATGTAGAGAGAGAAGAAGAGTATTCTAAAGGTTTCATTCTGATTCTTGTTTTTTTTTTCTTTCTCCTTTTAGTGTTAATTAATAAAGTTTTATTACTTTTAAGCTTAAGCCTACTTTGCTCTTAATTAAAAAATTTCAAATTAACAAACCAAAACTATGACATTCGGTAAGTTACTTTGCTTCCCAAACCTCCTTGGAATAATGGGGGTCACAGCACTGGCATTCTCTGCAAGGAGACTTGATACACAGTGCTCCATCAAGAGCAGATACTCCTGCTTCTGATTTGCACTGTTATCATCATGGCCACCACACCTTGAATGCAAGGGTAAAGTGTTATACGAGGTTGATGCTGAATTGTATCCCCATTCGTCTGTTTAGCTCAGAAATAAGTCTTTCACCTTTAAAACTAGATATGAGATTGAAGGAGAAGTGGTGGAGTGTCTGAAGTGGTTGTTCTCAAAACATTTTCAGGGTTTTTTTACACACAGTCTGTGTTGTCTGCAGTGCAGACAGTGGGACAGAGCTCTCTTGCTTTTTGTTAGTTTTTAGCTAGCTGAAGCAAAGAAGTTCTCTGGACTGTAGTTTTTTTCCCCCCTCCTTTTCCTTGGAACTATTTGTACTTGCACTGGACTGAAAACCCAGCAGAGCCCCAGGAGCTCAGACCCGTGGCCCACCAGGCCTGGCCTGGGCCTGGCATTTCCCAGCATAGAGGGACTGACAGCATCAAAGTGAACCGAGCTACAGCCCATGGGAGAGACTGTCTGAATTCATCATCACTTTGGAGTGGTGAGAGGTTTTGTTGTTTAGTATTGTTCGTTTGTTGTGCTGGGGAGTGCTTTGCTTGTGAAATAAACAATTTTTTTTCCACTTTTATCCAAGGAAATTTTTTTCCTGAACCAACTGGGGGAGGGGCCATTTGGATTTGCTTTCTAGAGGGACCCCACTTAGAAGTTTCTCCCCGAATTTGCCCTAAACCAAACCAAATAAATTATTGGCGCCAAACGCGTGGCCAAAGAAAGTGGAAAAAAATTTGTACTGATTGTATTTTTGTTGTAATTACTCTATATTAAGATAAAACAGTCAGTAGCCATGTTACTGTTTAAATTCATAATGTCTCTTGGGGTAGAGGCCTTCCTGTATTTCTGTTCTCTAGAGTTTTTTTAAGTTTTAATACCTTTCTAGTCCCTAGGTTTATTTACTTATCCAGAAATAGCTCCAGTGTTGTCCCTAACACGTAGTTTTTACAGTAGAGAGGCACAGATTAGAATAGCTATTTTGCTGGGTGTGGCAATAATAATTTACAGAAAGATTACAACAGTACTAGAATTTGTGCAAGATATGCTGGGTTTCTGGTATCTTCGTCCTACCCTGCGTCCCAGTTCCAGTAGTATGTTTTGAGGGTTTATTAGCAATTGCACCCAGTTTGTTAGAGGAAGAGCAGGGGATGAGGCTTTTCAACCTCTCCTTTCTCTCTTCTTCTTTAAATCTGTTACATCACTTTTTGAGAATGTTCAGTTTCCCCTAAATGCCAAGGAAACCACCATCCTAGTATTTAATCTGGTAAGCTTCCTCTATACAATTTGCAACTTTTCTAAAGTGAGGGCTGAGATTTCCAGAGGAGCTGATGAGACCCCTGACCCAGAAGTAGACCCAGGTGTAAAGAATTCTAAGTAGTGTAGAGAATGAGATAGAATAGGCCGAACCCTGAAGAAATTTTCTGATCCCGCAACCTGGGAATTTTCCTGAGAGCAAATTCAGAACCCAAAAGAAGTGAAGAAATATCTGAAAAAGAATTGCCATGATGAATCTAAAGAAAAAAAATCATTGTAATAAACTAAGCCCTGGCATATGCTTATCACACCCTGCTAGATACTGTAAAGCAGCAGACAGAGGCAGGGGGGCAGAAAGATAAGCCAGCAACTAAACCAAATAGTGAGTCTAAGCCAGCAGCTAAATCAGACAGTAAGCCTTCACCAATGGCTGTTGCTACTAGCACAAAAAGCCAAAAGTGCACAAACAAAACCAATCAACCAGTAAATAATGATAACAATAATACAAAAGAAAAACCCTCAACACCTCCTAACGTAAAATCAGCAGTCAGAGCAACTGGCAAAAGATCAAAAGCCAATATTAAATCCTATTCCCTGAAGGATCTTTGTGGCCTAAGAAAAGACTACACTCGATGACCTAATGAATCCATAATTAGTTGGCTACTTCGTCTTTGGGATGCTGCAGGCAAAGCAACAATTCTAGACTGCACTAAAGCACAGCATTTGAGATCCCTGTCACATGATCCAGTTATTAACCAAAAAATTATGAGGGTGGCCAACTCTCACAGTCTCTGGGAACGGGTCCTGGGAAGTGTGGCACAAAGATATCTGTGTGCTGACAATCTCTATATGCAGCAGAACCAGTAAAAAAAACATAGAACAAAAAATTCAACGCTTAAGAGAAGTGGCAGTATCAGAAATTATTTTCTCAGATGACATAAATACTAAGAACCCAGACTTAGTACCATGTACATCTGTAATGTGGCAAAAACTTGTACAACTTAAGCCACAAGAATACGCTTCTGCTTTAGCAATAATAAAATACGAATACAGGGAGGAGACCATGCTGGATATAGCCAAGAAGCTCCGAGCATATGCAGACTCCGTGCATAGCCCAACACATGCAAAAATTGCAGCTGTGAAAACACATCTGCAGAAATTAAAATAGACAATACCTCCAAAAATAAAAAAGAAAGCTTTCTCCAAATATCAGCACTACAGGTCAGAAGTTCTAATAACAAACACAAACATTCCCCAGATGGAGAGAAGAGTAGCACCCCATGAGTTAAACTGTAGTTCCTCCTGCATGATTGTGAAGAAAACATGATGAAATGGGATAAAAACCCTATTTTTGCTCTGGCACAATGGGCACGTAAATTGTGCAAAGGCAAAACTCAGGGAAGAAGTTCCACCAAAAAAGAAGTAGCTCCAGTTTCCCAAGAAAAGAATAATAGCCAGGCTTAGAGGGGCCCTGCCTCTAGCCAGGTAGAGGCCAGGGAAAATTGTGTTTCTCAGACTATGTAGATTCGTTGACCTGTCACATCAGAACCACAAAAATATAAAGCCCTAGTTGACACTGGTGTGCAGTGCACATTAATCCCCTCAAAACATGTAAGTGCAAAATCTGTTTCTATCACTGGTGTGACAAGGAGATCACAAAATTTTACTTTAATGAAAGCTGACATGAGCCTGACTAAAAATGAGTAAAAAACCCACCCTATTATAACTAGCCCAAAAGCCCCATGCATTTTAAGCATAAACTTCCTCCAAAGTGAGTATTTCAAAACCCAAAGAGACTCAGGTGGGCTTTTAGAATAGCTGCTGTAGAGACAGAAAGTATCAAGCAATTAAACTCCTTGCCTGGTCTGTCAGAGAACCCATCTGCAGTAAGACTACCGAAGGTAGAAGAACAACAAATACCAATTGCCACTTCAACAGTGCATCGCTGGCAATGCAGAACAACTCAAGATGCTATAATCCCCATCCACATGATGATCTGTGAGCTGGAGAGCCAAGGGGTGGTCAGCAAAACCCACTCACCCTTCAACAGCCCTATCTAACGTGTACGTAAATCTGAAAAAGAATAAAAATGTATTGTAAACTATCGTAGCTTAAATGAAGTGACTCCACCACTGAGCGCTGCTGTGCCGGACATGCTGGAACTCCAGTACAAGCTGGAGTCCAAGGCAGCAAAATAGTATGCCACTACTGATATTGCAAATACATTTTTCTCCATTCCTTTGGCAACAGAATGCAAGCCTCAGTTTGCTTTCACCTGGAGGAGAGTGCAGTACACCTAGAACTGACTACCCCAGGGGTGAAAGCACAGCCCCACCATTTGCCATAGACTGATTCAAACTGCACTAAAAAAAAGTAAGGCTCCAGAACATCTGCAGTACATTAATGACATTATTGTGTGTGGGAACACTGCAACAAAAGTATTAAAAAAAAAAAAATCATCTAGATTCTCCTAAAAACCAATTTCACTATTAAAAAAAGCAAAATTAAGAAACCCGCTCAAAAAATCCAGTTCCTAAAAATAAAATGGCAAGATGGATGGCATCAGATTCCCACTAATATCATCAACAAAATCACAGCAATGTCTCCACCAACCAATAAAAAAACCCCACAAGCTTTCCTAGGTGCCATAGACTTTTAAAAAATACACATTCCAAAGTACAGCCAAATCGTAAGCCCTCTCTACCTAGTTATCCATAAAAAAAAATTTCCAGTAAAGCCCTAAACAGCAACAAACCTTCTCCCAAATCAAACAAAAAATCACTCATGCAATAGCCCTTAGCCCAGTCAGAACAAAACCAAAAGTAAAAAATGTGCTTTACTCTGCAGCCGGGAGCCATAATCTGTCCTAAAACCTTTAGCAAAAAGTGCCTAAAAAGACTCAAAACCAACCACTAAAATTCTAAAACCAAAACTACAAAAAGTCTGAAGCCGACTATACCCCAACAGAAAAGGAAATTTTAGCAGCCTATAAAAAAAATCCAAACTGCCTCAAAAGTAATAAACACTAAAACACAACTCCTCCTGGCACCCCAACTACCAGTACTGGGGTGGATGTTAAAAAAAAAATTCCTTCTACCCACCTTGCCACCAACACCATATAGAACAAATAAATAGCTCTCATCACACAGCGCGCCCGAAATTAAAAACCCAAATCACCCTAAAATTTTTAAAATAATTACAAATTAACCTAAAAATAAAAACTTTAGTCTCATAAACAAAAAAAACCCAAAATCAAATAACACGTACTAAAAAAGCTCCACTATACAACCAACTACCAGCAAAAAAAGGCCTTAAATGCAGACCTTCGATATACCAGTATTTTGTACCTTCACTACTGTCTCCAGTGTGCGTCCAATGCAAAGATGCCATCATCCTTCATTACATGGATGATATCCTGGTGTGTGGACCCAATAACACTGTATTAGAAAGTACACTTGACCTAGCGATTAAAGTTTTAACCTCTGCTGGATTTCAATTACAGGAGGACAAAGTTCAGAGGATGCAACCTTGGAAATACCTGGGCCTGGAAATTTCAGCAGGGACAATTGCTCTGCAAAAATTACAAATTAATTGTAATCCTAAAACCCTAGCGGATCTTCATGCACTGTGTGATTCATTGAACTGGGTCAGACCCTGGGTAGGTCTTACTAACCAAGACCTGAGTCCCCTCCTCAATTTGTTAAAAGGGGAGAGAGAGTTAACCTCTCCCAGGGAACTGAGCCCTGAGGCAAAGGCTGCACTCAAAAAGGTAGAAAAAGTCTTAGCCGAGAGAGACAAGCTAACCGCTATAATCCGGAGTTACCTTTCAAATTTATTATTCTGGGGAAGCTACCACACCTGCATGGGTTAATATTTCAGTGGGTCAAGGGGCAGAAGGACACACTCTCAGTCCTAGAGTGGGTCTTCCTCTCCCATCAACGATCCAAGACCATCACTAAGCCACAAGAGCTGATGGCTCAGCTAATTCAGAAAGCTAGGATGAGACTGCGTGAGCTATCAGGGTGTGATTTTGCATGCATACACCTTCCGGTGAAACTTTCCAAGGAAGGAAAAGGCTCTCCTGAGAAATTAACAAAGGAGATGTTAGAATATCTTCTCCAGAGTAATGCTGACCTCCAGTTTTCTCTGGACAGCTTCAGGGGACAAATCTCTGTCCACTGCCCTTCACATAAGCTTTTCCATGAGGAGTTCCACCTCATTCCTCAGAAGAAAAGGAGCTGTAGGCCCCTCAAGGCTCTCACAGTGTTCACGGATGCGTCAGGGACATCTCACAAGTCGGTGATGACTTGGAGAGACCCACAGACTCAGCATTGGGAAGCTGACTTTCAGTTTGTGGAGGGGTCCCCCCAAATAGCTGAACTGGATGCTGTGGTGAGGGCTTTTGAGAAATTCTCAGAGCAAATTAACCTGGTGACTGACTCGGCTTATGTGGCAGGGATAGTGTCCCAAGCTGAACAGGTAGTTCTCAAGGAGGTTGAGAATGCACATCTCTTTCAGCTGATTTCAAAGCTGATATATTTGGTATCACACAGGAAACACCCATTTTATGTTATGCATGTAAGATCACACACTCATTTGCCAGGTGAAATTGCAGAGGGCAACAGACAGGCAGACCTTCTTGCTGCCCCTGATGAAAAAGCACCTCTTCCAGACATTTTCCAACAAGCAAAAATAAGTCATCAGAAATACCATCAAAATGTGCTAGGACTAATTCGCCAATTCCACCTTACACGGAGCCAGGCTAAAGCCATTGTAGCTACCTGTCCCAATTGCCAGCTCCAGGCTGTGCCATTGCTTGGTATCGGGGTTAACCCCCGAGGCCTTCAGAGCTGCAAGATATGGCAAACAGATATAACCCATGTTCCCAGTTTTGGACGCCTGAAGTATGTACATGTAAGTATTGACACGTACTCTGGCGCACTGTATGCCTCTGCCCACGTAGGAGAAAAGGCGGCACATGCAAAACAGCTCCTAGCGGAAGCCTTTGCAGTGCTTGGGATCCCTAAGGACATTAAAACTGACAGTGGCCCAGCGTATACTTCCAATGAGTTCCTTGAGTTTGTCCAGCAGTGGGAAATAGGACACAGTACAGGCATCCCTTATTCCCCCACAGGTCAAGCGGTCATTGAGCGAGCCCACCAAACACTCAAACAAGTCCTAGATAAGCAGAGCAGCTTAACTGCATGTTGGGAGTTGGGGTGCTTCCCTATAGAATTTTTTCCCAGAAGTTGCTAAGAAGCTAAGTGCTGGGTGCTTTTCGGTGCTCATGGGTGCTTAGGAACAAACAAAGGAAGCAGCTAAGGCAGAGACAGAGAGGCACCGACTTTACTTCGCTCTGGGCAGTTTTCTGCTCTCGGGAAAACGGCATGGGCTGCTCGTCTCAGCCCGGCAGAGAGCTCTCACCATCCTTCACCTGGAACTCGGTCGGACCACCGTCTCTTCGTGTGTCCCCCGGGATTTTGGGAACCCGTTCCCTCCCTGCCCTGCCAGAAGCTCCTTCTCCCTGCGCTGCACCCACGGCTTCTTGAGTTTTGTTCGAAGTCTCCCCACGCTGTGTTTTCTGCAACCCGTGTCTATCCAGGACATTTTCCAACAGCTCCAGCTACTACTGTTGAGCCTCGAATATAATCTCACCCCCAGGACTGCTGCTGGCTCTGGTAGCTTGTAATGGTACTGAGGGGGAGGAGGGTGCCAGAGGAAAACTGTAACTGGGTTGTTGTTTTTTTTTTCTTTTCTTCTCTAGTTCTGTTTGTTGTCAATATTATAGTTATTATTGTTAATTTACCTTGTTAGACTAACTAGTAAAGAACTGTTATTCCTACCCTCATATCGTTGCCTGAGACCTCCCCTTCAATTTTTAGGATTATAACAAAATCCAAGGGAAGTTTCCATTTTTTTTTGGTTCCCTAGCAGACACCCCTGTCTTTCCAAACCAATACACTGCGTGGATGTCCTCTCAGCAAAAACTTTGCAAAGCTATGTTTACTATCAATTTTTTGAATTTTTTTTTTGAAAACATGAACCCCAACCCCCCCCCCCCCCCCCGGTAATGTGTCCCTTTAACAGTGGTGAGCAGTTCAAAACAGCAAAATGTCCACTGGTTCTAATTAAAGACCCAGAAACCAGGGGACCCTATGAGTTGGTTACCTGGGGCCATGAGTACGCCTGCATCTCCACCCCCTTAGGCCCATGTTGGATACCCCAGAAGTGGGTAAAACCTTTTGTTCCTATGAATCCCACTCCAGATGAAGGAGAGGAAAACCAAGTAGAAGTTGCTTTGAAGAGATGCCGCCGCCGAGAGGAAGAGGAGACATCCTCCTAATCTCGAGTTTCTTCCCAGCAGACTCAGGAACTTTAACACGTACTTTAAACTGTTTGTTTTTACTTTTAGAAAGATATACCTCTCACTCAGCCTCACAAGAAACCCTATCCAAGTCGTTATCCTGGTCACCCTGAATGCCTTGACATCTGCGTGGATCGTCCCACAGCCACGCCAGAACATCTGGATGACCCTGGAATGAACACTCCAGCAAGAAAACATATGTCTACCTACTGCAGCAGCGAAAAATCCTATGTCCACCTGCCTGGTAGGAATCCCATTCCAGCATAATGAATTTCCACATAGCTTTGGTACACTTACTCCTGAACCAGGTCGTAAGTCACACAGCACTCAAATAGAAGCAGAGTTCAAAAACCCCGTTGAGGAGTGGCTGTCACATTTACTAAAGGCAGCCCAGGAACCCCAGGAGTTGGAGCTATTGGGTTCCTCTCCAGCATTATACTGCGTACACTTTAGAGTCAGTCCTCCAATCAATAAAAAAAACCCTTTCACAACATAGTACAGTATAGAGAAGAATTCACAGCAAAAAGGTGGTGCTGTGTCCTAGGCTATATCAAAGCACACTCCCCATCCCAGACACATCCCAAAAGCCTCCCTAAAGGACTGTTCCTCATTTGTGGGGACCGAGCATGGGCAGGGATTCCATCCCGTCTCCTCGGAGGGCCGTGTACCATAGGGCGTCTATTGCTGCTAGCACCCAATCAAACATTAATTGGCAAATGGACCCATAAAAATGATTCAACTAAGAAAATTCAAAAGAGAAGTGTTGAAAATTTAGACACAAATTGTGGTTCAGAAATTTTTCATTGGTCCAAATCAAAAAGAATTGCTGCATCTATATTCCTTCCTTGGGTGGCTGCAGCCAAAGCCCTGGGAGAATTAGGACATCTCGAATGTTGGGTAGTTAAGCAAGCAAATTTAACATCAAATGCCATAAGTGCCCTCCTAGAAGATGAGGAAGTAACCAGGCAGGCCACTCTCCAAAATCATGCTGCGATAGACTGTCTCCTCTTACTTCACGGACATGAGTGTCAGAAGTTCGAGGGCATCTGCTGCATGAATCTAACATCGAAAGCTCCTAATATCCACACCACACTGCAAGAAATGACAAGCATAATTGGACAAGTCAAGCAAGAAGCTGAGTATTGGTTCAGTGGACTGTTTAAAAACTGGGGACTCTCAGGATGGTGGGCTTCAGTAGTGAAAACTATTCTGTCGCTTTTACTTGTTATCTTGCTAATAGTGTTAGTCTTCGGGGTTTTGAGTAAGATACTGTACAAGGGCATTAATAAGCTGATCTCAACTACCTCAGATGTCAACCATATAGAGTTGGTAGACCAGAGGAACTCTTATCGGCCCGCAAACAGGAATTGGTGGGCCCCTTCAGGTCAATAATTCATATAAGCTCATTACCTTTCACTAATTTTATGTAACAAAATAGGGGGAGATGTGGTAGTGCACATACCTGTGTTTCTATGTATCCCTCCTACCAAGTATGATGTGTTTATCCCTTCCCCTCCCTGTCCCTGGAATGTTATCCCATTGGCTGATGCTACATGCCTCCCCTCCCCTTTCCCGAGATTTGAAGTACCCAGTAAAGTTTCCTTTATTTCTCTTTTTCCTCCCGGATCCCAGCCAAAAATAAACATCCAGCACCATTCTGGAGGAAAATCAGCCCTTGGTCTTTTATCTTGCTCGTGAAGGGCACCCCTGCCTTCCCCATGACAAAGCTAACTAGGGATTATTCAGGGACAAGGGGAGTTACTTCAAGTTTAAAAAGCAATACCAGACAACAAAGAACTGAAATTAAAGCTTACTTGGGGAAAATAAGTAAATTGTGGGTAGAAATGTTAATCACGCTAATTTAGTTTGTATTTACAGTAGCTTCAAGATGGCAAGTGTAGTTTGTAAGATTGTAGCTTTCTTGATCATAGCTGTAGCCATAACTGAAATCAGTGTGATACTATGTACCCATAATATGACTGGTGTATATACCTGTCAGGAAAAAGCTTATGATCATTCCTCCCATAGGTCTCTGTCAAAGATGTTAAAAGTTACAAATGCATCTGTCTGGGAAGGAAAAATGTTTGGGGGTGTGATTATACATTTGTTCAAGATGGGTTCCATGAGTTCTACCAAGAACCAATGGAACTCATCCAAATTGGTCCCAAATGCTGTGACAAATACTTAAAAAGTTGCCCTAAATTCAGGCTTAAAATAGAAGGAACTGTATTATATCCTTCTGAACACAGAATATGAGCACAAAAAAAAAAAAAAAAAAATTGAAGAAAAGTGGCAGACTGTTAATATAGAGTCATGTGCCACATGAGAACAACTAGGATTTATCTGTGAAGGAAATATAGAAGATTACCAATATACTTGTTTAGGTACAGAACAGAGCATTTGTCATTATGAAGTCCATTTTGCTAAGCAACCAACCTCACCTATATATATTAGCCAAGGGTGTGTATGCATTAGAACAGCATGTTCCACCGTAGTAGTAGCCGCGCTCACCATAAATAAAACACAATCTAATCTGTGAATTTGTAACTTTATCAAAATTGAAGGATGTGACTTTTTCTATCAGGCACCCATCCTATCGCATCAATACATAGATGCAAATTTGGCTCACTTGTGCCTAACGGAAAAAGAATTTTAATTACAATACACCATAACACAGAGACCATACGGAGAGTCCTTAAAAGGCTGGAAGAAGACACATCTCACCACTGATGGGATGTGTTCTTTGGATGGTCATCAAATGCAACAGGTACTGATTTCAGTTAGCATAAGTTTGATTCTGTCTGTTGCAATATTTATTTGGAATTGGAAAATGCTATGAAGAATAACCACTTTAACCTCATTGTCAAAAGCATATGGTATAGTTTTAAGAGATTCTGATTGCATAGCTTTGTTAGATGAAGAAAGAAATCAGTATATTAGTAAAAGAATTTACTAATTTTGCAGAGAAAGGGGGGAATGAGTAAAGGGTTAAAAGATTTTAGGAATTAGAACTGTAGCCAGCAAAAATGTAAGCAACACATCAAATAGCAAGGCCTAGCATAATAATAAGGGGATCAAAGAAGAAACTAAGGGTTTAATCATTAATATATAAGTACAGAGCAAGACAATCTATCATGTATCTGACACTTAGCATTGTAAGAAATCAGAAAACCAAGACTTTTGATACTTGGAGCCAAGAAAAAGAACCTGGACCATAATCAAGGGGTCACAAAGACCTGGCAACAGGACAAATCTATGAGGTAGACAACTTTGCTTCATCCCATGGACCACTAACACAATTCAAAAGGATCACTGCCTCAAAAGAAGGACTGTGAAAAACATCCAACTAATCTTAATACAAGGCGAAGATAGGTACTGCATATGTATAGACATGTTAGGTAATTTTACGAATTTGTATGATTTTTTGAAATATATAGAAAACTGATGTTTTGTGAATTCAGCACATGCCTTTAGGACGTAAGTCCTCTGTGCTCCAGTACTGAATAAATATACAAATCTTTCAACCTCAAATTAGTTGAAAGGCTTTTTGTCCATATGGCACACCTTTAGTGCTTTATAATGACAAAAAATGAATTAAGATAGCAGTGTTTTAAGCATTTTGTAATATTGTTAAATGGTTTAGCGTGTACAGGGCCTTGTCCACCCTACTTTGTGTGTTCTTACCACACATCCCCCTTCTCTGATTTTCAAAGGCATGCATGACCTGTGTTAGCATGTCTGGTTGTGGTGAGTTGGTGATAGCAGCCTACAATTTTGCAAATAGGTTGTACTGCTGAGATTAATATAGGTTAAAATTTTGTTAATCAGTTTCATTAATAAAAGTTCAGTGGATTATGGTATCTTGGTCAATTCTTTAAGAAGGCTTAAGTTTATGAGTGCTGGGTGTTAGGTTGGAGTGTAATGGTATTTTAAACAGAATCACTTAAAAGGTTTCAATGCTCATGCAGGTCGTGACCTGGTGAGCACTAGTTAATCACAATGCATATTTGTCATTTTACTAATTAGATGTGTTTACATTAAGGTAAATAAGCTCTCTTTGTTGCGGTAGCTGAACAGGTTATCAGTACGCACCTCTGTTTTCAGTCTTAACAAGTATAACATGAAAAAAAATTAAACCTGTTAAACTTAGAAGGGTGTTGAGCATAATATGCACTTATTTTATTATGAACAGTAAGATAATACATCTAATCAAAACAATAAGCACTACTAAGCAAAAATACTTATAACTGTTGAATGCTTACCATCTTCCAGGGTCTGCTGTAGCTGGGGAACCCCTTTTCCTAGCAATGACTTGGAAAGACTCTTCCCAAGGAAGTCTTCTAATTTTACCTTGAAAAGGGTTCTAGCTTTTACAAGACTAAGTTTACAAGTCAAAGCAACTTGATTTCATTTTTAGGACATAAACATCTGGTTTTAATGCCATTTTTCCCTGCCAGCCAGGGCCACGGCCTGGCCAGAGCCAAAGTCCTGGTCAGGAGGGCTGTTTTTAATATATCTTAAAAACAAACGTTTATTAATATTTACCGAAAAAGTTCCCCAACATAAACAACTTATGAATAATCAAAGAAATACACACAAGTAACATCAAATAACATCTTATGGCTGGATCTTTGCTTGTGCCAGGCATTGAGTTTAAAGCTTAGTAAAAACAAACACTTAAGAAACAAGGTCACGATTAGATTTTGATTTCAATTTTGTCATATGGTACTAATTTTTGCAAATGCATCATCAGTATATTTAACAACATCCTTCTTTGGAAACTGTAGCTGACATGATCTCACACCAATTCTAAAAAGGCACCCGTACAAAACTTTAGCTTATTCTTAAGTGGGTAAATATTAAAATTAACTCTAAACAGGGTCTTACCCAGTTTATGATACTCAAAAGCTTTTGTGCATATATATAAAGGTTTTTGTGTATATAATTCTTTGGGGTCTTGTCTTAAGCTTGAGTACCTGTGGGTTGGAATAGACATGTTTGTAATTTTCATCAGGGCTCATATTCGTAAGTTAACATGTGCTGGGATGGTATCCGATAAGAGAAGGGTTGGAACTGGTACTGGCAGTGCGGCGGAGGCTTCCTCTCGGGGGGTTGGTAGTAGGGCAGTGACTCGGGTTCCCTCTGTGGGGGTCTCGTATATCTATCAGCGATATGGGTTCCTTAGGCTGTTCAAGCCTCAGCTGTAGGTGTGGAGGGGCTGCAGCGGAGCCAGCAGAAGGGTCCGGCAGCATGCTGCCAGCACTTCCGGTTTCGGGAGCCACCCAACTTCCAGGTTCTGGCACACTTCTGGGTTCTGGCGTTGTTCCAGATTCTCTAGGGGGCACAGGGCTGCTGCGAGTGGGTGTGTCAAGCAAAGGCCAGGATCCAGGACTGAACCAATCAGCTCCTGAAAAACACAGTTTACTTTCCTGGTAAAATTTAAAGAGATTATTAAAAGATAATAAGAGACAAACAATAAAGCAGAATTTTTTTATAGGCAGGTGCTTGGCATTCAGCCAAGAGCATGCCTGCTGTTTCAGAGACACCCCCTTAAATACACCAGCCTGTTGCATATTTACAGATCTACATACATATTCAAACTTTTCAAAGAACTTATTTCCATGTTTCTAGGAGCTGTTTTACATGGCCACTCCTTGGTCACACTTTTTTAGAGCATGCGTGTTTCTTGGCTGTGGTTTTAATTAATTCTTCTTATCACTCTTAATTTGGGCCTTGGTCTATAATTTCTACAGATGGTCAGTCCTGGTAGCTGGTATATCAGTAGCAGATGTCTTCATATCAGTAGCAGGTGCATTCACTGGGTGTTATCCTGACCAGGCAGTCAGTTCACTTACTACAAAGACACTTTATCAACTTACTTTACTCCTAAAGAAAACTATATCGTTAAAACCATTTCCACACCACACATATAGTATCCACCTTAATATTTGCAAAAAACCAATACCATAAAATGTAGTTATAAAAATCCTCGCTATTCTTTTTCTATAATTAATTTGGTTTGAGCAATAATTCTTGTTTTCTAACTTCTGTTATTTGCTCATTTTTTTTTCATAAATCATTCTTGCTTCTTCCAAGGAGTCTTCTAAATTATTTTGTTTCTTTAACACCTTAATCATTTGTGCCACTCCAGCTGTAGTCAATTTTGGGTCCATAGGCATTGTTACCACTTGCATGCCTTGGACTACACTAGTGATAAGCCAAATAAAACAGGGGAACAAACAAGGAAGAAAGATCAAACCGGTTGTAGCACATGTGGCCTCCCCTCCTTCCCCCCACTCGGCCCAAGGCCAAGAAGGGGAGGTTCTTCTTTCTCCGAATGCTGGAACAAAAAGAGAGCATCCCGGACCTTGTTTTCCTTGAAATGTAATATCCACAGAGACGAAATGCCTTCCAATTGGTCAAACAAGATGCCAATCTCAAAATCTGCCAGCTCACTTCCATGGGGCTGGTCAAACTAGCACATAGTGTTAAAGAATCAAGGCATTGCTTTATTCTGTGCAGGGTGTTGTTCTGGCAAGGATGTGCAACAAAAATCATTTCATCCACACATATTTTGGGTATGCAGAGACAATCATTCCATGACACATGAATTTTACTAGATTTTTTCCCAAACTTTATACAGTCAAAATCCATAGAAATTCATTGGTTCAAAGTTCATTATTTCCAATTTACATATTTCTTAGTATTTGGTTTCCTATTGGGTAGAGCTCTACCTCACCTCTGATGCTAATTAGGTCCTCATTCTTATCTCTTCTTTCCCAGACCAGGTGTGTCTCCAACCATGCTAGGGGTATTGTTTGGAGTCTATGGTCCATTAATGGCTGTGGATGGGTGTTTTGTGTATCTTCTGTGCTTCTTCCAGTCTGTTGAGATGTTAAGCTCATCAGGCCTTCACCTGGTGGCACAATGCCCTGGAAAGAAACTCTAATTCCCTTCCCCTGGGGCAAAGGCAAACATAGGTTGGACTTGATGATATCAAAGACCTTTTCACACGAGGTCATTCTGTGATTCTGTGAAAACTGACTGTGAAAAATGAGGTTCACTTCCCTGGTAAAATTTTAAAAGTTTAATAAAAGACAGTAAGAGACAAGACCATAAAGCAAAAAGTAAAATGGCTGGGTGTCTTGAAATTCAGCCAAGAGCACACCTCACCATCTCAAAAACACTTCTGTAAATGCACCAGGATGTTGCATATTCATAGAACCTCATGCATTAAAAAAACATTCCTTAGAGTTCCCCCCAACCTGTAAACCAACATTTATTTCTCCTTGTGGCTCCATTCTGTAGATTCTCTGATAACAGATGACAAATAAATTCCCTCCCAGGGACTCTGGTGTCCATACCATCATCTTCATCCAGACAGGATAATCCAAGAATGTGAAGAATTTCCTGATTATCCTTTACCATTCTCTGAGTTAGTTACAAAAGTTTTTGTACATTACCATGTTATAGCCCAAGAAAAATGTTTTTATCACACTACTATTTCTAAGGTTTTTGTTAAGAGCAGAAATAAAAGAAACTATATTCATACAGAAAAGTTCTCCAACATTATACATATAACATTCATTTTAATATTTGCGAGAAGCCAGTAATATAATATGTACTTATAACAATATCTTCCCTCATTCTTTTTATAAATCATTTGGCTTGAGCAATATTCCTTGTTTTCTAGCCTCATTATTCACTCATTTTTTTTCGTAAATCAATTTTGCTTCTTTCAAGGAGTCTTCTATATTATTTTGTTTCTTTAAAACCATGATTTTTTGTGCCATTCCAGATGTAGCCAATTTTGGGTCCATAGGCATTGTTACCAATTGCATGCTGTCCTGGGGTGACGTTATGAGGTTTGTATCCCCAGTCGTCTGTTCTGTTTAGGCTGGATATTATGTTCTTCAAGTCTGGCTCAGGAAAGTTTTGTTTTGGTTTTGTTATCAGCTTGCTGATAATAGTCGGAGGGACACAGACATATAGTGCTGCTTTTGCTGCTGCTTTTGCTTTTGCTTGCTGGCTTTGCTTGCTTGCTCTTGCTTTTGCTTCTGCTTGTTAGTTAATTTAGTTAGGCAATCCAAATTTTCCCCAGACTGTTTTTTTTCCTTCTCCCTTTTCATGGAACCATTCAAACATGCTCTTGACTGGGACCTGGGAAACACCAAGAGTCTGCACTTTGTGGCCTACAGCAGTCTACCCCAGCGCCAGTGGGACCAACAACAGAGCAACCACTCCCCAGAGAGAGATTTCTGAATTTGTTATCTTTCCAGAACTGTGAAAGAGATTTGTCATCCAGTATTGTTCATCTTGTGTGTTAGAGGGTGCTCTACCTGTTAAATAAACAGGTTCTTTCCACTTCTCTCCGAGGAATCCTTCCTGAACCAGTGTGGGGGGGAAGGGGCCATGGGGGTTTGCTCTCTGAATGGGCCCCTTTGGGAGTTTCTCCCAAACGTGACCTAAACCAGGACACATGCCTTGGACTACACCAGTGATTAGCCGAATAAAACAGGGGATGAAACAAGGAAGAAAGATCAAACCGGCTGTAGCACATAAAAGGAAGAAACCTAGCTCCTTCCACAATTCTATTCCCAATACATTATCCCACCAGCTAGTGTTTAGCATTGATTACTATTTTTGTACCGGTACATGAGCTATTTTTCTGATATCATTGACTATATCTAGGACGGCATCCCCATTGTCATCTATTTTCAAACAACAATCTGATGAATTAAACTTTCCACAAACACCTTCCTCTTCAGCTAAAAAATAGTCTAAGGCCAACCTATTCTTATACACTGCAGCCCTTGTTTGGTGTTGTTGACTTGCTATTAATTCCATTGCTCAAACAGTTTTATTTGTTATCATCTCTACAACCGCTTGGAGTCTTATAATGCGATTTAGCATGTAAATCGGGGTTCATTCTCCCCAACTCCCATCCTGTGCCCAGGTGGCTGGCCCATATGTTTCCACTATGCATTCAGGGGGCAATTCCTCCTCTCCCCAGTTATGGAATCCTCCAGTCAAATCCCTTTTATTTTTTTTTAGGTCCTCATAAACTGGCATTCTCAATTGATCTCCTTTTGGTCCTGGTAAAAGAAAAAATCCTGGCTGCATAATTCCCAGAGTACAACTCCCTTTCCACTGGGAGGGGAGTTTAGGGTATGCTCTTTTTCCACATATCCAAAATAAGCCATCTGGTGCTTTCCTATGATCATTTTTCTGTTAATTTATATTCTCCCAAAATTTGGATATTTCTGGGATCTCATAGTAAGGATTCTTGCCTGTATCATTACATTGAAAAAGCCCAATTTCTTTATTATATTTACAATTTTCCTCTTTTATTTTTCCTTGAGTCCAATACTGAGTTGGTTCCTCTGGGATCCACCATGTAAAACTTCCATTACTTACTTTATATCTCTTACAGGGAGCATTTCCTGCTTCATTAAGAAAATTTCTCCCAGTGCGCCAGAGACATTCTTCCCCTATCACTGCTGAACTTAAAAGCCACCCTTCTGGTCGCTTTTCCCCTTATATTTGTCTGATTCCACTTAAGGAGTTCAACTGGGTCTAAACTACTGCCTTTCCATGGCCATTCCTCTGACATCAAAGCCCCTCCTCAGACCCCACAACTGATTATGTAAAGCTCCTAACTTATTCTTTCCCCCAATTCTACAAACAGATTCTTTCCCAGTCTCGAGATATATGTTTCCTTTTCTAATTGCTGTTCAAGTTTTGTATGCAAATTTTGAAGTGAAATTGGCAGAGTTAGATGGTTGTACTGGCTTTCCTTTTGAGCTTACCAATTGTTCTTTTACCAAGTCTTGGACTCTACTCCCAATGATAAGTGGAAAACAAATCCATTTCTCTCCCTTTGGACATTTACTTCCCACCCTGTTACCATTTGTTCCTAAGTTTTCCACAATCCAGTATTTTTTCCCATTTTGCATACAAGTACATAACTTGGATGGTTTATAACAATGACTGCTGATATGGGTGTGTGTAATAAAAAAGGAACCTTGGTTTCTTTCCATATACAGCTTCTGGCAGCATTTGTGACATGACTTTGCCAGTATCCCATAAGGGAAAAGACAAAAAATGAGTGACAGAAAAAGGAATAACAGAGGTCCGGTATGGCTTATACCCCCACCTCCCATCCCATGCCTCTAGGGTTGCTACCCATAGCAGATGTATATCATCTTCTTGGTGGCGAGTACAGTGGTCAACCCGGTCTTGCCCTCTATTTCCTTGTCACTTCCTTTTTATTAGTTTCCCGGCAAATTGTTTTTGATACTCCTTAACTGTAGTTTCCCACCATTCCTCAGGTATTTCCCATTCAACAGGCACTAGCAATTCCCATCCACAGAGCAAAGTGATTATTTCAGTTGTCCTTAGTTCTATCTGGGTAGGGAGTGGATTTGATTCTCGACACTTCCTGCAATGAGAGCGTCGTTTTGGTGAACTACAATACCAATTTTTCCACAATTTAAATATTTACATTTAACCCAGCTAGCATGTCTGGTATTGGGATGAATCAGACAGGGTATATGGAATTGCATGGGTGGAGGTTGTAATCCCTCCCCTTCTTTGTATAAGTCACAGGCTAAGGCCAGAATATGAGGAGACTCTGACAGAAACAGTCCTGATCCTCCTGTTTGAAGTGGAAGTATTCC
Organism: Certhia americana; assembly: GCA_018697195.1. Classification (NCBI taxonomy): domain Eukaryota; kingdom Metazoa; phylum Chordata; class Aves; order Passeriformes; family Certhiidae; genus Certhia; species Certhia americana. The sequence goes on along the minus strand of JAGMWU010000027.1, from coordinate 7,574,834 downwards.
TCCCCAGGGGGGATATCGGAGGCGTTCTAGAATTTGTCCAGGCGGCATGTGAAACCACTGATATAAGCTAATTTCTCAATTAGTTGTGATTCTTTGCACATTCCTTGGATCATTTGGGTCCTCCCAGTTCGTTGCCACCCAGTCTCTGCTTAAGAGTCAATTTGGTATCACCCGGTTTAGATGTTATAGTCCATTCTTTTGGTTCTTCCACAGGTCCTTTTATTCTGCTGGCATGGATCCACCCTCGTTCCCTGGTCCAGATCGCTGCCTCAGCTGTCAGTAGTACCCGAAAAGACCTTCCCATTGTGGAGTTAAAGATTGCTCTCTCCATGTTTTCACTAGTACCCATTCCCCCTGGATGGATATTATGGATTTTAAAGTCTAAAGGCGTGGTTTGAGGGATTATCCCTTTTAACCGCAAATTTTCAAGGGTTTTTGCAATTGTGTTAACATATCCTTTAACACTCATTTCCCCCACTTCATAGGTAGCAGTCTCATGTTGGGTGGTCATGAAGGGTAACCCAAACATCATTTCATAAAGTGACACTCCCAGGTGTGACCTGGGTTGTGTTCGGACTCTCAAAAGGGCCAAAGGTAGACATTTTAACCATGACATCTGGGTTTCAATGATTAATTTTGTTAGAGTTCTTTTTAAAGTTTGATTCATCCTTTTTACCCAGCTTGAACTCTGTGGATGCCATGGAGTATGTAATTCCAACTTTATTCACAAGGCTTGAGTTATTTGCTATAAGACTTTTTGATGTAAAATGTGTTCCTCTGTCTGAGTCTATCCTATTAACCATTCCATACCTGTGAATAAGTTGTTCCAAAAGGGTTTTACATACCAAATTGGCTGTGGCTCTAACAGTGGGAACAGCTTCCACCCAATGAGTTAGATGGTCTGCCATTACTAATAAAAACTTCCATCTCTGTACTTGGGGAAGTTCAGTAAAATCCACTTGGATACCTTGGAATGGTCGGAGAGCTAACTCAGCCTCCAAATGTTGCCTCTCTCATTACCTTTTTATTTACCTTTTGACAAATTAGACATCTTTCAGTTACTTGTTTTGCCAATCCAAAAATCCCAATACACCCAAAAATTCCTTAGAAAATGATCACACAGATCATTTGGGCTTGAGTAGCCCAATGAGTTTTTGATGCATGACTTCTAATATTTTCCTAGTAAGTGGCTTATTAAGTAACTGCCTCCCACCAGGAAGTTTCCATTTCCCAGATTCATCTCACTTTCCCCCTATCTTAATTCCTTTTCTTCTGCTTCACTGAACTTTGGAGTTTCCAATTCTTCCTTATTTGGGGTCAAAATTGACATAACCCTTTTGATGCCCTTTTTCTGCTGCATCTCTAGCTTCTTTATCTGCCAATTTTTTTCCCCTTATTTCTGAGGTCATTCCCTTTTCATGTTCCTGGATATGTACAACAGCTATCTCCTCAGGCAATTTTAATGCCTCTAAAACCTCTAAAATGAGTCCCTCATGTATTAATCCCTTTCCTTTTCAATTTAGTAACCCACTTTCTTCCCAATTTTTTCCAGAAGTGTGTACTACCCCAAAAGCATACCTTGAATCAGTATATACAGTTCCTTTTTTGTGTGCTAAATATTCCAGTGCTCTTTTTAGTGAATATAATTTGCAAGATTGAGCCAACCAATTTAAAGGTAATATTCCTTTTTCAATATCCAGACATCTTTTGTCCTTGTAAGCAGCTGGAAGAACCATCAACTTATATTCTTTCTCCTTCCAAGAGGCCTTGTTCTGCAAGATCTTCCCCAATTTTAGTTTGGTATTGAATAATTTCTAAACAATTATGTTTTAAATTACTTTTTGTTTCTCCATATAGAAATTGAGCTGAATTCAAACTTTTGTCTACCTCTAGTGTCATCATTGTCTATCAAAATTGCTTCATATTTTAACATCCTAGAATCTGTTAACCATTTTTCAGCTTTCTGATTTAACACATTTTGGACTGCATGGGGTGTACACACAATTAGTTTACGTCCATAAGTAAGCTTACGACTTTCCTCTACCAAGATTGCAGTAGCTGCTATAGCTTGAATACATACAGGCCAGCCATGGCTCACTGGGTGCAACATCTTTGACAAATAAGCTACTTGTCTCTTCATTCCTCCTCACTCCTGAAACAGAACTCCATGAGCTACTCCACTTTCCACATTTACATACAGATGAAAGGGTTTTTCTAATGAGGGTAAGCTTAAAGCTGGTACTGAGGCTAGTTTTACGTTCAGTTCTTCTAATTTACCATCATCTTCCTTGGTCCACTTGATATCATCTCCCTCTGTCAATTTTCCATACAAAAATTTTATTGCCTGTGTATACCCTTCAATCCATAGTCTACAATATCCCAATAATCTGAGTAGCTTTTTAATTTCCTTTTTTGAAGAAGGAGGGGGAAGGGATAAAATTCCTGCAGTCCTCTTGGGGTTTCGCTTTTGGCTACCCTTGCTAATTAAGTGTCCAAGATATTTTACTTCTAATTCTACAAATTGCAGTTTCCCTCTTAATATTCTTGATCCTTTTTTCACAAGAAAATTCAAAAGTTTTATAGTAGCCTCCCTGACTTCAATTTCAACTTCTCCTGATAATAAAAGGTCATCCACATATTGGAGAATTTGTATTCCAGGTGGAGTGCGGAAAGTTTGTAATATTGTTTCTAAGGCTTGTCCAAATAGGTTTGGAGATTCAGTAAACCCCTGTGGTAATTTTGTCTATCTTATTTGCTATTTCTTTTCAGTTTTTGGATCCTCACATTCAAAGTTAAAAATATTTCAGCTTTCCTCTGCTAATGGGCAAGCCCAAAAAGCATCTTTGAGGTCTATTACACTGAACCACTGATGCTGGGGTGGGACCTTACTTAGAAGCATATAAGGGTTGGGTACCACTGGATAATGGGTCCGAATTCTCTTGTTAACCTCCCGTAAGTCTTGTACTAATTTATAATTTCTATCAGTCTTCTTTGCTGGCATAATGTCAGAACTCAGGACATTCCTCTGGCTGCACTGGATGATTCAAGACTCTGGCAAGGGGCTCAGAGACCTTGGCATGGAGTCTAAAACACCTGTGCCTTCAATTTTAGCCCATGGAAAAAATTACCAACTTTGTGTGAGGATTTACAGGCCACAAGAGTTTGAATAGAGTGATAGTTAATTTGTCAGAGGGTGAAAAAGTAGAATTTTTGGGGTTTAGAATGGGGATTCAAGAGGCAAGATGGAGGAATCTGGGTGTGTCCTGTCCTCCTTTTTCTTCTTCTTGTCCTCCATCTTCTGCTGTGATGGTGACACTTCCTAATTAGTTTAGAGCAGAGACAGACTGTCTAACATAGGTGATAAGTATTGGAAAATTATTGTAAATAAAGTATACATAGTTCTTAGTATAAAAAGTTAACACCACCCTGAAGGTGGGGATTGTGCCTCAACCCGACCTGCTGAACAGACCTCAGCAGGTCAGAGAAAGAATGTAATAGATAAGGAAAAATAAACAGTCTTGAAAAGCAGAACCGACAAATCTCAACCTCTTCTCCACTTGAGGGGCTGGGAGAAAAAGACTTTCTAATATCTCAGGAGCCATCAAAATCATCAAAACCCGAGAGCAGAATAGGGATATTATGAGGGGACGTAAAAAGGTCTAATGTCCCATCCTTTATTAGTCTTTCTGTTGCCAGCTTTAAGCCTTCTCGTCCTTCTAAGGATATAGGGTACTGACGTACATGTATGGGAGATTCTTCTCAGTTGTGACCCTTATAGGGTCAATGTCCAGTCCTCCTCTATTTCCTTCCCCAGCCCAAACTTCTTTGTTAATTTTATCCCCATCCTCTTGGCCAAGTTTTACAACTTTAGCTGTCATTCTCCCTTCTTCTGGTATAACCCCTATTCCCAGCTTTACCTGTAAGTTCCTCCCTAATAAGTTCCTGGGACCCCCTCAGGAACTGGGACAAAGGTCTCGGGAGGGAGTGAACCCCTCGGTAACTGGGACGCGGTTTCCTGGCACAAAATAGTGGGAAACGGATAAAAAGTGAGAGCACCATAAAAATTGTTGGATTAAGAGAATAAGACCCAAGAGCATCCAGATTAGTCCAACAAAATCTGAGAACTTGTAATACCCATGGGTAGATAATAACCAGTAAAGAAAAGGTACCTTATTCTTGTGTTGTCTTGTCGTGAGTGAGGGTGAGAGAAACAGACATAATAAAAAAAAAGTGAGTGAATGTGAATGTATGAGAGTATATGTAATATAGGTTGTTGATTTTAAGTTTAATTTTATTTTCTGGAGAGAGGTGTGTTGTATCGTATTGTTAGAAGAAAAAGATTTTCTGTGTTGTGAGAAGGGGGGGGAGTGTTCAGGTTGTTGGAGGGTGGATTAGAGCAGGGAAATAGAGGCCAGGAATGAATAGATAAAATCCTGAGAAATGGAGCAGAAAACAAGAAAGGTGGGTTCAAGAAAAAAAAGGGAGTAAAAGGGTGCCAGCAGAGATACCCCAAGACAGTCCTCTGGGAGTTATGTTAGCTAACTGGGATATGGACTCTTGTACAAGTAAAAAGGAGAAAGTAAAGATGATTCAGTTTTATATGATAGAATGGGCAAAAAAGGAAATAAGATCAGACCATGTTTATTGGCCTAGATATGGCTCTTTTGAAGTTTGGATTTGTCAGGCTTTAAACATATTTGTGAATTCAAAAGAACTGTTTAGTCCAGAAGAGACAGAATATGCTGCATGTTGGACAGGAGACTTAGAACCCCTGGGAATAAAAGTATTTAAAATAGCAGAAACCACAGACAGACCAAGAAAAGAAAAAGAAAGAAAAGGGCTGGGACCCCCTGGAGGTGTTGCC
>JAGMWU010000027.1:7551674-7566043 GCA_018697195.1 Certhia americana | reverse complement strand
CACTGTTTCCCTGCGACCCGACTGAGACCGCTCGTGACCCCGGATTTACGAGGCCACAATCCCCGAGCCGCTTTTAAACCACAACCGCACTGGCGCCTACTTGCTCCCTGAAACAACGACAATAACCCAGACACAACCGAACTTGGAGCCTCAATGCTCCTGAACAAAAACAATAACCAAACCCCACAACCGAACTGGAGCCTCATTCTCCTGAACAGTCGACACATACGCAGACCGGCCACTCTGGCGGCTGCCGTCTTCTGCCCCACCTCGGACACTTAAGCTGGTGCCCGTTACCACCTTACCAAAAACACAAAGAACCATCAATACCAGACTCCGCGAGATTACCAAACAATTATTCCTCTGCTTTGCATAAGAAGACGTCTCTTTTATGACTTACAACTGCCTGTATTCAAAGGTCCCCTTTCCCAAATATTATTAAACATACCTTTTTGGGGGGTCATAGCTTTGCTGCTCCTGGTCTCTCCCTGGGTGTCAACGGGGACAACAGAGCCCTCTTCCTTCCCAGAAAATTCTGGGTGGGCGCCCCGAGGGGTCCCAGACCCCGATGGCCCCGCATCTAAGAGCAGTCTCCCTGCCTGGCTCGCGCAAATGATTTATTAAATATGAGTATCGATCTAATATGGATACCCAACTGTGACGGACAAAAGACTCTCTAAACAGTTTAAGTTAGAAAGTGTATTTTTATTTTACGGCCGGGCAGCTGCGTGGGATAGCTCTCCAATACGCACTGCAAAGATCACTAGAATTACAAGCCTTTTTATCCACAAGAAGTTGATACACAAAATATAAATGCATATTCATACTCTTGTCGACCGATCCTCTCGCCGCTTCGTATGCTAATTGACAAAAAACGCTATTAACATTCGTAGTTTTTGTTCTCTGAAATGGTCGGGGGTCCTTATGTTGGGTGGTCACCAAAAGGATTAATAAAACCTAGTCCTTCCTCGTTTCTAACTTTCAACCTTTGATGGATACGTGATAAATGACTTCCCTTGTAGTTTCCTGTTTGTCAAGACTGTTCCTAGAGATAGAGGGTCTGCAATCCTTTGTGTTTTTGGGGTCTATTGATCAATTCTCTTGTTTTTCGTTACAAGCCTAGCTTACACAAACATAAACTTGACAGGCAATGAGTTATTAGATCCGGGATAGCTTATCTCAAATCCGGTCTCTCTCTTAACCATCCTCTGAATTTTAACTGATTTCAGCAAAGCTTATTTTTCCCAGCTAAGTCAGCAATATCTTCAAAATTAGTGTCTCATTATAAATACTGATTACATAGAATGTAGTATAAATATTCACGCCACCCTGAGGGTGGGAACATTAGAACATTTCACATTTGGACATTAAGTATTAGGCATTTCGTAGTTGAACATTTGACATAAGCCTTTTGCACTTTGTAGTTAGCATTAGAGCATTTTGTATTTTGGGATTTTAAATGATAAGAAAAAATAAATTATGAAGAGAGTGAAAAAAGCCTCACGCTCGCCTTTCCTTCAAGATCTCTGGCTGGTGAAAACAAAATGTGTACATTCTCGGAAGAAGATAAACAGCTGGCCAGCAGAAAAACAGAAAACAGAAGAAAAAAAAAAAATTTATATAATTCCGAGAGAATTGTACTTTGATTTTCCCACTGAATTAAGGACCACTTAAATAGTTGGTGGAGGTTATTCTTGCTTGTACCAAATTTACACAAATTTACACAATATTGGAATAAATAAATACCTAATACTGGAGAGATCTGGTGGGGTTTTGTTTCTTAATTAAAACTTTCTTTTTTAACTTATGTAATTTGGTTGTGCCTCTTGTGCCTTTCATTCCCACCTCAAGTAATAAAGCCTGTGTCCTTACAGGCGAGTAATGCTGCTTATATAGTTCCCTTGAGCGTCTCTTTTCCAGCCTCCACTTCTTTACGTCTCTGCCTCCTTCGTCTACACTTTTGCCTAGTGCAGTGAGGTGTATTATCTTCTCGGCAGCAAACATATTCTTCAGGAGAGCGCTCTTTTCGTTTATTTTGCTCCTTATAGGCCTCCCAGCTCTTAGCTTTTACTTGAGGTGTTATACAGGGAATTTTAGGCACTGTGGTTCTGCAAATTATCTGTAAAATCTTTGGGTGGTCTTCTCGAGGTTTGTTTGACTGCACAAACCCCTTTTCCGGGTTAATACTAAGTGTCAGAATTTCTCACTAGGCTCGGGTCTACGAACCACTTGACTAGTGGTTACTAATAATTTTAAGGCGTGTTCAGTTAATTTTCTTTTTCTTTGATAACACTGTCTGTAATTACTACAATGATCCCACCAGTTTTCTTTACACAAGTTACATTTTACACAAACAAATGGATAACAAATACCATTTTTTTTTCCCCTCGGGCAAAATATAGTCTAATTAAATCTGACAGAGTCAAGCCAATTAAGAAATTATTTTATTATGCAAGCAGCAATAAGCAAAACAGCGCTGGGGTGGCCAGGCAATCTCCTGTTCCCTCAAAAAGGTACACACTGCCTCCCCAGTTCAGTCTTCGGTTTTTATACTCTTCTTCTCCTGGTATCTGTGACTCTTCGTGTTAAGGGTCGTCTTCCTGTCTTCTCCTGGTCATGGGGAGGGGGGCATTTTACTCCCCGCTGGCTTATGCGAATACACAAAAAACTTTTACATTTTCTGCAGACAAGATGCATGATGTTTATCTTGCTCCAAGTACCTTTGTTGATTCAGGTGGCTGGTGGCTTCCTCCTCCCTCCCCTGCAAAGCCTTGTCCAGGTGTACACAGTTAGTTAAGATTTGATTAACAAACCTGAGTATATACCTATTGCAAGCACCAAGGGACCAAAGCCACGCGCAAAGGAGAAAAGTTCAAAAGTTCAAACCACTGCCTTCAGCCTCAAAGACCACCAGGGACAATGCATGCTCAGAAGGGCGTGGATCTAATTAGCATGCGAGGTGAGGACAGGCGAGACTAGGGGTTAAATATGCATGAAGAAGTTGTGCAATGTAATGTACAGGGAACACCTCTGTAAATAAAATGGAGCTCATAACCAGAGCTCGGTGCACAAGTATCTCAAGAGCAATCTCGCTTGTGCTGAGTGCTGACAATACATACCCACTTCATGACTATATCAGGTTGTAGAGTCCATTTATTCCATATATTGCTTCAATTTGCGACTCTGGTTGGACTGTGTCTACTTGCCTGCAGGTTCCGTCGCGGAGCAGACTCCCTCAAAGCACGCCATGGGACTCTTCCCCGTGAGGGACTCTGTCCCTCGACTGTACACTGCGGGGAGCAGACCACAGCCCACTGCAACTGTGGACACAAGTGGTGTGTATTAATTTCCCTTTTTTTTGGGTTGGGTACTGCTAAGTCGCATAAGGGATGTCTTTGCGCAGTTTTGCCCAGGGGGCTTGCAAGCAAAACCGCCTGCCGGGAGAGGCCGGGGGGGGAGGGGGGGTCCCCAGCTGATGGAGCAGCTGACAGGACGGAGGTAGATCACTGGCTGAAGGAAACCAGCAAGAACTCCCAGCTTTGGTTTGAACTGTGAGTGTGTGGTTGTTACGTCCGGGCTTGCGTGTGCATAGGTGTGAGTGAAACAGTGAAACACGCCGCAGGGCATGAGATCTTGGTTTAGTCTCCCTGATAACTGTTTTTTTTAAAAGAACATTTCAAGGAGTGAAGAGGGGGTGATGGGTGGCGCGCTGGGCGCTGCTCGGAGATCGCTGCTTTAGCAGCCGTGAGCGAGTGGGACTGGACGAGGTGAGTTGCCGCCGCTGTGGCCATGTAGAGAAACAGCGCATGCGCAGTACGGGCCAGCGTTAGCGAGCAGGAGACAGCGCATGCGCAAGCACAAGCCGCTGTTTGTTGGGCTGCCTTGAACTCATTTAGCTGATTGTGCAGCTAAATTGGAGCGGTTTGTCAGGCTGCCTTGAACACCATTAGCTGATAAGGCAGCTAACTGAAGCGGTTTGTGAGGTTGCTTTGAACGCTGCGCTGTTTACACACAACACTATTTGGTAAAAGGTAAAAGCTGGATGGAGGTAGCCAGCAAGCCTGGCTGGACTAAGAGTTAAGTGTTTGCTGTGTGGAAACACCGCCTTTCAGTGTTGAAAGCTGATACTGGGAGATCGTTTGCATTAAGGGGGTTACTACTTGTTTTCTTTTGTTTTTGTTTTTTTTTTTTTTTTTTTGTTGCTGCAAGGAGGCAGCGACTTGCCCACAGTGGCTGCTGAACTTTGAACCTGGGCCAAGAGAGCCCAGCCTCCGAGACAAGCCCTACACAAGTGGTTTCAGCTTGAACCAAGTCAGTCTCTTCACCCAGTTGGGGACTGGGCAGTCATAGAACGGGAGGATGGAAGGAGAGACAGTGTTCTTAGGAGGGATATACCAAAGTACAACAAGCAACTATCTGGCCTTTGATTGGGAGCAACCCCCAGTTGAACGAGAGCTTAGAAATCCCTTGACATGGGGGCTGGAAGGGGTGATCCCCTATTCTGTGTGTGTGTGGACTGACAGTTTTCCACTGGGAGCCATACTGGCACAGAGCTTGGGTTCTCCTTCAATGTAGAAAGTGTCAGAGGAGGTGGTACTGTATTTCATATAGATGGAGACCTGCATGCCATGCATGTACCCCTGAATTGCAGGGATATTATAACCAAGAGGTACATGCCAGGTGTGAAATAGTGAGTTTAATCTGTGGTAAAAGTCACCTAGTCCCTGAGACCTGGGACGTTTTTGAAAAATATTGGGAAAGAGTAAAGGAGTGGAACAACCATATCAAAAGTAAGAACTAAGGAATTTTTATCTCCTCTCTTTCTTTCTCCCCAGTGGTTCGACTAATTAATAAATTAATAATAAATATTTTAATATTTAAAAAATATTAAATAATTTAAAGTATTACTGATTGTTATTTACAAATTTGGTTATTAATAATTTTAATGTAATTTGGTTATTTGATTAATTATTAAATTTTTTTAAAAAGTTTTGATTTTTTGAGACTCCTATTTGAACATTCGGAACCGATTAAGCTGAGCTTGCTCTAAAAAGAAATAATGGGAGTTAGGCAGAGTAAGGAAGTACCTAAGGCCAGCCCATTAGGGTGCATTTTACCACATTGGAGAGAAATAGCAGGCAAAGGGGGAACAGAAAATAAGAAATCCCTAATCAAATACTGCTCACACTGGTGGCCATTATATCGCCTAGAGGATGGGGCAAGGTGGCTTCCTACAAGTACATTGGAATATAATACTCTGTTACAGCTAATGTTGTTTCTACGGAGGGAAGGGAAATGGGAGGAGGTTTCTTATTGTGATATGTTTTTCTCTCTCTGAAATAACCCTGATTGGCAAAGGGACTGTGGCATCAGAGACCCCTCTGACCCCCTCGTTCTGGCTCTGGAAAGAGAAAACAGAAGCAAAAAGGGAGAAGAACTTAAACGGTGCTGCTCAGCCTGTAGCATAAGACAGAGATGCACCAGGTCAGATAAAGTTTATCGCGCAGCAATAGAGGAACAAGAACAATGTCTAGCTGACCTATTTAGATCGCACCTGGGAGGGCAGGGGGAAAGAGGTGGGGACCTGGGAGGGACATCAGCACCACCTCTGCCACCTCCCCCTGATGAGAGAGAAATAGATTTCATGGAATCCCCTCCTCCACCTATTCCACCCATTCCCCCTACTATTCCTGCTCCTACTCCTATTCTTCCTACTCCTCCTCCTTCTTCAGAGAGGACACCAGCTCCAAGCCCTCCAGGCAGCCCAATAGCATCCCGAAGCAGAGGATAAACACTACAGGCCCCTTTGTGGGACAGTCCACAGGGGATATTAGGCGCAAACTCCAAATAGTCCGAGAAGCAGCTGTGCAGAATTTAGAAACTTTATTGGGGGAGGCCTGGAGAGTCTTTAGGAACAGAGAAGAGAGTTATAAACAAGGGATGAAAAACTTAATAGCAATAGTGCAGCAGGAACAGAAAGAAAAACATGAAAGCAGACAGGGACCGTCCAAGCAAGGCCCTCCTCACTTAGGCAGAAATCAATGTGTAAACTGTAAGAAACAGGGTCAGTGGAAGAACTGTCCAAAATGGAAACAGAATGGTCAAGGGAATCAAAGAAGAAGAGGGGTGGTTGCTCATGTGCAAGAGGATTAGCGGGGACCAGAGAAGACTACCCCAGCAGACCCTCTGGTTGTAAATCTGAAGCTGAGGGAAATGGAAAAAGAAGTAAAATTCCTAGTTGACATTGGGGCAACGTACTCGGTTCTAAATACAGCATTGATGCCTATAGGGGATGATTATGCTATAGTTACAGGAGTGACTGGCCAAACTGAAAAGGCATTTTTCTTTAGGCCAGTAAAATACAAACTGGGAAAACAGTGGGGGATTCACAAATATCTATATATGCCCAACTCCCCTGAGCCACTTTTGGGCAGGGATTTTCTGGGACAAATACAGGCAACTATTACATTTAAAAATGGGGAAATGACTCTGGAGGTAAATGATCAAAAGTATGTAGAGATATTAAGTTTGATGTTAACTGCTAGCGAGATCACAAGGGAAACCAAAATTGATGAAGGGATAATGAATCAGATATTCCCTGGGATATGGGCCTCTGATGTACCAGGGAGAGCGAAAAATGCTCCCCCTATACACATCAAGTTAAAAGAGGGAAAGCAACATGTCAGGGTTAAACAGTATCCTCTGAAGCGGGAGGATAAGGAAGGAATTAGCCCAGTAATTAAGAACTTTTCGTGCCTAGGATTATTAAAACAATGTCAATCTGATTTTAATGCCCCTATCCTACTGGTCCACAAACCTGATGGGTCATACCAGTCAGTACAGGATCTGCGAGCTGTGAACCAGGTAAATGAGAATCTGTATCCTGTGGTGGCCAATCCATACACATTATTGACTTGCTTAACTCCCAAACTAGCTTGGTTTACCATTTTAGACTTGAAAGATGCCTTCTTTTGCCTTCCTATCCATAAAGCCAGCCAGAAAATTTTTGCATTTGAAAGGGAAAATCCTAAGAGCGGGCAAAGAACTCAACTTACATGGACAAGACTTCCACAAGGATTTAAAAACTTACCCACTTTGTTTGGAGAACAACTTGCAAAGGAATTAGAGACCTGGGAAGCCCCTTCAGAGGAAGGGAAGCTGCTACAGTACGTAGATGACATTTTAATAGCCACATGGGCAAGGGAAGCATGCGTGGCCTGGATGGTAAGCGTCTTGAACTTTCTGGGGCTCCAAGGCTACCGGGTATCAAAGAAAAAGGCTCAAACATTAAAACAGGAAGTAACCTATTTGGGTTACAAAGTCAGTGCTGGATAATGTACCTTGGGTCAAAGCCGGAAGGAGGCAATATGCCAAACCCCAAAACCTCAGACTGCAAAAGAGCTACAAACTTTCCTGGGGATTACAGGGTGGAGCAGGTTGTGGATCTATAACTATGGACTGTTTGTTAAGCCCTTATATGAACTTGCTGCAACCGAAAGCAAGGACATCCAATGGACAAAGGAAGCTACACAGGCATTCCACCAGCTGAAGAAAGCCCTCATGCCAGCTCCAGCTCTAGGATTGCCAGATGTGAGTAAGCCTTTCCTTTTGTTCTCCCATGAGAAACAAAGAATCACCTTGGGAATATTAGCACAGGACCTCGGCCCATACTGGAGAGCAGTTGCTTAATTCTCTAAGCAATTGGATTCAGCAGCTAAAGGGTGGCCTGGGTGCCTTAGAGCTGTTGCAGCAGTCATGCTGAATATCCAAGAGGCATGTAAATTCACCCTGGGCCAGAAAATGACTGTGCTAGTGTCTCACACGGTGTCCGGGGTGCTAGAGGTAAAAGGCGGGCATTGGTTTTCCCCAGAAAGATTTCTGAGATACTAAGCTGTCATAGTGGAGCAAGATGATGTGGAGATAGTGGTAACTAACATTGTCAATCCAGCCTCTTTCCTCGGTGGAAACCAAGGAAAGCCAGTGGAACATGACTGCCTGGAAATCATCAAGGCCACCTATTCCAGCCACCCTGGCTTGAAGGACACCCTTTTGAGAATGCAGAAACCTGGTTTACTGATGGAAGCAGTTATGTCATCAGTGGAAAACGACATGCCGGGTACGCAATTACTACCTGCAAGGAGGTAATAGAATCTGGGCCCCTGCCAATGAACACCTCTGCATAAAAGGACGAGATAGTTGCTCTAACTCAGGCCTTTGAATTGGCAAAAGAGAAAGAAATAAACATATATATGAATTCAAAGTATGCATTTGGAGTAGTGCGTGCTCGTGGAGCCATTTGGAAAGAGAGAGGACTGCTGAACTCTGAAGGGAAAAACATTAAACATGCATTATAAATACTGCGACTCCTGGAAGCAGTCCAGTTACCAGAGAAGGTGGAAATCATGCACATTAAGGCACATCAGAAGATGAACTCAGAATTGGAAGAAGGGAATGAGCTGGCGGATAGGGAAGCAAAAGAAGCGGCAAAAATTGAGGTAATAACTGAGGCGGCCCTGATTCCAGATGGGCAAATTTCCCTCGAAGGTAAGCCAAAATATCTATGAGCAGAAAGGAGCCTATGACCAAGAGGGATGGGCCACCATAGAGGGAAGATTAGTCATACCTTCCTATTTATTATGGTCTCTAATAAGGGAGGAACATCAGAAAACACATTGGGGAATTGATGCCCTACATAAATATTTAAGTGAAAGGATCTTTGCTAGAAATTTATGAGCCACTATCAGCCAAGTGACTCGACAATGTGACCTTTGCCTCCAGACCAATCCCAAGAATATTCCCAAACCCAAACTTGGCCAGATTGGGAAGGGCCATGGACCTGGGCAGCAGTGGCAAATTGATTTCACGGAATTGCCAAGAAAAGGGGGGTATAAGTTTTTACTGGTGCTAACAGATACCTTTTCAGGATGGCCAGAAGCATTCCCCACCAGGACTTCTAAAGCTCAGGAAGTAACTAAGTGTCGTAGTTTAGTCTTGATTGGACAATTTTGTACTATTGACACCTGATTAAACTAATGAAAAGGGTGGATACGCCTCTAGTAAATACACATTTTAAGGTGAGATTTTGGAAATAGCTCTCTTCTGGTTTCCGGTGGGGGTGATTTGAGAACCTCGGCCCGGCTGTTTCCCATGGCTGGGCCAGGCCGAGGTTCTCCCTACCATCCCCCTGCACCCCTGGCAGGAAAAGGGGAAGGAGAGGCAGTGGGGGGGGGGAGGGGGGAAGAAAGGCTTGGTCCAGTCCTGCTGCTGATCCAGGACAGCCCACGCAGCAAACTGGGGGCTGAGCCAGGCTCGATGTCTGCTGGACAAGGAAAGGAGAAGTGATCAGCCTTGGTGTGAGACATCTAAAGCCTGACCAGGCTGAAAAAAGGATCCTAGCCTCCCTCTCTCAGCACAGCTGGATTTGAAGGCAGTAGCCAGGTTAAGGCAGTCACTTGGTGCATTGTAGCTGTGCTAGAGCTGTGACAAGGTTTCAAGGCCTGGGTGCTGCCCTGCTGTTAAATCATTTCTAACAAGATGAAACTTCAAAAGCATGACTCTTACCCAGTGAAAAAAAGAAAAGACTGGATAAAATGTAGAAAGACACAGCGTGAGACCTAATGTCAGAGGAAGTGAGAGAAGAATCCTAAATTGAAAGGAAGATTGAAGGAATGGCCTAGTTAAGTTGGACTTCTCTTGTAAGGCCATAGAGAATGAACTAAAACCCTGTAACATATAAAATGCTATTTAAGGGGATGCAAGGTTCTAGTCATAAGTGTGAGTGAATGTATTTGTGATCTACTGGAGAAACTGAACAGAGGAAGACTGAGAAAGTGAGAGATGATGCCCTCTGCCCATTAAAAGAAGATAACCTCTGTTTCTTAAGATGAAGAAAACTCTTGTTTTATACTAAAAGAAGCATCCTTAAACTGTACCCTAATAAACTAATATAGCCCATGAGCGGCTATAGAAGGCTGTCTCATGAAAGGGACTTCACAATGGCAAAATTTCTTCCCCCGCATGGGCCATTCGTGAAGTGTAAAAACAAGAAAACTTGTATCTTGTGAAAATCTCTATACTATTCAAAAAAGATTCCTTTCTCCTTAATGAATTAAGAAATAATTATTTTAAAAGTAATAACTGACTGAGAATCCCAAGTTTTATCTTTTTATATTCAGGTAAAAAAGTGAATAGTTGGTGAAAGAAAGAGAAGTGTTTTGAAAGTTTCATTCTAATTCTTGGGTTTTTTTCCTTTTAGTGTTAGTTTTGAATGGGATTGACTCAGAAATATTAATGAATAAATTAGCTGCAGCAACTAGAGATCTGACAAAATTAAAACAGCCTTTGCAGTCATCTCTATTTGCATTAGGAAATAGTCAGTGGCAAGTCTCTAAGGTGCTGCCGAAATGGAAAGAAATTGAAGATCAAGACCATAGCTTACTAGCAGACACATTAAAGGGGGTGCAGGGTAGCATATCTTTGGCCCTTAGCTGTATACAAGCCCAATTATGGGTACAGTCAACAGGTGCCTTAATGATAAGATGTCTTGGTTTGGAAAGACAGGGGTGTCTGCTAGGGAACCAAAAAAAAATGGAAACTTCCCTTGGACTTGTTATTATCCTAGAATTAAAGGGGGGTCTCGGGCAACGGTGTGAGGGTAGGAATAACAGTTCTTTACTAGTTAGTCTAACAAGGTAAATTAACAATAATAACTATAATATTGACAACAAACAGAACTAGAGAAGAAAAGGGGAAAAAAACCAACAACCCAGTTACAGTTTTCCTCTGGCACCCCCCACCCCCCTCAGTACCGTTACAAGCTACTAGAGCCAGCAGCAGTCCTGGGAGGATGAGATGTATCCGAGGGTCAGCAGTGGCTGGAGCTGTTGGAAAGTATCCCGGCTGGGCAGGGGCTGCAGAAAACACAGCGTGGGGAGACCTCGAACAAAACCCAAGAAGCCGTGGGTGCAGCGCAGGGAGAAGGAGCTTCTGGCCGGGCAGGGAGGGAACGGGTTCCCAAAATCCCGGGGGACACACGAAGAGACGGTGGTCTGACCGAGTTCCAGGTGAAGGATGGTGAGAGCTCTCTGCCGGGCTGAGACGAGCAGCCCATGCCGTTTTCCCGAGAGCAGAAAACTGCCCAGAGCGAAGTGAAGACGGTGCCTCTGTCTCTGCCTTAGCTGCTTCCTTTGTTTGTTCCTAAGCACCCATGAGCACCGAAAAGCACCCAGCACTTAGCTTCTTAGCAACTTCTGGGAAAAAATTCTATAGGGAAGCACCCCAACCCCCAACATAAGAGAAGGAGGTGAAGCGGTGTTCCCAGCTGAAGTGCAAAAGGTTGTCTGGGACAGTGTTACAGACTTTGAGAAAGATTTCCTGTCTTGGTGGACCATGGTAAATTTTACATATAATCCCACCATTAACACAGCCACTGCCTTTGTACTTACTATACGTAATGCCACAGTTCATGTTATTCACCCCGATGTTGCTTTTGGGTTAAGTCACAAGGAGTCAGTATTATACCTTTCAGAACATAGGGTATGGGCCTGGAAAATCCAGGGGAAATAGCAAACCATAAACTTGGAGCCTTACATTGCTCAGGAACAACAAGGATTTATCTGTGAGAGTAATTCAATTAGTGCTTAGGACATATGCCTCGACACTGACCAAGACATCTGCCACTTCGAGATCCACCTGGATACTAACCAATGGACTATACTAGTGTATATAGGTGATGGCTGTGTGTGTTTAAGAACTGTGTGTGATTTCATAGAAATTGATAAGAGCAAGGTACCCTTATCTGTTATGAATCACTCCAGTTTTTGTATTTGCAACTTTATTAAGGTTACTGGGTGTGACTTTGTATATTCAGCACCAGTCATATCCCACCAGTTAATAAAATCAAACTACACAACTTAGACTGAGTTACCACCCACATCCATTGGAATGAATCTAACCCTAGTAAAACAATTAATGAAACATCAAGATCTGATCAAAATTGTAAAAGAGATTCAAAAGAATGGGCAAAGAATTCTAGTAACTGTCCATCATAACATAATGGAAATAAACAGAGTTCTGCAAAGAGTAAAACAAGACACAAGTCATAACTGGTGGGATGCACTATTTGGATGGACACCAACCGCAACTGGGATCATGAATACTTTATGTCACCCCATTATAGTTCTGTTAATTTTAGTTACTATAAGTTTAATGATGTCTCTTTTTACACTCATGTGGAATCGGAGGATGTTGAGGTGCATGGCCATTTTGACTTCACTCTCTAGAACTCATGGAATGGAATCTTGCTGAAGGGGAACTGTCATGATAAGGGGCCAGAATTTAGATCAAGGCCCCTGTAGTAAAAGAATTTACTATATTTTAAGAAAAGGGGGAACTGAAATAGAGGCTCGCTTAAATTAGCAATATGAATTAAGCATTTCAGTTTTAGCTTGTAGGTTTGTGTGTTGAATTTTAACCTTTTAGTTAAGAAACCTCTGCCACAGTACAAAGGGCATAAGAAGATGCAAATTCCTGAAGCCTCTTTTGATAAAAAACAATACTGAGAGAAGACTGAGGAATGCAAGAGACCTAGATAAAGAGGCTCCTCTGTCTCCAAACTGATCAAAATCAACAGAGGCACTCAGATAAGCACCAAGGGACCAAAGCCACGCGCAAAGGAGAAAAGTTCAAAAGTTCAGACCACTGCCTTCAGCCTCAAAGATGACCAGGGATCCCCATGCGACCACCACCAGGGACAATGCATGCTCAGAAGGGCGTGGATCTAATTAGCATGTGAGGCAAGGACAGGCGAGACTAGGGGTTAAATATGCATGAAGAAGTTGTGCAATGTAATGTATATGGAACACCTCTGTAAATAAAATGGAGCTCATAACCAGAGCTCGGTGCACAAGTATCTCAAGAGCAATCTCGCTTGTGCTGAGTGCTGACAATACATACCCACTTCATGACTATATCAGGTTGTAGAGTCTATTTATTCAATATATCACTTCAGCAGGATAACCAGTGGGGCTTGTCCTGTGCACAGTGGCATTTTCAGGTCTTTGTTCCACTCTAGGAAAGTCTGAGGGATGGGAGGGGAGGAACATGAAAGGGCAAAAGTAGCAGTGTTTTACAATTTCTGCATCTGTGACATTTTCCACTCTCATGCTCCTCTCCTAGGCTTAAAGGGGCTCTCAGCGGACTCGAGTGGCATGGATGGGTTTGTTTCCGGAGGGCTGAGGGCAGCTCAGGACCCCTCAGGGGGATGGTGCGAGGCTGGAGTTTTCGCCATTTTTCCTTGGCTTTCAGCGATTCTAGTACCACATGAAATATGGGCAGCATCCATGGGGCTAAAGAGTCTCTTTTAGTTGTTAAATCATAAAGCCTTTCTCTCACCAAGTCCCAAAAAGCTGGGGAAAAAAATTTCAAAGTCCATGATGGTTGTAATAGAGTCCTGTGAGGTGCCTGGGGCAGCCACAGCAGCAGATGGAAAGTTTCACAATATCCATTTGAGTAAAGTTTTCAATTCATACTTTTTGATTTCATCTTTACAGTCTTCTAAGAGTTTTTTAAAACGTTCATATACATCCCAATCTAAATATGAAAGCTGTTGGCCCATCTTAAGCCCAGAAAAACTGTGGGATGGGGAGGATATACCCTCCTGGTTAGGTTAGGGGTGATGGGTGCATTCCCGCTCTTCTCACCTGCTCTGTGCAGGAGTGTCCAAAGTGACTGGCCTCCTCCGATGACCATTTGCTTCTCCGCCAGGCCCGGCGAGTTTTCCACAATCTTTGCAGCAGAGCACTTATTCAGTTGGCTCTCTGCCAAAACCAAAAAACCCTGCAGGTTTTTTTCAATATGAGAAGTCCCTGTTTGGGTGCCAACTGTAGCAATTCTCTCTTCAAGGTTTCTTCTATTACATCAAACCTGGTTTTGCCAGGGAGCACGTGGCTTAATAAACAGAACGGGTCCAATGCTCTAGCCAACCACGTGATCAGAAGGCAGAATCTAGGCCTGCAGGGCCTGAGAGCTACCTTCAGCCACCATGTGCGTCAAGGGCTTCCATACAAAGAACCCAGGGGTGTGGTTAGGTAAACAATACAAAAGGTTACCTGAAGGAAGGCATCCAATCCTGTCTCCAGGACAGGGACCAGGCCATCTTGAACTAACAGAGAGGTAGAATTTGAGACATGACCCACCCCTGGGCAACCACTTTTCAGTATCTCATTTCCCAAGGCCTGATGTTAATACTGTCTGAATACAGAGCCTGGGCTAATTCACAATCCATCCCATCTGATTAAGTCCCCACATTCAGTGAGGCAGAAAAAAAGGAATTAAGATAGGGGGAAAGTGAGATGAATCTGGGAAATGGA
>JAGMWU010000027.1:7509663-7547725 GCA_018697195.1 Certhia americana | reverse complement strand
GGCGGCCGTTGCGCTTGGGGGCCGCCGAGATCGTGCCCGCCAGCACAGCTTGAAATATGAGCACCATGAACGGGATTTATGGGCTGGCAGAATCCGGGCACGCGCCAGCACAGCGGCAAGGGCCTACTTTGACTGTCTGTGGCCAGGGGTGCGGCCGTTGTGGAACTCGTTGAGTGCACAGACGGGAGATCTGAAAGCCTCATCCGCGCGCGAGGTTAGAAGTATGAGAGATGGTGAATGACATGTCAGAGAGTGCCCACATGGGAAGGTAGTAAGGGCAGAGAAGGAAGGAGAGGGAATCTCAAGATGAAAGGAAGAGGAAATTGCTCAAGGGGTTCAGCAGAGGAAAACCGCGGGTAAGCACTAGGGGTGGGAGGGATGCATAAAGGCTTATGGAAAGAGTTCCGGAAACCATAGAGCAACGTAGGGAAGAGGGAAAAGGCAAATGTAGACCTCGAGCAAAGATGGCAGTGGGTAATGAGCGTGTGGGTTGAAATGGCTGGGAGGGCGGAAACGTTGGAACTAGAGCGGAAGTGATAAAGATACGTTGCCGCCCAGGAGAGGAGAGAGAGGAGAAAGAAGGAAAAGAAATGGAGAAGACGAATGGGAGAAAAAAGGAAAGGAGAAGGAGAAGAAAAGAATGAATGAGAATTGCGCTGTTTCCCTGATGAGGAAGGAGTTCTAAAGGAGAGAGAATCAAAACTGGGCTGGTGACTAGGGTTAGCTTTAAAAAAGAATACCCCAGACAGTGCCGGGCCCAAGGTACAGCTGTGTGAAAGGGCGGGGAACAGCAAGAGCTTCAGGTATGCGGACTTTGCCCATAATCGGCGATTTTCGTGACGACCTAGAACCACCGAGAATTGTTTGCGTGTGGGGGGAATTTTTTCATAGAAATAGATGCTCCTATTCCCAAAGAACGAAGAAAGCTATTTAGAAGTGGAAAACTGACAGAGAATTTTGGGTGTTGTTTTCTGGTCATTGCAGTGAGAAAGAAGAAGGCGTGGGGCGGGAGGAGAAGCATTCTGAAGGTTTCATTTCTGATTCGTGTAAATTTTTTTCCCTTTTAGTATTCATTAATAAAATTTTTATTACTTTCAAGTTTAAGCCTACTTTGCTCTTGATTGGGAAATTTCAAATTGGCGAACCAAAAGCACTACACACTACAAATGTTTTCGGAGGGTTTTTGTTTTTCCCATAGTTTCGGTGACAGCTGGAGAGCCTAGGGAAGGCAAAGTGCAGGCGTCAGCTGTGCAGGTATGTGTGACCGGAACACTCTTGGCAGATGCACATGAGGAATGGGAGCCAGACACTCCAAGGAAGTGAGGTGCTACTGATGCCTTAAGTTTTAGCTTTCATATTTTCCAGACTCTGTACTGCATTAGTATATAACTGAACATCATATAAAGTGTTAGCAAGTTCTCACAGTTCAGTTAGACAAAACAGTCCTTTTCCATCCTGAGAACCAAAGACACCTTTGCAGCTTTGGGCCAAAGAAGTATAAAACAACAGTGAATTGAGGAGAGCAATCTGGGAGGATGGGACTTCATAACCTGAAGCTGTAATTGGACAATTAACCCCAATATGTAAATGGACCAAAACTTATAAAAGTATGAAAACTTGTGGCTCGGGGTCCATCTTGGGTCCATCTTGGGTAGAGCCATGGCCGGGCTCTTGTACTGTCCAAGGTGTATCCTTTGAAGGCCTTTTTAATAAATACCTACTTTATTCCTTTAACACTGTCCAGCCTCTGTTCCAGGTAGCTTCTCAAGGCATCAAGCAAAGCCATGACAGGAGGCTGGACGCCTCCCTGCCACCCCCCACCCCAAGCCAGCACATGCACAGGGGTGCTGGGGATGCTTGGGCCAAGCTCTCTCCCCTCAGCCAGGCAGGTGCAGCCAGTTCCATCCCAGATGCTGGGAGCAAAAGCAGAAGGGCTGGGGGGCACAGAGTGCTCTCTCACTTCAGGTAGAACAGAACATTGGCCTGCTGGCTGAGGACCACCTTAATGTAACTGACAGGGAAATCAAGGTTTTTCATTGAGTATCACTACCCTTTGCTACTCTGGGGAAGGAGAAGAGAGAACAGGATGGAGCTGTATCCAGGAGAATGGGGTCAGGATGTGTCCAGGGACCCCCCTGGCCTCCAGAGCAGCAGAAATTGCTTTGTTCCAGTGATCAGAGGCAACAGGCTGGAGAGAAGCTTGGCTGATGATTAAAACAGATGTTGCCCAAAGGAGAAGAAAAACCAAACCTGAAAGCAATGAGATTTGTCTTTACAAACAAACTGTGGGTCTGCTGATAAATAAAGTTAGATACTGAGAGATGAAAGAAACAATGTGAAGAACCATAAATTCCATAGGAATTCCACTGATTGACACATGGTGGGGGTATACATTAGAAGGGGGTTTGTATTAAATGATTTGGGAAGTCTATACCTCTCAAATACCTCAGCCAACGGGGAAAGAGAGAGGGAAATGTGGCTGGGAAATTAGGATAAAAAGAAGGCTTCATCCTCTAACAATTTGAAAGACCTCATGGGAAATGGCCCACAACCTCTCCCTTTATTCGAATAAAGTAACAAGACTCCTCTGTCTCTTTTTAGGACATAAACCTCTGGTGTTTGTGGATTAATTTTCCTGACAAACCCAACCAAAATGAACCATTACTTACCAAACTCAAGTTCCTCACAGGCTCAGGCAGGATTCTTCTGGTGGCAGAGAGTTGGACTCAGCTCTAAGTTGCAGTGAGAGCATTGTCTACCTTTCCATCCCCCACCCCTCCTGTTCTGGCTGACACCTTCCTTCCTAGCAGGGATAGCCAAGTGGCATGTTCTGTATCTCCCTGTCTGCCACAAAACCTGGCAGTAATCTTGTAGAAGTTCTTGTCTGCTTGAATGTGCCTGGCAGCAAATGGGGCTGGGATAAGTCCCACTCAGCTGTCCCTGTTTGGGTGGCAGAAATCTCTAAGATTAGGGCAGAAGGGACAAGCTGGAGCCCCTCTGAGGCTCACAGTGAGCCCCTCAAAGTCCCTTCCTTCTCACAACCAAATTTCTGACTGCTTGGTTGGGACTGGTTTCACTGGGTTCCTCCCCCACCAACACCATTTCAGGCCTATGTACCCAGTATCATTCTACTGCAGTTCTCTTGCCACCAGGTAAAACTGAATGGATTCCAAAAGTACAAAACAGGGCCACAGAAATTATCAGAGGATGGAAAACCTCTGCTCTGGGGAACTGCAGAGAAGTGGGCTTGTTCAGCCTAGAGAAGAGAAGGCTCTGGGGAGAGCTTATTGACACCTTTCAACACTTCAAGGAAGCTTATAAGAAAGTCAGAGGATTAGTTGGCTCCTGTCCAACACTTCAGCCACCTCCAGAGGAAATGACTTACACTTGTGGTGATGTCCAGAAGGAATCTTGTGAGGATTCTAGGCATGGACCAGCCTCTAACATGGCCACAACAGGTACATGGCCTACCTGGCAGACATCTGGGGCTACTACCCACAGCTTCAGCTGCCTCCAGAGGAAGCCACAACACTTTTGGAGATTCCTCAGCAAAGTCCTGGGGAGCTTCCAGGAATGGGCCTGCCTTCAACATGGACGAAATGCCTTTTCCCGTAACTTTTGAGGAGTCAGGGGCTGTTCCCTCAGAATTACTCTACTTCCAGGTGGAGCCAAATCACTCATGGAGCTGCCTGGGACAGCTCCTGGGGGGCTCCCAGGCACGAACTTGCCTCCATCAGACACAATGCTCTCTAACAAAGCTCCCCAAGAATGGTCTGGGGCTTCTAAGGGTAACATTTTGCTGTCTCCAAGAGGCCCAAACATTCCACAGCTGCCAGCGACAGGTCTAGCAGAGCTAACAGGTACAGCCCTTCCCCCAAAAGACACAATACATTTTGGGGAGCTGCTCTAGAAAAATCTGCACAGACTCCCTGGGACTTCACCTGTCTCCAGAGCAAACCCCAGTGATCCTGGGAGCAGTGTCGGGCAGCTGCCAGGCATGGATCTGCCTCAAACATTTACAAAACCTCACATGAGTCACCTTGGAGGAGTCTGGGGCTGACACCTAGGAACTCCTCTGCCTCCAGAGGACACCCCAATGATCCTAAAGCTGCCTGGGAGGAGTCCTGGACAGCTACCAAGCATGGAATTTCCTCTAACCTATACATTGCTCTTCAGGTAGTTAGTTTCTTCAGAATAGTCTGGGACTCCTATAGGTAATTCCCTACTCTTCAGGAAAAAACAAAATGCTCCTGGAGATGGCAGACAGAAGTCCCGGCCAGCGACAAGGCACACACCTGCCTCCAAGAGTGGCAAAGCTTTCAGGGAAGCACCTTGGACTCCTCTGCATCTTCCACCCAAGACCACAGTTATTTTCAGGGAAGGCCAAAGCAGCTATGGAGCTGCCTGGGAGAGGTCACAGGCAGCCATAGACCTTCACCTGCCCCCAACATGGACAAAATGCCTTGGCCAGCAACCTCTGGGGAGTCTGAGGCTCCTAACCAAGAAGTCATCTGTCTTCATAGTAGCCCAAAACACACATGAAGATTCCTGGCAGTTGTCCCATGGAGATACCAGGCCTGGACCTGAGGTCTATGTGAAGAATCCTTCTCACTCTCTCCCGAAGAGCAATCTGTGGCTGTTATCCATGTTCTCCAGACTTACCTAGGGAAGGTCAAAACACTCCCAAGCTGCCCTGGAGCACTCCCAGCAAAGGACAGAGCATGGACCTGCCTCTGATACAAAGACAACTCCTTGGGCACATTCCCTGCAGAAGCTGGGGTTGCTCCCTGCCAAATGCCAGAGTTGCAAGGGCAGGCCAAAACATTCCAAGCTGCCACAGATTCCCAAGGAGCTATGGTGCATGGACATAACACCAACAGACTCAATGTCTTTCAGGCTATTTGCAGGAAAGTCTGGAGCTACTCCCTGGCAGTTCTGCTGTCTCCAGCAGACCCCAGCACATGCCCAGAGACACCTGCCAGGAGTCACAGGGACCTGCCCAACATGCACCTGCCTTGAGTAGGAACAAAACTCTTCAGCAAAATACCCAGGAGGATTCTTGGGCTTCTGCCCAACACTTCAGCCACCTCCAGAGGAAATGAGTACACCCTTGAGAATGTCCAGGAGGAATCCTGGGAGGCTGCCAGGCAGGGACTCATCATTAACACAGACTCAACAGGTGCATGACCTACCTTGGAGGTGATGGAGCTACTGCCCAGGGTTTCACCTGCCTTCAGAGGAGCCTCAACACTCTTGGAGATTCCTTAGCAGAATCCTGGGGAGCTTCCAGGAATGGGCCTGCCTTCAGTATGGACCAAACACATTTTTCAGTAACCTTCAAGGAGTCTGTAGCTGCTAGCTGGGATTTCAGGTCCCAAATATGGAGATCAAGACTGCAGGAAATGTTTCAGAAGGGTCTAAGATGACTCCCAGAGGATGCATTTTCCTTCAAAAAAGAAAAATCATCCTGGATACCTTCCTGGTAGAAGTTTGATGCTGCTCGGAATATCAAGGGCTGAAATCAGAGATGTAGAGACCCTGGCAGATGTTCAGAGGAATCTCAAGTGGATCCTGGAACAGACAGGTACTTCCAAAAAAGAAAAAAAACATCTTGGGAAGCTTCCCTGAAGAAGTCTGTGGCCATTCCTTGGGATCTCAGTTTCATAGAGGAGATGTGAAAAGACTCTGGGAGATCCCTGAGGCTAGTCTCAGGTGCATCCAGGAGGATACAGTTTCCTGCAAAAGGGAAAAATCATCACAGGCAGCCTCTCTGGAACACTGAGGCTGCTACCTGGGATTTCAGGTGGCAGCCTCTCTGGAACACTGAGGCTGCTACCTGGGATTTCAGGTCTCAAAATCAAGATCAGGACTCCAGACAATGCTTGAGAAGTGTCTCAGATGTGTTCCACAGGATAAATTTTCTTTCAAAAGAGGAGAATCAGCTCAGGTACTTGACTTGGAGGACTTTGGGGCTGCTTCCAGGAATCTCAGCTCTGTCAAGGAGATGTGAAAAGACTTCAGGAGATGCCTGGGAGAATACATAAGGTTTCTTTCTGCACTGCTCATGAGGTAAAAACCCCCAGAATTTCCTTCAAAGAAAATATCCACCTTTTATCAGGTAACTTGTCCAATATATGTCTTCAGTCACTACAGAGAAGGAGGTTTCTGATGTGACTGATCAATAATTTTCAGGTTACGAAAACCCTTCATAAAAAAATCAAGTGAAATATTAGGTATCGATTCCACTTTCCCCCCCCCACTTTTCTCCCAACTATTGCAAAACCAAGATCACATGATACAGCTCAGATACAGTTATCAGTAGTTATCAAATATCCCTGTCCCAACATCCCACTGGGCAGAAAACCAGTTTTAGCTCCTGTGCTTACACTGTCACTTATTTCCACCTCAGATGAGCAAGTCAAGAAGGAGAGGAAGAGGCCACAAGCAACTTGAGAGGTCACACACACTCAGACACATGTAAATTTTACTGTCTCCCACTACCAACTCATCTTGGAAAGCCTGGGGGTGAGCATCAAGGCTGAGAAAAGTAATTCCCAGCCAATTTGAAGCGCACACACTCTGGATGATAATAAATCTGAGGAGCAAATACTTATCAAAGTAATTTTAAATCAGCAGCTAAAATTCTGAGTATTGGTAATAGGAAATGCTGATCCTTTTTCATCTGATTTCTTTGGAGATGACAGAATCACAGAATGACTAGGTTGGAAGAGACCTCCAAGATCAACAAGTCCAACCCATGCCCTAACACCTCAACTAGACCATGGCACCAAGTACCACATCCAGTCTTTTTTTAAACATATCCAGGGATGGTGATTCTACCACCTCCCCAGGCAAAGCATTCCAGTACTTTATCACTCTTTCCGTGAAAAACATTTTCCTGATATCCAACCTAATTTTCCCTTAATGCAGCTTGAGCTTTTGTTCTGTCACTTGCTGCCTGGAGAAAGAGACCAACCCCCACCTGACTACAACCACCTTTCAGGAAGTTGTAGAGTGATAAGGTCACCTCCAAGTCTCCTTTTCTCTAGGCTAAACAACCCCAGCTCCCTCAGTTGTTCCTCATAGGGCTTGTGTTCCAAGCCCCTCACCAGCCTCATTGCCCTACTCTGGACATGCTCAAGCGACTCAATGTCCTTCCTAAACTGAGGGGCCCAGAACTGGACACAATACTCAAGGTGCAGCCTCACCAGTGCCAAGTATAGGGGAAGAATTACCTCCCTGGCCCTGCTGGCCACACTATTCCTGGTACAGGCCAGGATGCTGTTGGCCTTCTTGGCCACCAGAGCACACTGCTGGCTCATGTTTAGTCAGCTATTGACCAGTATCTCCAGGTCCCTTTCTGCCTGGGCACTGTCCAGTCACACCAATCCCAGCCTGTAACATTGCAGGAGGTTGTTGCGGCCAAAGTGCAGGACTTGGCACTTGGACTTATTAAACTTCATCTTATTGGGCTCTGTCCATCCATCCAACTGTTCCAGGTCTCTCTGCAGAGCCCTCCTACCTTCCAACAGATCGACACACTCCCAGCTTAGTGTCATGTGCAAATTTACTAATGAAAGACTCAGTCCCCTCATCCATATCAATAAAAATATTGAATAGAACTGGCCCCAGCACAGATCCTTAAGGAACACCACTCGTGACTGGCTGCCAGCTGAATGCAGCACAGTTCACCATCACTCTTTGGGCCCCGCCATCCATCCAGTTCTTAACCCAGCACAGAGTGCTCCTGTCCAAGCCGTAGGCTGCCAGCTTTTCCAGGAGTATGCTGTGGGAGACAGTGTCAAAGGCCTTGCTCAAGTCCAAATAGACAACATCCACAGCCTTTCCTGCATCCACCAGGTAGGTCACCTGGTCATAAAAGGAGATCAGGTTGGTCAAATACGTCCTACCTCTGCTAAACCCATGCTGGATGGGTCTGATATCCTGGCCATCCTGTAAGTGCTGTGGGATGACACTCAGTATAAAGTGTCCCATTGCCTCACCGGGTATTGATGTCAGGCTAACTGGTCTATAATTATCAGGCTCCTCCTTCCTACTCTTTTTATGAATGGGTGTCACATTGGCCAGTTTCCAGTCATCTGGAACCTCACCAGTGAGCCAGGATTGTTGATAAATGATGGAGAGAAGCTTTGCAAGCTCATCTGCCAGCTCCCTCATCATCCTGGGATGGATCCCATCTGGTCCCATAGATTTATGAATATCCAAGCATCTCAACAGTTCTCTGACTGCCTCCCCCTGGAAAACAGGGGGATCATTCTGCTTCCTGACACCATCTACCAACCCAGGAGGACAGTTGTCCTGAGGAGAAGCCGTCTTCCCACCAAAGACTGAGGCAAAGAAGGCGTTAAGCACTTCCGCCTTCTCCTAATCTGCAGTTACTAAGTTCCCTCCCACATCCAGCAGAGAACAAAGGTTTGTCTTACCCTTCCTTTTGCCATTAATATGTCGGAGTCTGGAAATATGACGAATTTCTCTTTGCATGTTTGAGAGATTTTAGAATCTCTGACAAACAGTGGTTTTAACCTTTGTTCATGGAAAAAGGGCTTTTAAGTTCTGAAATGAAGCAGGGTATTTAAGAGTGTGTATTAAATAGTAGAATAGTGCATAGTTTTATCACAGGGTGAGAATTTTAGATATATGGGGATTTTAGGATGGTAAGCAGGTGATGACAAGATGGAGGAAGCACATGGCTTTTGGGTTTCTTCCTTCTTCTTCCTTGCTTCCATGTTCTGCAGTGAGGTGGCACATTATAGTTGGCTTAGAAGAGAATCTAACCTTCTAACATAGATAATAGTTATTGGTGAAGAATTATAAATACTGATTACGTAGTTTGTAGTATAAAGATAATCGTCACCTTTGGGGCTAGGTCATTCCCCGTGAGCTGACCTGCTGAACAGATCTCTGTGGGTCAGAGAAGAAATTGTACTGATAAGGGAAAAATAAACAGCCTTGAAGAAGCAGAGGAGATGGCTCTCGGTTTTTTCCTTCGATCTCGGTGCTGGGCAAAAGAATTTTACACTCTCAGGAAGAACAAAACATCGTATAAAAAACCCGAGATTAATATATTTGTAAAAACATTTTTTATTAACTTTTACAGAAGTCAACAATTTAAGTTTAAACTGAGCTTTGCCTTCCTGTAAGAGACGATCCCAAGTTTCCCTCATTTGCCTCATGACCGTCGCGAGGACAGACACCACAGACCCTGAGGACTCCACTGGCTTTGGACAGGGGCTCTGGCCTGGTCGAGGTGGATGCTTATCAAGCGATTGTTTGCTGGTGTGCCTATTGTATCCCACAGTATGCTGCTCCAGGCAGGTACTGGCAAATAATGGTACATCCTGCACATTTACACCTGCTTCTCAGGACAGTGGTTCCCCTCCACAAAATAATACTGCTCAGCTTATCGCTTTGGCCAGATGCCACTCGCTTTAGCAAAAAACCTATAAAGAGTGAATTTTCTGCAAAGGATTTTTGAGATCTCCCCACAGAAGGAAGAGACGCCTATGGGCAGAAGGCCTCGAGGACATCGTCTCTCCGTTGGTAGCTATGCCCCTCTTTCTCTCTCTCTTTTTACTTTATTTTCCTTAACTCTCTCTCTCTCTCTCTCTCTCACATAATTGATGTTGGCACTCAATAAAAGTGCATTGCTGTGATTAAACTGAAAGTCCCCTTTGCTGTGTGTCTTTTGCACTCCGAGATCGGGAAAACGAACCATCACAATTCCCACTTGTACGAGCAGATCGTGACACTTCCATAATTTTTTCTTACATGCCCTAGCAGCCTCCTTAAATACTTCCTGAGAGACCTGACCCTCCTTCCAAAGATGATGCATCCTCTTTTTATTCCTAAGTTACTTCAAAATCTCCTTGCCCATCTAGGCTGGACGTTTGCCTCATCAACTTGTCTTTCTGCACACAGGGACAGTCTGTTCCTGTGTCCTCAAGATCTCTGTTTTGAAGCATGCCCATCTTTCCTGGACTGCTTTGTGTTTAAGGGCTGCTTCCCAAGGAAATCTCAGAAAAAGTCTCCTAAATACGCCAAAGTCTGCCCTCCAGAAGTCCAGTGTAAAAGTCTTATTGATGTTCCTCCTGATTTCACCAGATATCAAGAACTCTATAATTTCATGATCACTATGCCCCGAGTGGCCTCCAACCACCACATCTCCCACCAGCCCATCTCTATTTGTGAACAACAGGTCTAACATAGTCCCTCCCCTGGTGGGCTCACCCACCATCTGTGACAAAAAGTTGTCCTCCACCCACTCTAAAAACTTCCTGGACTTCCTCTTTTCTGCTATATTAAGTTCCCAGCAGACATCTGGTAAGTTGAAGTTGCCTACAAGAACAAGGGCTGATGATCCTGAAACATTCTCTAGCTGCTTATAGAATAAGTTGTCCACCTCTTCTTCCTGGTTGGGTGGATGATAACAGACTCCCACTAGGATGCCAGCCTTGTTAGCCTTCCCCTTAATTCTTACCCATAGGCATTCAACTCCATCATCATTAGATTCAATATATATGGCGTTAAAAGCCTCCCTAATATAAAGGGCCATCCCTCCACCTCTTCTCCCTTTCCTGTCTCTTCTGAACTTATTGCCACTCAGTGCAGTGCTCCAACTATTTGAGTCATCCCACCACGTTTCTGTGATGGTGACTACATCATAGCTTTGCTGTTGCACCATGGTCTCCAGCTCTTCTTGTTTTCTCTTTGTATTCCTGAAGTTTCCCAAAACTGGCACCCTTAGGCCACCAAACAGCTTCAGCTGCATTGTTAGTGGAGGAATTTGTTAGAACTTTGCATCGATTCAACCCCTGAATCACCAGCATAAATTGAAAGGATTCCTTTGCTAATTTACAGGATTCTGGCTAGTGATGGAAGATTAGATCAAGGCTACTTTTACTGCTTTAAACTGTATCATTTGATCTTGAGAGAGCCTCACCTATCAGGGGCAAGAAATATCCTTTGCACAAAGAGAAAAGACTAAGCAACATCTCATTGCAAACACTGCCTGGTATTTTTAAAAGATGTAAAAACTAGTAAGGTTGACTGTTCTTTCATAAATCACTCAAAATCTTGCATCTGAGGTTACCTAAGCACAGAGGTGTCAAGACCCCTCAGCCACTGAGCCAGAACAGCTGCTGGTGTTACTGGTATGTACATCCAGTTATGTTCAGCAGATGAAATCTGCTCCAAGCAAGAAATCTTGAAAGCAGGACCCAGCCCCAAAATCACAGTGAGAACAAAGATTTATCTGTTCCACATGTGAGAGTGGCAGAATGGTAGAACAGACCGCCCATCTTAGTTGGGAGAGTCAGGGGTTCCTCAAGAGGAAGGAAACCCGACTGGTTTACCTACAGGAAGACCAGAGAACGAGCAAACAGCACAGCAGAGGCTTTTGAGCAGGTGCAGAGAACTGTTGAGTGTGTGGAATAGAGGAACAACCTGAGGAACCACTTGTGCATCTCCTCAGAACTGTGAGTGCCACTTCCAAAAAGTAACCCTGTGTATTAGTTTGAAAGCAAACCAGTGAGAGACTCCAAGTCAGAACTACAATAGGAAAACTAAAATAAATGCAATAGTACAAAAACACTGACAGAGTCAGAATATAATCTGACAACCTGTTGGTCAGGGTGGTGGTAGCAGTTCGATTAAATGGTGGTTAAAGTTCTCTTGGAGTGATAGATGCAGCCCTGTTAAAACAGTGATCCTTTAGAAGGATGTGGTTTTCCTCTGAAGGTCCAGTGGTGGTGTAGAAGGGTCTGATCTTCCTCTGGGAATCAGTGGGAAAAGGCTGCCTTTGGTGTTCCAAATCTCAGATTATATCCAGGTATGAATTTTTGGCTCCTCTCCCTGAGTGGAGCATCTCACAATGGGATGATGTAATTTTATCAGTCATGCAGTGTGACTCAATGGCCCATTAGCAGAAGATATTCCCCTGGAGGGAGGATGGGTCATGTAAGAGATAAAGAACACTGCCCCATCTGGTTTTTAACAGATGGTAATAGAAATGCATACCTTTGGTTACATCTTGCATTGTAACCTAAGACACCTTGACTAGGATTTCTACAAGACCCGGTATACTATATATGTACAAAGTACTATTCATTGTAATGGGATCAAGCTACTGGACTCAATTTGAATCTCCTAAAAAGTCCCAGCTACAGTTAAGTAGTGACAGAAAGTATTACTTAATGGTGTTTAACAGTTAGATGTTGGGACTGCTACAAACAGCTGACTTCTAAAGCTACAAAATATAGAGAATGTACAGCATGGCATAATAAGAACAAACTGCTCAATTTATCAGCTTTAGTGTCATATAAGCTTCACTTAATTTTTCAAACACTGCACTAGAATTTACATAGGAACAAGAGATGCCAGACAGTGCTGTCTGTGTGTTTTTGAGGCTGACAAGAGGAGCACGACTCCCAGGTGACTGTAGAACTGCTCATCTTTCCATTTACTTGCTAAGGAAGCAATACATATTACTTAACACCTGGTTTAATAAATCCTTAAAGCAAAAAGGCTATATCTGTATATATATATAATTTTAAAAGGGTTTATAGCTGGATATATATGCTTAAAAGTTTCTCCATAATAATATTTCAGTAATATATAGAATTTAAAATTTTTGTTGCTTATGCAACTATGAATTAATTCTAAGCTAAAATCAATGAAACTATTTCTTATTAACACAGTTTTCTGTATGAACACCAAGAACCCTTCAGTTTCCCCCACAATCTCCACTCTTACAGGCTAACAGAAATTTTGCTCCTTCTTCTATTTTCAGGCCCCCTGCAAACCTACAGATTGCTACAAAAGACAATGTTCCTGTACTGACTGTTCATACCTTTATTTTTAGCAAACATTTACTCCTCAAAGTATTTTACAAATGGCTGAGGAGCTATGGCCACACTTTACAGATGAGGCAGTTAAAATTTATCTAAAGAGTGTCTTTGGACACTTTTCCATGGAGGAAAACAGGTGTTTCGATAGCCATGGGAATTTTAAAAGCCTGATTTTTTTGTGTGTATCTTTCTTGACTCTGATTGACCTTGGGATGTCCAAAAGTGATTTCCCTGAAGCTCACTGCTGAGTAATAAAACATCTCTGCAGAGTTCTCCAGCATCCATTAAGACAGGAGCTCACACTGCAAGGGTTACTGCATGAGACCCTCTCTACAGGCCAGCCACCTCTTCTGGAAATCAGTCAGGGACTTCCAGAATAGCCACTAAAAGGCAAATACAAGATTTGCTTTTGTAAGCCTTAAAAAATCCAGGGTTCTTCTCAACATCTTCTCAATGGTCTATCTGTTTGAAATTATAAGAAATATCATTAATTGAAAGATCAGATTAGCACATTATTACCATATGCGCTACAGTGGGTTAAAAATGTGGGAGAAATTCAGACCTTCATATTAGCTCCCTTTGTCTTTCAGAATTTTCTTCCAAGGCAAAACAAGACAATCTTCTGGCAAACAACTTTCCTAAACAGTAGGACATCAAGATTTTATTATTCCACACATCCCTGTTGATAGCACTGAATTTTGACTGTGAATTCTAACAAACTGAGCCAGCCAGCTCTCATTTTAAAACTTCATAACTGTTCAAGACCCCAGAAGCTCCAGGTCTGCTCCTGAGAAATGCCAAGCTCAGCCCAGCAGATCCAGGGAACAAGGCCACTGGCTGCCTGACACAACTCCAAGGACTGGCCAAGAGCTGGCACTGACGGCTTGGTGCCTCCAGCACTGCAGCACTGAGTGCTGGAGGGCAGGGCACAAAGCTCTGCTCCTCCTCCACACCAAAGGCTAGGGGGATGATTTCAGTCTCATGGAAAGGTTTTACAACATACAGTTTTGGAGACTGTAGAAAAGTATCTATCAAAGGCTGGACCAATTTATTAATAAACAAAGCAACTGAAATTCTTAGGACCTACAGCTGTGTTAGGTCAAATAGAAAAGCTTCACATCTTCCAGTCTATTTATGAGGCATTCAGATTTCCTTCTATACAGTAACTCCAAATGATTTGGAAATCTAAAACACGCTTCACTTTCCAACACAAGTTGAATTTGATGAACGTAACTTACTATGTACACAGATGTTGTGGAAACATTAAAAGTTAGCTATTAATGGTAATATTGAAAATGTAGAAGGCAGTTCTGTTTTCATTAAGTTATCCCTATTCATAAAGTATGTTTGAAAATAAAGCTGAGTCGCTAAAATACTTAACAGAATCATGAAAAGAAAAAAGTAAAAAAAAAGTAAACCCCAAACCATTTCCAACAACACACAAAAAATTTACTACTTGATCGAGTCTTAAATGCATCTCTAGTATGAAGCCTACAGGTGAGCATATAGATATTCCCCCTGTTATAAATGAACAGAGCCAATTTACAATTAATTAATAAATTTTATTGAGAATGGCAAGAAAGCAGCGCTGGGCGGCTGTTAAAGACTGCGCTCTAACAAGGCTCGCAGATTACATTCACAGTTTGTCTTGGTTTTATACTGTTGCAGGTCTCACTTCCCTTCAGTTCCCTCCCAGTTTTGTTTCTTCAGTTTTTTGTCTTCAAGATTGTACTGCACAGACTCTCCGCTGTTGCTAGGGGTCTTCTTCCCCTTTTGGGGGTCGCTGGATGGAAGGGACTTATCTTCTTCAATGACCTTGCATTCCACTTTCCTTTAGCACAAGTGTACATTACTAAAGCATCAAGCAAGCAAGAAGAAGCAGCTAATCTTATACAAATAATCACATCCTGTTCCATCCTGTCTCTATCTTTATTTATCATCATTGCAGATGGACTTATCTATTGTAACCCTATCTACCTTGTAAATCTGCCTCAACAGAGCTGACATTTATCAAACACGAATCACGTACACATATTTTACACACCTTTCTGGTTTTGTGAAGACAAGCCTACTCCCATTATGATAGAAAATCTGTAATTTTCTATCAATCACTTTAGTATCAGATCCACAATTAACACAAATCAAGACTTTGCAGTCACCAAAATAATGATGATATAACACATGCACTCAATAATTAACATTCAAATGGTAACTATGCCTGTAGGGACACTATAGAATGCTCTGAACACAACAATTGTATCTTAGGAGCTACTTTGACAATTTAGTACACACCAAATATTTTAACATCCACACAATAAACAATTGCTTTTAACACTCAGAGCAAGTGAACATGGTTTTTTTGGTTTTGTTTTCTTTTATACTTCGGGCATAAATAGCATAAAGAGAGGCTCAATAATACTATAACATTCACCCACAAAACACTTTGGGTGTTAATGCTTATAATAAACACTACATGAGACTTAAACCCTGGGTTTAATAAGGACAGATTCCCTGAGCAAGCCCCTAAACAAAGCAACTCATGTGCACAAGGCACTGTGTCTGACTAATATGTAGGTGGTGGGACTTCAACGCTGTTACAAACGAGTGTTTGAGATCACTTACAAAATCACTGGCAAGGGCATGAGCAAAAGTCTGATTTAATATTGAGCAACAAAGGGAGACATTCATTGGCAAGACTCACTCTACTACTTACAGGACAGTTAAAGCACAACAAAGAAAAACAAGAAACGACAAAACCAAACAAAATCCATCAATCAAAACAGAAATGAACTGCGAACTATCTAGGGATGGGTGTATGGGTGTGTGTTTAGGTGTGTATGTTCAAGAAGACAGTGTGGGCAAGCCTAACAATTTAACATAAGAAAAACACTTAACTTAAACTTAAGTTATAACTTAACCTTAAGAATATAACAGAGGAATAACACTTACTAGCATTTAACTTAACTTATAGCTATAACTTTGAAGTTATACTTAGCAACTCAGCCGAAGAACAACACTTAGAAACACTTAGCTTACAACTTATGTTTAACAACTTAGCAAAAGAACACTTGGCAGCATTTAAGTAGGTTTATAATGTAACTTTACTTACAGGCCTTACTTACTGAGATATCAAGGTACTTAAACATCTAAGAAAGCAGTATTTCTCCCAAATTTGCTATAGCATATGCGCAGGGGCACACACCCAGACAGAAACAGTCAGTGCAAGCAAGGTACCTGTGAAAAATTCCCCCTCAGAGGTCAGTGACATACTTACTTCGGATACCTTTGCATCTCCCGATGGGAGAAGGATCAGGCCTTGAGGAGTAAGGATATCAGCCCAGGATATGGGGTTTTTTTTGTGATCCTCCAAGTATAGCAAACTTGAGAGTTTGCTAGTTCTGAGAAACATCCCACTCAGAGGGAGTTGCTGGTCACAGGACCGCTGAGGTTCCAGGAGAGCTCAAAAGGGTCTCACTTTGCACTGCTGTTTATAAGGTTGCAAGAGAGTGTGCTTTAGTCATAACAATGTTTCATCCTAGCCATAGTTTGGGTCAGCGCTCTCTGAAAGAGTGAGAACAGGAATGTTATGCCATTCAGGCAAGAGGAATATTTTCCTAGGATGGTCATAAGGAAAACAGGAACTTGTTAAAAAACAGCAGTTTCTGGGAGCAGACAGTGTTTCTGATAAGCTTGGGAAGAGCTGAGCCCAGGTGGTATTTTCAAGGCTAGGGCCTAACAAGCATTTTTCATATCACACTGCAGCCTGGAAAGGAGGAGGAAAGAATGCACCACCACAAACCTACGGCCTGAGACTTGAACTCAAATCATTTGACACTCACTTATATAGTTTTACAATTATATTTAATGCATTACAATAGAAAATACCAAATTATATCATGACTAGTGGTTACTTTTTATAACCCTATTATCACACTCATTTTTTACAGTTATATGACCACTTTATAACTATATTATATTATATTGTAGAGCTTATGGTTAAATATACCTTTTATACCTTCAGTAGTGTCTTAATAAAATCCTAGGATTCTTGCCCTGAACACGCCGGATCAAGGGATTGGAAGATCTCCCCAAATACCTTTGGTGCGCACTGAAGTCTTCTTGATTCCCTGAATCCATGGAGCATCAGAAGCAGGGTCCCATCTGTGATGCCAAAAATGTTGGGATAATTCAAGCTCTCAAACACTATTTTTTTTTTTATTATTCCTAGTGCTGGATATATGTGGGGTCACTCCCCAAACATGCACATCCACTTTCAAAACTTTTTTCTTATTTATACATTTTAGCAAATAAACAAATTAATGTTCATTGGCCATAAATTACATATTCACTAATTAGTATTCTATCTTCTATTGGTTATTGGTTTCTTGTTTCTCATGCTAGTTAGTCCACATTGTCATCTTTTTATTATCTTTTTCCCAGATAGAGAGGAATTTAGTAAAAGTGCTGAATTGTCTTAGTTTCTTCTTTATTTCTGGTTTC
Organism: Certhia americana; assembly: GCA_018697195.1. Taxonomy (NCBI): domain Eukaryota; kingdom Metazoa; phylum Chordata; class Aves; order Passeriformes; family Certhiidae; genus Certhia; species Certhia americana. The sequence continues at coordinate 7,530,359 of JAGMWU010000027.1, read as the reverse complement.
TGCGAAATGTCCTTGTAGTCTATAAATTCGGCATTCCTTGCTTCCAGCTTCAGCAATCTCTCTCTCCCAGACTTTGTTCATTGAAGCATATCAAGGTTGGTTTAGTAAAACTTAAAGATTTCCCCAAATTTTCCCAAACTGTATTCTCACAACAGCAGCTTATGCTGGTTACAGTGGAAAATAACACTGCTTATGATTAATTAATACAATTAATTAGAACATTTATTAGGACAGTTACATAATTTCCAACAGTAGAGTCTCTATCCTTGCGGATATTTGCCACCTGGCCGTTTGCACCACACTCGAGGTGGCCCTGCCCTGAGCAGGGTCCTGAGCTGGGGGATTTCCAGGGTCCCTTCACCACTCATCAATTCTCTATGCAGAAAATAGTTTAAAAACCACACAGCTTGAACTTCTTGTGATACAGAGTCAATTTTATTAAATCTGTGGATTCTCCACCCTCCCTCTGATTGCTGAATGATGTGAGTAAAGGTGTGTTCAGGGCGCCCTGATGGGCCCCTGTAATGGTTTACCACTGATTGGACAATTTTGTAATACTGACACCTGATTAAATCAATGAAAAGGGTGGGTACGCCTCTAGTGAATACACATTTTGACAGGAGAGTCCAGAAATAGCTCTTCTGCTTTCCGGTGGGGTGAGTTGCAAGAGCCTCAGCCTGGCTGTTCCCCATGGCCAGGCTGGGCTGGGCTGAACTTCCCCCAGACCCCCCCCCTCCTCCTGGCAGCAAAAGGAGATTGGAAAGGCAGTGAGGGAGGGGGGGGGGGGGGGGGGGAGGGAAGGCTCAGCCCAGTCCTGGATGCTGAGATCTGTTACTCTAAGACGGCTCCACACGGCAACCAAGGGCAGAGCCAGGCCCGGTGGCAGAGAAAAGGGGGGGTGTTCAGCCCTGGCGTGAGACATCTGAAGCCTGACCGGGCTGGAAAAAAAGCTCCTAGCCTCCCTCTCAGCATAGCTGGAACTGGAAGGCAGCAGCAGGCCTTGAGATCCTGGCCCAGTTCCAGCACAACTGCAATGCATCACGTGACTGCCTTGTACCAGCTGTGGCCTGTGTGAATTTCTTTTTCCTGACCAGATGAAACTTCCAAAGCATGAATCATACCCAGAGAAAGAAAAGGAAAACCGGATGAAATGTAGAAGGACACATCATGAGACTTGATGTCGGGGAGGGTGAGAGGAGAATCTTAAATGGCAAGGAAGATTAAAGGAGTGGCCTGGTAAAGTTGGACTTCTCTTGTAAGGCCATAGAGAATGGACTGAATACCCTGTAACCTATGGAGTGTTTGTTAGGGGTATGCAAAGTCTAGTCATAGTTGTGAGCTGCTGGAGAAAATTGAACAGAGGAAGACCAAGGAAGTGAGAGATGAAGCTTTGTTCATTGAGAGAAGAGGACCTCTGTTCCTTGAGATGAAGAGAACTGTTGTTTTATACTAGAAGAGGCATCCTTAAACTGTACCCTAATAAACTGATATGGCCCATGAACTGCTGTGGCAGGCTGTTTCATGGGAGGGACTTCACAATGGCAGCATTTCTTTCCCCCGAGCGGGCCAATTGTGGAGTGTGGAAGCAAGAGAACTGGTATCTTGTGGAAAATCTCTGTGGTACCCAAGAGAGACTCCTTTCTCCTTGATGAATTGAGAAATGATTATTTTAAGGGTGATATCTGACTGAGAATCCCAAGTTTTGTCTTTTTATATTGTAGTAAGGAAGGGAATAAGTTTCATTCTGATTTTTTTTTTTTTTTTTTTTTTTTTGTGTTAGTTAATAAAGTTCTATTCCTTTTAAGTTTAAGCCTGCTTTGCTCTTGATTGGGAAATTTCAAATTGGCAAATCAAAACTGAGATATGCAATTGGTGTTTCAGCCCACTTTCAAACTGAAACCACGACAAAATTGGTGCATCGGCCGGGAAACGAACAAAAGCCACAACACCAAGGAAGCTGCCCGCCAAGAAGAAAAGGATTATGCTGCTTGCTGGGGGGAGGGGAACTCTCTGGGAGAAGTAACGGTGTTTAAATTAGAAGCCAAAAATTGGGACCCCTTAGATTGTCTCCCACCCCTATATCCACTAGCACCTAATGCACACCCTTCACCCCCTGATGGGCCTAGTCAAAATACCTGTTGATGAATGGCTCAGCAGGAAGAATTAAAAAAGGAAGAACAAGCAGTATCACTATGTCCCCTTTGATAGATTACATTGGGAGGGGCACAGGGTGGAATTGGGCTTGTAACTGTCCCACTCAACTCCTCAGAAGTGAGATCATTCAGAAAGAAAATGCGAGGTCTACTAGAAGATCTTATTGGATTGGCAGAACAAGTAGACCAGTTTTTAGGGGCTAATATTTATACTTTGGATAAAATGCGATCTATACTAAACCTTCTGTTTACATTCGAAGAAAGACAAATGATTTGAGCTGCAGGTATGAAAATATGAGACATAGAACATGTAAACGGCTCCTCTGGGGAGGATAAAATGCCATTACAGTGCCCAGTGTGGGACCATAATAACTCCAGGGGGAGGCAAAACATAGAGGAGAACAGACCATTAATTATCATGGGAATTAAAGAAGCTGCTCCCCGAAATCAGAACACCCATAAGGCATTTGCAGAGCAGCAAAAGAAGGAGGAAACTTCAACTGAATGGCTGGAAAGGTTAAAAAAGATTATGAGACAGTCCTCAGGAATGGACACTGATACAGAGGCTGGACAAACACTGTTAAAAGTGACCTTTGTCACCCATTCATGGCCAGATATAAGAAAGAAGTTAGAAAGATTGGAGGATTAGTAAGACAGAGGGCTGAATGACCTCTTAAAAGAAGCCCAAAAGGTATAAGTACGGAGGGACAAGGAAAAAGCAAAGGCAAAAGCTAAGGTAATGGCAGCTACTATAGCCGAAGGAAACCACAAGTCAAAGAGCCATTCCTTTGAGGAGGTGAGGCCCCAATTGAGCCAAAATGGGGGTGGGGGGTGCGAGGGTGGTGTTGTTTCAGCCAGATTTTAAGGCAAACAAATCTCCCTGGGGAAAGAGTCCTAAGGGGGAAAGAAGGGAAGTGAATACCCGCAGCCCCATCTGTCACTATTGCAAGGAAATTGGACATATATGATGAAACTGCCTACAGAGAGAAAAGGATGTGAAAGTCTTCAAGTATGTTCAAGAAATAGACAAATAGGGGGGTCAGGGGTTCTATCTCCTAGGGACAGAATATCAACAGGAGCCCCTGATAACATTAAAATTAAGTCCTCAGGAGGAGGAATTTGAGGTTTTGGTAGATACAGAGGCAGAGAAGATGTGTGTGCAAAATCCCAACAGGATGCGAGAAAAGCCAAGATACAATTCAAGTAGTAGGGGCAAAAAGGGAAGGATTTAGAGTACCAATCATAAAAAGTATAGTGTTTGAAAGAACCCACAAGACAGGAATGGGAGACATTTTATTTTTACCAGGGGCAGGAATTAATCTGCTGGGAAGGGATTTGCAAGTACAATTAGGCATAGGGGTCCTTCCAGAGAGGAATAAAATGGTAGTTAAACTCCTCAGGCTAAAGGAAGAAGATGAAAAGCAAATCAAAGAAGTGGTTTGGGCCAAACCTGGAAATAGGGGTAAGTTAAACATAACCCCTATAATAATTGAAATAACCAACAAAGATTGCCCAATTCATGTACGGCAATATACTCTGTCTCTCGAAGGGGGAAAAAGGTTAAAAACTGTAATTCAAGAATTAAAGATGGAACTTTAGAGCTGTGCATGTCTCCCCACAATACTCCCATACTACCAGTAAAAAAGTCAAACGAGATATACAGGCTTGTCCAAGACTTGAGAGAAGTAAACAAGAGAACTATAGATTGATATCCAGTACTACCAAATCCCTATACATTGTTAAGCAAAATTCATCGCACTAATTGTTCAGTGTGATAGATCTTAAAGATGCTTTTTGGACCTGTCCCCTTGCAGAGGAAAGCAGGGATAGATTTGTTTTTGAATGAGAAGATCCCAATATAGGAAGAAAGCAACAATTAAGATGGACCAAATTGCCCCAAGGATTTACTAAATCCCTTAATTTATTTGGACAAGACTTAGAAGAAGTACTGCAATGCTTCCCCATAATACCAGAGGTAAAACTTATCCAATATGTTGATGACTTACTTCTCTCAGGGGAGGATGAGGAAAAGGTCTGAAAATCCACCATATCACTGTTAAACTTTCTGGGGAACCAGGGGCTTCGGGTATCAAAAGAAAAGCTCCAATTTGTAGAGAATGAAGCAAAATACTTAGGGCATATCATAAACCAGGGGACCTGGTGATTAAATCCTGAAAAGATTGCCAGAATAACTTCACTTCCTCAACCAAAACCTAAAAAGGAAATCAGAAAACTCTTGGGGTTATTATGATATTGTAGAATATGGATTGAAGGATACACCCAAGCTGTTAAGTTCCTGTATGAAAAACTGGTAAAAGAAGAGATTACATGGGAAAAAGAAGATGAGCAGAAATTTGAATGTTTAAAACAAAAATTGATTAGTGTTCCTGCTCTAAGCCTCTCTGCATTAGATAAACCCTTTTAACTATTTGTAGATGTTGAAAATGGGGTAGCCCATGGAGTCCTAGATCAAGAGTGGGGAGGGGTCCAGAAAGCCAGTGGCTTACCTGTCAAAATCGCTGGATCCTGTTAGTAGGGGGTGGCCCATCTGTATCCAGGCAGTAGCTGCCACTGCCTTACTAGTAGAGGAAAGCAGAAAATTAACTTTTGGAGGAAGACTAAAGGTGCACACCCCAGATGCAGTCAGAAATATTTTAAATAAGAAAACTGAAAAGTGGCTCACTGACTCTCGAGTGTTGAAATATAAAGCAATTCTAATAGATAAAGATGATCTAGAATTAGTTACAAATAAACACCTTAATCCTGCTCAGTTTTTGTATGGAAAATCAGTAGAAGAACTAGTGCATAATTGCTTAGAAGTTATAAACTACCAGACCAAAGTGAGGGAGGATTTGACTGACCAACCCCTGCAAGGGGGGAAACAATTATACATCAATAGATCCTCAAGGGTAATTCAGGGGCAGCGAATGTCAGGATATGCTATCGTAGATGAAAAATTAGTGACCATAGAAAAGAGAAAGTTACCCCCCTGATGGTCAGTTCAAGCATGTGAATTGTATGCTTTGAAATGAGTCCTTGAGATATTGACACAAGAAAGGGGGACAATATACACTGATTCCAAGTACGCCTTTGGAGTGGTGCATATGTTTGGGAAAATCTGGGAAGAAAGAGGACTGCTAAACTCAAAAGGGAAAGGATTAATTAATGAGAGACTCATCTCAAATGTTTTAGAGGCCTTACAGTTGCCAGAGGAAATTGCTGTTGTACATATTAGGGGGAATCAAAAAGACACCTCCTTAAAAATAAGAGGGAATAACTTAGCAAATTTAGATGCTAAGAATGCAGCTGAGTCGAAGGAGGAGAAAGTGATGATGATATTGACTCCTACTAGACAAATTCAATATATACCAATATTCAGTAAAACTGAAGAAAAGGATGTCCTTAGAATAGGAGCAAAAAGGAGAAATTAAGGGAAATGGGTGTTATCTGATGGGAGGCAGCTATTAAACAAACCATTGGTGAGGAAAATATTTGAAAGTATATATGGTAAAAGTCGCTAAGGTACACAAGAACTATGTGATCTGTTCCTGAGAAACTGGGGTTGCATAAGAATTTATGGAAAAGCCAAACAAATTACTGAAAAATGTGCAATATGCCAGAAAGTAAACAAAAATCACGAGGAAAGCCTGCCCAGGAGGGCGAGAATTAGCCTTATGACCTTGTCAAAGCATTCAGGTAGATTTCACTGAACTCCCCCTGGTGCAAGAGTGGAAATTCTTATTGTTAATAATAGATAATTTAACCCATTGGGTAGAGGCAGTGCCAGTAGTCAAAGCTACTGCCAACTTGATATGCAAAACTCTTTTAGTACTAATCATTCTCTGATATGGAATAGTAAATCACATTGACTCAGATCAAGGGACACATTTCACCTCTAGAACACTACAGCAAGTAGTCCAAGCTTTAGATATAAAATGAAAATTACACACTCCATAGAACCCACAAAGTTTGGGGTGGGTTAAAAGGATGAATCAAACTCTCAAGAAAACTCTAAGCTTATGACAGAACCCCAAATGTCATGGATCAAGTGCCTACCCCTAGCTTTGTTAAGAATTAGAACACAGCCTAGATCAGACTTGAATGTTTCACCTTATGAAATGATGCTTGGTTTACCTTTTTTAATTTCACCCAATAGTATGGCCACTTATGAAGAAGGGGAGCACAGTGTCAAGAAATATGTCCTGCCCATAGCAAAAACTCTAGAAGAATTCCAGAAAAAGGGAAGAATTCCTCAGACTGCTACTCTAGATTTCAAAATTCATAATGTTAACCCTGGGGACTGGGTGATGGTTAAATCATGGAAAGACCAACCATTAACCCCCAACTGGGAAGGTCCTTTTCAGGTGCTGCTAACCACCGAATCGGCGGTACGAACTGCAGAATGAGGATAGACCCACAGTACCAGAATAAAAGCACCAGTAGAAGAGCCCCGCGACTGGAAAATTGTCACTTCCACAAAAAGACTGAAAACTACTTAAAAGCAAGACACACAAGCTCAATGTCGCAAGTAAAACTACAAGCAACTATATATCAATCCAAACTAGGAGGGAGTTCTCTGCGGGCTTTATCAATGTTTTCGTATTCCTAAAGGCCAGAAGCTTTCCAAACACTGGGGCAGTGGTTTAATACCTCCCCAACTGGGGGGGGGGTGTCATGGGTTGCACTGCAAAATTTAGCCAACACTGTGCATTCTATCATCATCTGCTAAACGGGGGAGGGGGAGGAGGGGGCAGGCAGGCAACTGTCTGTCAATGGGCCAACTGTCAATAAACCTGCTGAGGCAGTTTTCTTATCTCTTCCACAACCCAGTCTCCCTCCAGGGAGATATCTTTGGCTAATGGACCATTGAGTCTCACTGATAAAATTATATCATCCCATTGAAAAATACTCCATCGAGGGGGAGGAGCCAAATATTCTTACCTAGATAAAAATCTGAGAGTTGGAACACCAAGCAGCCTTTCCTCTGAATTCTCAGAAAAAGACCAGGCCCATCTATCACCACTAGACCTTCAGCAAAAAACTCCACTTTTCTACGAGAGCATCACTTCAACAGAGCCACATCTGCCACTAGGACTGCAGCCACCATTTAATCAGACTGCCACCAACACCCTGACCCACAGGGTGTCAGGTTGTATCCTGACTCTGTCAGTGGGTTTTGTTTGGTTTTTTTGTTTGTTTCTTTTTCTCCATTGTAACATTGCATGTGTTTTGGTTTTATTGTTTGTTTTAGTTCCCATGATAAAGAATTGTTATTCCTATTCCCATATATTTTCCTGAGAGCCCCTTAATTTCAAAGCTATAATAATTTGAAGAAAGAGTTTAAATTCTCTCTTCCAAGGGAGGCTCCTGCCTTCCTTAGCAGACATCTGTCGTTCAAACCATGACGGGGGGAACAGATATATACAGATTAACAAGCACCAGATCCATAAACAATCTTAGAATTTTTGCTTTTGCCTGTGATGTGCAGAAAGAACAACCATTAACCCTCTTTTCTGAGATATCTCTCAGATTTATTCTGCACCACATATCCAGTCTGATTCATCCCAATACCAGACATACTAAGTTATGTGTAAATGTTTAAATTGTCTTGTGGATGTGAATTATTAGTGCCTGTTGACTAGGAGACCTGAGGAATGGTAAGAATCTACAATTAAAGAGTAAAAAAAAAAAAAAAAAAAAGATTTGCCTGGAAATTGACAAAAAGGAAGTGGCAAGGAAATAGAGGGCAAGACCGGATTGGCCCCTGTACCTGCCACCAACATGATCATATACACCTGCTATGAGTTGTGGAGGTCAGTAAACCCTGAGAAGTTTTCCTTTTGTTAAGGAGACATAAGAGGCTTCTCTCACAAGATACCCTATTCTGTTATGCCAATGTACCCCTGTTCTGCTCCCTCAGTCGGCCCTGTTAACCCCCTCTCTGTCCCTGTGTCCCTCAGTCACTCCCTCTCAATTTCCCCATTGGCTCCCATACCCCAATCCTGCCTTTGTACTGCCCCATGCTCCCTGACAATTGGTCCCTGATGCTCTCCCAGCCCCCAGCACCCATATACATGAACCTGGACCCTTCCCATGAGCCTTGCCTTTGACCCTGGACTGTCTGCATGCATGGCTGGAATAAACATCTCTGTGATCCCATACAAAGGCCCTTCCTGCTTCTCTTTACCATCACCACATCAACAGCTATCCTGGCTGTAACATAACCCTGTGTCAATTTCACTTCAAAATTTGTATACAAAACTTAAACAGCAATTAAAAGAGGAAATAGATACCTTGAGATTGGGAAAAAAATCTTCTTGTAGAATTGGGGGAAATAATAAGAAAGGGGATTAACATAACCAACTCTTGGGTCTGTGGAGGGGCATTGTTGTTAGAAGAATGGCCAAGGAAAGGCAGTAGCTTAGGCCCAATTGAACTCCTTAAGTGGAATCGGACAAATATAAAGGAGGAAAACCAACCAGAAAAGTTGATTTTAAGTTCAACAGTGATAGGGGAAAAATGTCTCTGACGCACTGGGAAAGATTTTCTTAGCGACGTAGGAAATACTCCCTGTAAGAGATACAAAGTAAGTAATGGAACTTTCGCATAGTGGATCCCGGAAGAACCAACTCAGTATTGGACTCAAAGAAAAACAAAAGAAAGAAACTGCAACTATAAAAACCAAATCGAACTTTTTCAGGCAAGGATCCCTATTATGGGATCCATAAAATATCTAAATTCTGGGAAAACCTGAATAACCAAAGAGAAGAATACTGGAGTGCACCACATGGCTTATTCTAGATATGTGAGAAAAGGGCTTATCTGAAAATTCCTCCCTTATGGAATGGAAGCTGTACTCTAGGAGTTATACATCCAGGATTTTTCCTATTGCCAAACCAAGGTGGAGATAATTTGGGAATACCAGTATATGACACCTTAAAAAGAAATAAGAGAGAACTAATTGGAGAAATTGGGGGATACCAAAAGTGGGGCAATTAAGAGTGGCCATCTGAACAGATAATACAGATATATGGTCCAGCTACCTGGGCACAAGATGGGAGTTGGGGTATCAAACTCCAATTTATGTGTTAAATCGCATCATGAGACTCCAAGCAGTTGTAGAAGTCATAACAAATGAAACAGACAGGGCCATGGAATTAATAGTCAGTCAACAAAGGCAAACAAGAGTTGCTGTATATCAAAATCGGTTAGCACTAGACTATTTATTAGCAGAAGAAGGAGGAGTTTGTAGAAAATTTAACACATCCAATTGTTGCCTACAAATTGATGATAACAGGGATGCAATTTTGGATATAGCTAAAAACATCCGGAAAATAGCCCATGTACCACTGCAGAAATGGGAATCTATTATGAACAAAGGATGGTTAGATAATTTCTTTGGAATAACCTGGTGTAAAAAAGTAGGATTTGTAATACTATGTGGAATAACAGGTCTAATTTTTCTTCCATGTTTGATCCCATACTTCATTCTATTAATTACTTACGTGGTCCCAAATATGCAAATAATTACAATACCCACCAATCCAAAGTCAGGAACCATAGGACAAAACCAGAAAATTATGATAGTAAGAAAAGTTAAAAGTTATTAAAATGAGGCATTTAAGATCTATGAAAGGTATCAGTATGCCAAGAGTATAGAAGTTCAAAATCTGTAGCTCAAGCCAAATACAGTAAGAAAGACTAAGAGAAGGGATTGTTAAAAATTACTAGATAATGTTGGCTTTTGCATTTATGTATTGGCTTTTGCATGTTGTTATTGATCATAAATATTTAGATATGGTATGCATTATAATTCCTTTTAGTTGCTTGTTAATATGACATAATCTCACAGCTTATGTATGCATTGTACTGCTTTTAGAAATAGTAGTGTAATAAACATATCTATGTGTTGCTTATAGAAATGGTAACACAATAAATAGACCTTAACAAAACATAAGATGTGAGAAAGCTTTTGTGCAACTAAAAGAACTGTGTAAGATCATCCATTAATTGACCAGTCCAAGTGATAAGATGACAGTGGCACAAGACAGAGCACTGGAGAGGATGGGAGAAATCATTATTTTTTCTTATCAAGAGGAGTGTGAAACAACAGAAATGAAATCACGGGAAGAAATAAAATTTATTGATGTCATACAGAGAAGCAAAGATGAGAAACATCAAACACAAAGAACCACTGCAACATCAAAAACTTCCAGGAATGTTTAAATAATGTATAAGCTAATGAATATGCATGTAATCCCAGAAATGTACCAGTATATAGAGACCTTGATTTTAAGTGTTTGGTGTGCTCTTTGGCTGTTCATCAAAGGCACCCCAGCACTGGAAATATTGTCCTTTATTATTATTATTATTATTATTATTATTATTAAACTTTTAAAAATTATGAAGCGTGAATTTTGTTTTTCACAGAAGTGTGCTGACTCCCTGGGGCCCAGGTACGGGACATCACCGAAAGACTTCCTGGGCTGATTCAGCCCACTGATTATTACCCACTGTTGATGCTCCAGGATGGTAGTGATGAGATAGAAAAGAGGAGTGTTAGGGCAATTAAAAGGGACTTTAGGGTACTGGGTTAAGTGGTTGATAGGGCAGGGGCACAGGTAGTCTTTTCCTTGGTTCATTTGGTGGCTGAAAAAAATGGGGAAAGGAATAGGAGAGCTCACATTATTAACAAATAGCTCAAGGGTTGGTGTCATCAACAGAATTTTGGCTTCTTTGATCATGGGGCAACTTTTACGGCGCCTGGCTTGCTGGAACCAGATGGGCTCCATCTCTCTGTTAAGGGCAGAAGGATTTTAGCTTATGAATTGGCAGAACTTGTTGAGAGGGCTTTCAGCTAGGTTTGAAAGGGGAAGGGGACTCAGTTGAGCTGTCTGGAAGCAGGCCCAAAAGTAGTAAGCCTGAGTTACAGGTGAAATCAATAGCCCAGCTGAGGTGCATGTATACCAATGCATGCAGCATGGATAACAAACAAGAAGAGCTGGAAGCCATGGTGCAACAGCAAAGCTATGATGTAGTTGCCCATCACAGAAATGTGGTGGGACAACTCACATAACTGGAGCACTGCACTGGATTGCTACAAGCTCTTCAGAAGAGACAGGAAAGTGAGAAGAGGTAGAGAGGTGGCTCTTTATATTAGGGAGGCTTTTGATGCCACAGGTATTGAAACCAATGATGATGAAGTTGAATGCCTATGAGTAAGAATTAAGGGCAAGGCTAATAAGGCTGACATCCTACTGGGAGTCTGTTATTGTCCACCCAACCAGGAAGAAGAGGTGGACAATTATTCTATAAGCATCTGGAGAATGTTACAGGATCATCAGCCCTTGTTCCTGTAGGTGACTTCAACCTGCCAGACATCTGCTGGGAACTTAATACAGTAGAAAAAAGGCAGTCCAGGAAGTTTTTAGAGTATGTGGAGGACAACTTTTTGTCGCATCTGGTGAGTGAGCCCACTGGGGAGGGACTATGTTAGAGGTGTTTTTTGTAAATAGAGATGGGCTGGTGGGAGATGTGGTGATTGGAGGCCACTTGGGGCACAGTGATCATGAAATTATATAGAGTTCTCAATATTAGGTGAAATCAGGAGAAGCATCAATAAGACTTTTATATTGGATTTCTGGAGGGCAGACTTTGGCTTATTTAGGAGACTTATTCAGAGAGTTCCTTGGGAAACAGCCCTTAAACACAAATGAGTCCAGGAAAGGTGGATGTGCTTCAAAACAGAGATCTTGAGCGCAAAGTAGCAGGCTGTCCTGGTGTGCCGAAAGATGAGTCGACAGGGCAAGTGTCCAGCCTGGAAGTGAAACGAGGTTTTGAAGGAACTCAGGAATAAAAAGAGGATGTATCATCTTTGGAAGGAGGGTCAAGTGTCTCAGGAAGTATTTAAGGGGGCTGCTAGGGCATGTAGGAAAAAAAAAAAATGAGGGAGGCCAAAGCTCAGTTCGAACTTAAAAAGGCGACTACTGTAAAGGATAATAAAAAATGTTTCTACAAATATATTAATGGTAAAAGGAAGAGTAAAACCAACCTTTGTTCTCTATTGGTTGAGGGAGGGAACTTAGTAACTGTGGATGAGGAGAAGGCAAAAGTGCTTAATGCCTTCTTTGCCTCAGTCTTTGGTGGGAGGTTTGTCCTCAGGATAACTGTCATTCTGGGTTGGTAGATGGTGTCAGGAAGCAGAATCATCCCCTTGTTATCCTAGAGGAGGCAGTCAGGGAACTGCTGAGACAATTGGATATTCATAAATCTATGGGACCAGATGGGATCCATCCCAGGATGATGAGGGAGCAAATGAGCTTGCAAAGTCACTCTCCATCATTTACCAACAGTCATGGCTCACTGGTGCAATTCCAGATGACTGTAAGCTGGCCAATGTGACAGCCATTCACAAAAAGGGTGGGAAGGAGGATACCAGTAATTATAGACCAGGCAGCCTGACCTCGGTACCTGGTAAGGTGATGGAACAGTTTAAACTGTCATCGCACAGCACTTACAGGATGGCCAGGGTATCAGACCCAGCCAGCATGGGTTTAGGAGGGGTAGGTTGAGGTTGGCAAACCTGGTCTCCTTTTACAACCAGGTGACTCCCCTGGTGGATGCAGGAAAGTCTGTGGATGTTGTCTATTTGGACTTGAGCAAGGCCTTTGACACTGTCTCCCACAGCATACTCCTGGAAAAGCTGGCAGCCCATGGTTTGGACAAGAGCACTCTTTGCTGGGTTAAGAACTGGCTGGATGGCCAGGCCCAGAGAGTGGTGGTGAACAGTGCTGCATCCAGCTGATGGCCAGTCAGCAGTGGTATCCCCCAGGGGTCCGTGCTGGGGACAGTCCTGTTCAATATTTTTATTGATGACATGGATGAGGGTATTGAGTCTTTCATTAGTAAATTTGCACATGACACTAAGCTGGCAGCGTGTGTTAATTTGTTGGAAGGTAGGAGGGCTCTGCAGAGAGACCTGGAACAGTTGGATGGATGGACAGAGCCCAATAAGATGAAGTTTAATAAGTCCAAGTGCCAAGTCCTGCACTTTGGCCACAATAACCTCCTGCAATGTTACAGGCTGGGGTTGGTGTGGCTGGACAGTGCCCAGGCAGAAAGGGACCTGGAGATACTGGTCAATAGCTGACTGAACATGAGCCAGCAGTGTGCTCTGGTGGCCAAGAAGGCCAACAGCATCCTGGCCTGTACCAGGAATAGTGTGGCCAGCAGGGCCAGGGAGGTAATTCTTCCCCTGTACTTGGCACTGGTGAGGCTGCACCTTGAGTATTGTGTCCAGTTCTGGGCCCCTCAGTTTAGGAAGAATGTTGAGATGCTTGAATGCATCCAGAGGAGGGCAATGAGGCTGGTGAGGGGCTTGGAACACAAGCCCTATGAGGAAAAACTGAGGGAGCTGGGGTTGTTTAGCCTAGAGAAAAGGAGACTTGGAGGTGACCTTATCACTCTACAACTTCCTGAAAAGTGTTGGGGGTTGTTATCTTTCACCAGGCAGCTACTGACAGAACCAGAGGACACAGTCTCAAGCTGCACCAAGGGAAATATAGGCTGGATATTAGGAAGAAGTTTTTTTCATGGAAAGAGTGATAAAGTACTTGAATTGTCTGCCTGGGGAGGTGGTAGAATCACCATCCCTGGATGTATTTAAAAGAGACTGGATGTGGCACTTGGTGCCATGGTCTAGTTGAGGTGTTAGGGCATGGGTTGGACTCGATGATCTTGAAGGTCTCTTCCAACCTAGTGATTCTGTAATTCTGTGAGCGTTGTACCCCCTGGGGGTTGTAGCTATGGAATGTGTTTTGTCTTTCTGCCTATCAGGGTAGCAAAAATGTCAGGAAAAGTACTAGGACTAGCTAAGAATACAATAATAGACTACAGAACTACAAATATATGTGTAAACAATATAGACAATATATAAAAGCTAAAATCATTCTGACAACACTAGGATGGGGAAATACAAATTCAAGTACCAGAATCAAAATATGTTGAGGCAAAGATTTTTGTGTTACAGGAATCAAATGAGTTGGAAGAAATCCCAGAGGAGGCAGAGAATGCTGTAACCTTGTTGATATAGGCAACTGAAATGCCTGGTTGATCAAAGGTGGTCAAACCAATAAGGATTACTCCCAAACCTGAAGCTAAGCCAGTGTGGTGGGTCTAGCGCAGGCTAAACACTAGTACACCCATTAGAATATACTTACTCATTTTCTGCTGTGAGATAGGATTAGGAGAAGAGTAAAGCAGGCTTAAACTTTAAAGAGTATAAAGAAAACTTTATTGACAGGATCAAAAGAATAATAAAAATCAGAATAAAACCTTTAGAACATTTCTCTTCTTCCCCCTACACCGTCTTTTCTTTCCTACTGACAATGTACAGAAACAACTTAGGATTCTCAGTTAGTTTTCTACCTCTAGAATAGTCTTTCTTCAGTTCACTTAGGGAGGGGAGTATCTCTTGCCATGCCATGGAGACTTTCCCACAAGAAAACAGTTCTTTCATGGCTTTTAATTTCCACAAATAGCAGCTGCCTGGAAATCTGCAATCTTGAAGTCCTTCCCATCTTTAGCAGCTTTTCCCACAGCTGCATTTATGGGCCACGTCAACTTATGGGGTACTATTTTAAGGATGAGCTGTTCTAAAACAAAGGTTCTCTTCATCTATCTCTAAAATCATCTTCATCTCTGGGAACAGAGGTTCTCTTCTTCTTCCCTTGGGGCAAAGGGTCTACATCACTCTTGTTTCTCTCTGTTCAAGCTTCTCATGGGATCACAGCTACTTCAACATCTGTTTGCTTCAGCACTGGATGCCTTTGTTCAGGTCTACAATTTGAACTCTCTATCCCTCCATATTTTTAATGAGTTACAGGGATATTTCAGTGTATCATAGTCCATCACCACAGTTTACAAGAGAATTTCAGCCTAAAAATAAGACATCTCATTCACCTCTCATATGGGACCTGACTACTTCTTTTACTGACTTTGGTGTCTCCATGTTGTTTCTTTATGTGTCTTCCTTTACTCTGTCCTTTTCTCTCACTCAGGAGAGGATTGAAGGTCAGCAGGTCTCATCTGTGCACTGAAAGAGTTAATATCTTCCCCCAGACCTGCAGAGCCACCCCTTGGTCTCAGCTGCATGATCTCCCACAGCTCTGGGACAGCCCCATGGCAACTTGTGGCTTTGCTGGGAGGTTTCTTCAGCGGCTGTGCTGGGAGGAGGGCGGGAGCAGCTAGGATCTCAGCAGTCAGACTGGGGCTCAGCTGCAACACACTTCAGGCCAACAGCTTCCCCTCCCCCTGCCCAGCAGCAGCCAGGTCCTGGCCCCTGCTGGCCCACGCGGGCCGCGGCAGAGCAGGCCTGGCTCGGACCATAGCTACTCCTGGGGCCCGGTAGATCCCGGCTCAGCTCAGGCCAGCGGTGGGGCAGGGGTTTTTAGCAGCAAGATGTTAGCAGCTGCAGCTCGGCCCAACCTCGGCTGGGGCCCTGCAGCCTCCTCTCCCCCACTTGGCCACAGTTGCCGGGAGTGGGGGAGCTTCTCTCTCTAAAGCTGGAAAAGAAATAGAGCGATTCACGGGGTTTTCATCTAAAAATGTGTGTTCACAAAGTCACATCTAACTTTTTTATTGGTTTAACAATGTGCCAGTATTCAAAATTAGCCACTGATTGGCTTTTTGTCAGGTCTAAAGACCTTCCAAAAGGAAGCTGCCAAGATCCTTACAGGGAATTGCTTCCATAACTGGTTCCTTTCCTTCCATACCAAAAAATAAATTAATGCAGAACCTGGACAGCCAGTAAGGCAAAACCAGTATCCTATTAACTGGGAGGCAAGGAAAGTGTTGGAGAAGTTTTTAGAAACATTTTTAAAATATGGATGTTGGGGATTGGGTTGTTTTCTTAAAGAATTTTTTCCCAGAAGTTGCTAGGAAGATGATTGCTGTGTGCCTGTGGGTACTTACTTATGTGTGCTTGGAAAAGACAAAGGAAGCAGCTAAGTCAGGGAGAGGGTAGCACATGGATTTCACTTTGCTCTAGGGGAGTTTTTGCTCTCAGAGGGAACTGCCAGAGCTGCTCAGTTCTTGACTGTCGGGAGACCTCACCAGTCCTCACCTGGAGTTCAGCTCAGAGTGACCCATCACCATTTCTTTGTATGTCCCCTGGGATTTTGGAACCTGGTCTCTCTGCTCTGCCGAGAGCTGCTGCCCCGTTGCCCTGCACCCGCTGTTTCTTCAGTTTTGCTCTGGGTTTCCCCACGCTGTGTTCTTCACCCCCTGCCTAGCTGGGATGTTTTCTACAGCTCCAGCTACTGCCGCCAAGCCTTGGATACATCTCGTCCCCCAGAACTCCTGCCCACTCAAGCAGATTGTAATGGTACCAAAGGGGAAAGGTTCCAGTGGCAGAGGAAACTGACTGTCTTGCCCTAGTTCTGTTTGTTGCTATAGTTATTGTTGGTTTTTTGTTTATCTTTTTAGATTCACTAGTAAAGAACTGTTATTCCTACTGTTATAAATGCGTATTTTAATATTGGCTTTTTGCAAGTATTAAGATGAATGTTATATGTATAATGGCTTTGTGCTGTAGTTTTAGAATTTAGGTGTGGTGTGCCTGAATAAACAAGATAACTTCCAAGAGGGGCCCAAGCTACTATCAGTTTTCGCTGTCTGTGAAAGAAGAGACCAAAACTCAAATTAAAAGATGATAAGAAGGAATTAAAACTGAAGAATGCATGCTCTAAAAAGGTGGACCCAAGGAGTGGCCATGTAAAACAGTTCCTAGAAACATAGAAATAAGTTCTTTGAAAAGTTTGAATATGCATATGGATCTGTGAATATGTAACAGGCTGGTGTATTTAAGGGGATGTCTCGGACACAGCAGGTGTGTTATTGGCAAAGTGCCAAGGCACCCAGCCATAAGAAACTTTGCTTTATTGTTTGTCTCTTATTGTCTTGTATTAAACTCTTTAAATTTTACCAGGAAAGTGAACCTCATTTTTCACACTAGCCTCACATCTTTGCCTGAGATTCCTTTAATTTCAGAATTCTAACAATTCGGAGGGAGGAGGTTTTGCATTTACCAGTCAAAGGGAGGCTTCTGGTTTTTTTTGTTTTCCTAGCAGACACACCTGTCTTTGAAACTAAGACAATGGGTTATTGAAGGAGTGTGAATCAGAATATAACACATGGATATTACCAGTTAAGAAGCAAAATGGAGAATACAGGTTAGTACAAGATTTAAGGGCCATTAATAAAGTAGTACCAGATATTCATTCATCATTAGCTAATCCATACACAGTTTTGACAGCACTAAAAGGGGAATAGAAATGGTTTACAGTGATTGATCTTAGGGATTCTGTTTTATGCATACCCTTGGAGGAAAATAGTTGAGCAATATTTGCTTTGAATGGGAAAGTCCCACCTCTAGACACAAAGTTCAGTTAACCTGGACCATCCTACCAGAGGGATTTAAAAATAGTCCAACAATATTTGGAAATCAACTAGAAAAATAGTTAGAACAATGGAAGAAAAATAACACTAGAGGAGCAGTTTTACAGTATTCTGCTGGCAGCAGAGGTCCAAGAACAATGCCTACAAATGACCATAAGTCTGTTGAACTTTCTGGGACAGAACGATTACAGAGTAACTAAAAGAAAAGCTCAAATAAGAAAGGCAACTGTGAGCTATTTAGGCTTCAGGATTGCTCAAGGGCAAAGAACTCTTAGCCTTGACAAAAAGAAGAAATCTGCCAAACTCCAGAACCTCAGAACATCTGAGAATTACAAAGATTTCTAGGAGTGGTCAGGTGGTGCTGGTTGTGGATATTAAACTATGGACTTTTAGCAAAGTCCCTCTATGAAGCTCTAAAAGAGACAAAGGAAGGACAATTGCTGTGGACTCCCAAGTGCCAAACTGCCTTCTGAGAACTGAAAAGGGCATTAATGATGGCACCTGCATTAGGACTTCCTGATTTATCCAAACCCTTTGAACTGTTTGTACATGAGAGGCAACATTTAGCCCTGGGGGTCCTGACACAAAAGTTGGGAACCTGGAGAAGACCTGTGGGCTATTTTTTCAAATAGCTGTACAACGTGAGCAATAGGATGGCTGGGATGTTTGAGAGAGATTACTGCAACTGTTCTACTGATCCAAGAGTCCAAGAAGCTCATGACTGGACAGACCATAACTGGTTTTGTCCCTCACATAGTCATATCCATATTAAAGCAAAAGGGCATTTGCTATCCTGCAGCAGGATGCTCAAATACCAAGCTGTGCTTTTGGAACAGGATGATGTGGAATTGAAGGCAACAGCAGCCATGAATCCATCTGTGTTTCTCAATACAAAGGCAGTGGATGATGGAGCCCTGGGACATGATTGTTTCCAAACCATGGAACAGGTATATTCCAGCAGAACTGATTTGCAGGATGAACCAATAGACAATCCTGATTTAGAATTATTTACAGATAGCAGTGTGAAATACAAAGTTATGTTTCGTGTCAGGTAAATAAAAATAACTTGTGTAATTGTAATTGTGAAATGTGTGGGACACAGCCATGGGACAGTTATAAAGAAGAGTTATAATAAACATGGAAAGCAAAGCATGGAAGAAGGCCTTTGAACTAATCCTTTGTTCGCAATTAATTATTATAGATCTTAACTTGTTTTGTAGTAAGCATATGTAAATTATAACTTTAGATGTTACTTTTTGACAAGAACTTTCTGCTTGTAATTAAGCCTTAAGCTGTTTTGTAATAAGAACTTCTGAATTATAATTTTAGAATATTGCTTTGTATTAACGATTTTAAAACTGTAGCTTTAGAATGTAAAACAAAAGAAGGAAGTGGGTCTATCTCAAATTCCTAACAAAACAGTGAAAAAAACAGCCTGAGAAAAGAAGATGGACAAAGAACTCCAGACTAATGGTTCCTAAAAGGAAAGCTGGACCCCCACCATCTGGGATACACATCCTGGATGTACATCCTGGGAGGAATGGATCAGAATGGAGTGAAACGTCTAATTCTAGCCAGGATGAGATAACCGTCGCTTTGTCTCAGGTCACCCACCCTTGGCGTCTTTGAGAGAGACACACTCTGATTCGGTCTTCCAGAAACAGAACTTTTTAATAACGGGAAAATAACAAACTAAGCTGTACATGGTACAAGGGAATGAACCGAAAAAGAGCAGGAAGGTCCAGGGTAACAGCAGTCTTAAGCATGAACACGGGGGAGGGGTTTAGGGTGGAGAAAGTGGAGATAGTCCAATGGGGGAAGGCGATTAGGAATATGGAAAATACTGCAGAAAAAGTTAACCAATAACAACAACGAGAACTGAGAACTTTCTGGAAATGATTTCCATAAACCAAATGAGGTAATTGGGGGTGGGTACCAGCTCACCCTGATTGAGAGCTGACCCATGTTTTGGAGTTAAGATTTCCACCCCTATCTGCAGGGCAGACTACTACAATGGAGTATCGAAATTGTGAAGAAACCAGCTATCACTATCATTGATTAATGTCCTGAGGTATAGAATTGTGACATAAAAACTGGAATTAGAAACTGCTGAGAAAGCCTATGGATATACATATAAATACCATCAGGCCTCAGCAATCGGTGTACAGTTGGAGGAAAAACTCCTACCACTGTACCCAGCGCTGTTTTGTTCATATTTTACCATATTAATTAATAAATTGAATTATTGATTGACATATTGACTGAGTCAAGCTCCTCATTTTTAACAGCAGCAGTTTTGTAAAAGATGGAAGACAGATGGCAGGATACACAGTGGTGACTATTACTGAGATAGTAGAAGCTCAATCTTTAACAATTAACACATCAGCCCAAAAACCAGAAATAACAGCACTAAAACAAGCCTTGAATTTGACAGCGATCAAAAGGGTGAATATTTGGACTAATTCTAGATATGCATTTGTGTCATGAGTTGCAGTGAAAAATGTAACCAAAACTCTGAATTCTATCACCATCTGATAAAATGGTGAGGGGAGGATGGGAGTGGGGGGATGTGGTGTGAGTGTGTAATTGTCAATGGGCCAACTGTCAAGAAACCTGCTGGGGCAGTTTTCTTATCTCTTCCACAATCCAGCCTCCCTCCAGGGAGATATCTTCTGCTAATGGGCCATTGAGTCTCACTGATAGAATTGCATCATCACACTGAGAAATGTTCCATCCAGGGGGAGGAGCCAAATATTACTACCTGGATAAAAATCTGGAAGTTGGAATGCCAAGTCAGCTTTTTCCACTGGATTCTCATAGGAACACCAGGCCCATCTATCACCACTGGGCCTTCAGTGAAAAACTCCACTTTTCTACAGGAGCATCACTTCAACAGAGCCATATCTGCCACTGCAGAAGGGCTGCAGCCACCATTTAATCGGACTGCCACCAACACCCTGACCCACAGGGTGTCAGGTTGTATCCTGACTCTGTCAGTGGAGTTTCTTTCTTTCTTTCTTTCTTTCTTTCTTTCTTTCTTTCTTTCTTTCTTTCTTTCTTTCTTTCTTTCTTTCTTTCTTTCTTTCT
>JAGMWU010000027.1:7487793-7509563 GCA_018697195.1 Certhia americana | reverse complement strand
TTTTCTTTTCTTTTCTTTTCTTTTCTTTCTTTTCCTCCATTGTAACACTGCATGTGTTTTGGTTTTATTGTTTATTTTAGTTCCCTTAATGAAGAACTGTTATTCCTATTCCCATATCTTTTCCTGAGAGCCCCTTAATTCTAAGGTTATAATAATTTGGAGGGAGGGGGTTTTAATTCTGTATTCCAAGGGAGGCTCCTGCCTTCCTTAGCAAACACTTGTCGTTCAAACCACAACAGTTTGGGTGTATTTCATGCCCACGGAGCTGTATGGAAGGAAAGGACTGCTTTCAGCTCAAGGATCATCTATTAAACGCAAACAAGTTCTAAAAGTTTTGGAAAAAATTCAAAAACCGAAGGAGGTGGCAGTGATGGACTGCAAAGCACATCAGTCTGGACAAACTAATGTTATAGAAGGTAACCAACTGGCAGACAAAGCAGCTCGAGGAGTAGCTGAAAAAGGAATCCTAGTGTTAGTGTCACAAAACCAAATTGACATATCTGAATTTAAGCCTAATTATGACTGTGAAGTTCAATACTTAGCAAACACATTAAAAGCCACTAAGAATCAGGAGGGATGGTGTGTAACAGACAGCCAACAGATTATAGTTCCACCTCCTAAAATGAGGAAAATAATGGGAAAAAAACATAACAAAATCCACTGGGGAATTGAGTCTATGATATCTAGTCTCCCACATTCTGTACTTAGTGTGGGAATGACTGGAATAGCAAAATTAATAATAGTGAAATGTCCAATTTGTTTAAAAAAAACCCCCATAAATAGGAAAATACATCCTTCTGGAACAGTTAAACAGGGAAATTCACCTGGGGATTATGGGCAAATAGATTTCTCTGAATTATGCAGACAAAATGGATAAAGGCATCTTTTAGTATTGGCAGATACATTTTCCAAATGGCCAGAGGCCTTTCCCTGTCACATGAATAAAGCTAGGGAAGTGGTAAAAACCATGCTTAAAGAAATCATACCAAGATTTGAGGTGCCACTAGGGATGTCTTCAGATAGGGGCCCACATTTTATAGCAGATGTGTTGCAACACTTGAGCAAAACTCTAGGTATAAAATGGGACTTACACACACCTCAGTCAAGTGGGACAGTGGAAAGGATGAATCAGACTTTGAAATGACAAATTAACAAAATATGCCAAGAAACTTCCCTAAAATGGCCACAGGCCCTTCCTCTGGCTCTTTTGTAAGTCAATTCAGCCAAGGTCAAAAACTAAAGTCCCTATAATCTGCTGTACTGACAGCTGTATCAAACACCATCCATCCCCAGAGAAATACATTCAAAGGGAGAAACAGATTAAAATCAATACTTGATTTTTTTAGGAAAAACTCTTGCTGGGGTCAATTGGTTTACAACTCTATTTGGACCAGTTGCTTTGGATGCACCCGTTCACCCATACCAACCTGGGGATTTTGTATATATAAAGACCTGGAACTCTGAACCCTTGAAAGAAAAGTGGGAAGGACCTATTCAAGTCCTCCTTGTAACCTACATTGCCCTCAAGGTGGAAGGAATTGAACCCTGCGTTCACCACACATAGGTAAAACCAGCAACCACACATCAAACACAGCAGAAACAAGACTAACACTGTGGAGGTTTTATTTAATATATAAATCCTATTGGTTTAGGTATAGGATATGATTTTTTAGGGGGATAGTATTTATTAGATCTAGATGAAGATGATAAATAATTGCATATTTATAATAACAGTGGAAACTATGTTGTTAATCTCTGGGAGGGAATATGTAATCCTAAAGCTAGTGCAAGATTTCGACAAATTACAGAATGCAACCATTTCCTGGGGTGACTGTATGGTCCTGTATCCCCTATCACCCTATCGCCTGCTTTCTGTCAGATATGGGCCCTGTGCCTTTAAGTCAGATCCAAGAGAGAAGGGGGGGAAGTAGCGGAATTCTTTTGGCACCTGTGTTCAAAACAGGGATAAGACGCTCGGTTTTTTTCCCAGCTCTTGTTTTTTTTCTCCAGTGAGAGAATGATCTTTTCTTTGCTTTTTAAGCTAGCTTCTCATTTGTTAGCTGAGATGGGAAGTTTTTCCTGGGACTGCAGCTTCTTCTTCTGGAACTGTTCAGCTTTTCTTTGGTCTGAAACACCAGAACATCGCCCGCCCCCCCCCCCCCCCCCTGCGCTATGGCCCAGAGGCCAGGTCCTGATCTGGAGAGAACTTTGCCACACCTACGACACCGACTTTGAATCTCTTCAAAGCAGTGGGAGGTTTTATTATTTAATATTGTTCATTTTTTTTCATGCCTGTGAGCAACTTGCTTGTTAAATAAGCAGTTCTTTTTCCACTTTCTCAAAGGGAATTACTTTTGAACCTGTGGGAACCTGTGGGGGAGGGGTTGCTAAAACCTACTTTTCTTTAAATAAGACACCATTTGGCGACATTTCCTCTGAAATTTATCTCAAACTGGGACAAACCTTTATAACAGCTTGTTTGGCAACACAAACCTCTGCAGAAAATCCAGTCCTGTGGGAAGCTTTAGTTAGCAATTTGACAAAAATTTGGGAACACGTGGGAAAGAAATAGCACCCATGCCAATTGGACAGAGATGGAAGAAGATTATTCCTTATTAGGGACACATAAGAATGATACTTGTACTGGGTCTAGTGCTGGTCAAATGCCGGTGCACTCACTAGAATATACTTACTCATTTTCTGTTGCAAGATAAGGATTAGGAGAAGGGTAAAAGCAGGCTTAAACTTTAAAGAGTATAAAGAAAACTTTATTAACAGAACTAAAAGAAAAATAATAAGAAGAAATCAGAATAAACTTTTAGAACATTTCTCCTCCCCCCAACTTTTTTTTTTCTTTTCTCACTGACAATGTAAAGAGACAAAATTTGGTATTTTCAGTCAGTTTACCCCTTCTAAAATAATCTTTCTTCAGTTCACTTAGGGAGAGGAGTCTCTCCTGCCATGCCATGGAGACTTTTCCACAAGAAACAGTTCTCCCATGATTTTAATTTACACGAATAGCAGCTGCCTGGAAATCTGCAATGGTGAAGTCCCTCCCACGGTTTGGTAGTCTTCCCACAACTACTACCATAGGTCATTTCAGCTTATTGAGGTGCAATTTTAAGGATGAGCTGTTCTAATATAGCAAAGAAAGTTCTCTTATCATTGGGAACAGAGGTTTTCTTCTCCCATCCCTGGGGCCAGGTTTCTCATGTCTCTCATCTCTGTCTGTTCAAGCTTCTCATTAGATCACAGCTACTTCAACATCTGCTTGCTTCAAAACTGGTGCTTCTGCTCATGGCTATGGCTAGAATGCTACATCCCCCCCAATGCATTCCATGAGTTAGTGGAAAAAAAAAGTCTGATGTATCAATTATATGTTCACCATAACCTTAGAAGAGAATTTCAGCCCAAAACTAAGGCATCTCCTCATTCTCTTCCCATCTGGCATTTGACTCCTTCATTGACCTTGGTGTCTCCACATTGTTTTCTCTATATGTCTTCACCCTTTCCTTTTCTCTCACTCAAGAGAGGATTGATTTCTGCAAGTTTCATCTGTGCACTGAAAGAGTTAATATCTTGCCTGGGCCTGTGGATGGTCATGTGATCTCTGCTGGGTGGCTACATGGCTGTTTTCTGGCCCTTGCCACATTCAATTCCAGCCACGGGGCTGCAGGGCGGCCTCTGTTCTTAGCCTCCTGATTTTCTGTAATGCCAGCAGGATGGTTCAGTGGCTCGTGGCCAGAGTGGAGCCTGGCTCAGCTCTGCTCGAAGCTGAGCAGAGCTGGCCTGGCCTGCCGGCCATGGTTGGAACTGGGCGACAGCAGAATCTCACCCAAGCCACACCACGGGCCCACTTGACTGCATGGCCCGGCCTGGCCAGCACTGCAGCAGAGCAGGGCCCAGCCCATGCCCACCAGGCCACGCGGGCCACACAGCAGAGCGGGGCCTGGCACAGCCAACATCCATTTACCTGTTCAAAAGCCGGAAGCAAAAGAGATTTTCACAGCATTTGTTTGTTTTTAAATGTGATTTCACAGAGGCGTGTTCAGCTTTCTTAAGTGGTTTAACAGGGTGTCAGTATTCAAAACTAGCCAGCTGATTGGTTCTGTCAGGCCCGACGTGTGAAAAAATGAGGTTCACTCTCCTGTTAAAATTTACAAGTTTAATAAATGACAATAAGAGACAAAGACAATGAAGCAAAGTTTTTACAGTCGGGTGCTTGGCATTTAGCCAAGAGAACACCTACTGTACTTGGAGATACTCTTTAAATACCTTTTCTGTTACATCAGCCTATTGCATATTCATAAACCAGTATGCATATTCAATTTTCCCACAGAAATATTTTACATATTCCAGGAACTGTTTAACATGGCCCCTTCTTGGGTCCACCTTTTTAGAGCATGCTCATTTCTTGGTTGTGGTTTTCTTATCACTTCCAGCTTGGGCCTTGGTCCACATTTTCTTCAGACGGTAGGTACTGATAGTTGGCATATTAGTAGCAGGGGTCCTCATCCTATGTCCAGTGGATGTTATCCTGACCAAGCAGACAGTTCCATAACTATATCTGCTATTACACTACTATGTCTAAGTTTAGTTAATAGCAAAAATAAAAACTATATCTTTATATCAAAATTACTTTAACTTTAGACATATAGCACTCATCTTAATATTTGTGAAAAGCCAATATTATAATATGTATTTATAACAATTCCCTCCTCTTCCCTTTTCATAATTCATTTGGCTTGAGCAATAATTCTTGCTTTATAAAATTCTATTATTTGCTCATTCTTTTCACAAATCAATTTTGCTTCTTCAAAGGGGTCTTCCATACTATTTGGTTTTTTAACACCATGATCTTTTTTGCCGTTCCAAATGTAGTCAATTTTTGGCCTATAGGCATTGTTACTACTTGCATGCCTTGGATTACACTAGTGATTATCCAAATAATACAGGATATCAAACAAGGAAGAAGTATCAAACCAGCTGTAGTGCATAAAAGGAAGAAGCCTAGCTTCTTCCACCATTCTATTCTGAATAAATTATCCCACCAGCTAGCTTTTAGCATTAATTCCCATTTTTGAACTGGTACATAGGCTATTTTTCTGATATTAGTGACTATATCCAGGACGGCATCCCCATTGTCATCTATTTACAAACAACAATCTGATATATTAAATTTTCCACAAACACTTCCTTCTTCAGCTAACAGTCTAAAGCAAACTTATTCTGATATACAGCAGGTCTTGTTTGGCTTTGTTGATTTGATATTAATTTGAACACCAGAGCAGTTTTGTTTGTTATTATCTTTACAACTGCTTGGACTCTGTCATGGTTCCGGTTTGAAACCAGGCAGAACACCAATTTTAAGTCTTAGTTTTGATTTGCCAATTTGAAATTTCCCAATCAAGAGCAAAGCAGGCTTAAACTTAAAAGGAATAAAACTTTATTAACTAACACTAAAAGGGAAAAAAACCCAAGAATCAGAATGAAACCTTCAAGACACTTCTCCCCCCCCCCCCCCCAACTATTCACTTCCTTACTCCAATATAAAAAGACAAAACTTGGGATTTTCAGTCAGCTATCACCCTTAAAATAATAATTTCTCAATTCATCAAGGAGAAAGGAGTCACTCTTGAATACCACAGAGGTTTTTCCACAAGATAACAATTCTCTTGATTTTACACTTCACAACTGGCCCGCCTGGGAGAAGAAATTTTGCCATTGTGAAGTCCCTCCCATGAAACAGCCTGCCACTCCTGCTCATGGGCCATATCAGTTTATTAGGGTACAGTTTAAGGATGCCTCTTCTACTATACAACATGAGTTCTCTTAATCTCAAGAAACAGAGGTCATCTCCTCACAATGGGCAGAAGGCATCGCCTCTCACTTTCTCGGTCTTCCTCTGTTCAATTTCTCCAGCAGCTCACAAATACATCAATTTGTAACTATGACTAGAACCTTGCATCCCCCTAAAAAACACTCCACAGGTTACAGGGTATTTAGTCCATTCTCTATGGCCTCACAAGAGAAGTCCAACCTAACCAGGCCACTGCTTCAATCTTTCTTTCCATCTGAGATTCCCTTCTCACTTCCTCTGACATCAAGTCTCATGCTGTGTCTTTCTACATTTCATCCAGTCTTTCTTTCTCTGGGTAAGATCCATGCTTTTGAAGGTTTCATCTGGTTGGGAAAAAAGTTAGCACAGGCCACAGCCAGGACAAGGCAGTCACATGATGCATTGCAGTTGTGCTGCAGCTGGGCCAGGTCCTCAAGGCCTTCTGCTGCCTTCAAATCCAGCTGTGCTGAGAGAGGGAGGCTAGGATCTTTTTTTCAGCCTGGAGAGGCTTCAGATGTCTCACACTAGGGCTGATCACCTCTCCTTTCCCTACCCGGCAGATGCCAGGCCTGGCTCAGCCCCTGTTTTGCTGCGTGGACCATCCTGGATTAGCAGATTTCAGCAGCCAGGACTGGGCTGAGCCTTCCTCCGCCCCCCCCCCCCCCCCCCCCCCCCCCCCGCCCCACTGCCTCTCCTGCCCCTTTGCCTGCCAGGGCTGCCAGGGGAGGGCAGGGGGAACCTTGGCCCAGGCTGGCCATGGGAAACAGCCAGGCTGAGGTTCTCAACTCACCCCACCGGAAACCAGAAGAGAGATATTTCCGGAATCTCACCTCAAAACGTGTATTCACTAGAGGCGTATCCACCCTTTTCATTGATTTAATCAGATGTCAATGTTACAAAATTGTCCAATCAGGACTAAACCATGACAACTCTTATAATACGATTCAGCATATAAATTGGGGTTTGATATCCCCAACTCCCATCTTGTGCCCAAGTGGTTGGCCCGTATGTTTCCAATGCGCATTCAGGGGGCCATTCTTCATCTCCCCATATTTTATATCCACCCATCAAATTCCTTTTATTTCTTCCTTTTTTTGCTTACTAGCTGTTCTCTTACCAAATCTTGGACTCTGCTCCCAATGGCAAATGTGAAACTGACGTGGTTTGAATGACAAGTGTTTGCTAAGGAAGGCAGAATCCTTCCTTGGAATGGAGAATTTAAACCCCCTCCCTCCAAATTATTATAACTTTGAAATTAAGGGGCTCTCAGGAAAAGATATGGGAATAGGAATAACAATTCTTTATCATGGGAACTAAAACAAACAATAAAACCAAAACACATGCAGTATTACAATGGAGAAAAAGAAACAAAGAAACAAACAAACAAACCCACTGACAGAGTCAGGATACAACCTAACACCCTGTGGGTCAGGGTGTTGGTGGCAGTCTGATTAAATGGTGGCTGCAGTCCTAGTGGCAGATGTGGCTCTGTTGAAGTGATGCTCCTGTACAAAGAGTGGAGTTTTTTGCTGAAGGTCTAGTGGTGATAGATGACCCTGGTCTTCCTCTGAGAATCCAGTGGAAAAGGCTACTTGGTGTTCCGACTCCCAGATTTTATTCAGGTAGTAATACTTGGCTCCTCCCCCTGGATGGAGCTTTTCCCAATGGGATGATATAATTTTATCAGTGAGACTCAATGGCCCATTAGCAGAAGATATCTCCCTGGAGGGAGGCTGGATTGTGGAAGAGATAAGAAAACTGCCCCAGCAGGTTTCTTGACAGTTGGCCCATTGACAGACAATTACACCATCCCCTCCACCCCATTTCATCAGATGGTGATAGAATACAGAGTTTTGGTTACATTTTGCACTGCAACCCATGACATTATCCACCTCTTATTCTATTACCATCTATATTAATGCTGCCTTTAAACTCTACTACATATATATATATATATATATATATATATATATATATATGCACATATATACACAATGAAACCTTACACACAGTTCTTGCTTAAGATAAGGTTTCCCTGAGGTACACATTGGGTTTCACCATCTTTCTGCATTACCCACCAAGTGTAACCAGGTCCTTGAGCAAAAACAATCCCACAGATGGGCTTGCCTTTGCCTGAGGTGGGACTAATCCAAACAGTCTTTCCTAAAATACCCCTCATGTTTACGACAGGGACTTTATCTCCATCCACAGTGTGCAAGGGTTTGGACTGGGCAGGACCAGCTCAGTTGATGGACCTTCGGGTGTTGACTATCCAGATGGCTTTTGCTAAGTTCATTTCTCAATTTCTGAAGGTCCTGCCATCAAGTGCCTTTAATGTAGTCTTAAGTAGTCCATTGCACCGTTCAACTTTCCCAGCAGCTGCTGAACGATAAGGGATATGATATATCCATTCAATACCATGTTCCCTGGCCCAGGTGTTTATAAGGCCATTCTTGAAATGGGTTCCGTTGTCTGACCCGATTCTCTCAGGGGTCCCATGTCTCCACAAGACTTGCTTTTCCAGGCCCAAGATGGTGTTATGGACTGTAGCATGAGGCACAGGGTAGGTTTCCAACCATCCAGTGGCGGCTTCCACCATGGTCAGCACAAAGCACTTGGTTTGTACCCCTAGCACCCCGGCCGTCATTAATAAAAGCACCTCGCATGTAATCCTTCTGTGATTATGTGTGTCTGTATGCTAACATTTTGGTGACCCTAAATGGGACCCTGTGAATGCTGCTGAGCGAGTTCACAACCTGATCATGCTTCAGCTGGTACCAAGGGATTCTCAGGGAGCCCATTGGCTGCAACCGACTCTGCTGCTCACAATGTCCCTCTGGAGAGGTAAGGTGCTTTTCAGTCTCGTATGGTGCCTGTTGATAAGATGCAGCGAAAGCGATGCGTCGTTGGGCTAAGGAATTCCTGATAATGCCTAGGCGCCATTTGTAAGACAATTGCGAAAGCGTTGCAGGTTTGGCATTCAGTGGTATTTTATATCTGCAATATGGAGAGGCTCAAAGGGTTTTTGAGTGGCAATGCCGCCATACTGAGTACTTCTCCTTTGGGGTGCTTACTGGCACACTGAAAACAGAGTAATTTTGGGCAAGATTTATTTAAGGATAAGTTGATTACTTATTGTAATATATGGTGGCCAAAATAAGCCTTAGAGAGTGGGGAAAAGTGGCTGGAGAATGGATCTTTGCAATATAACACTATTTTCCAATTAATGTTGTTCTGTAAACAAGAGGGAAAATGGGACGAAGTTCCATATGTTGACTTGTTTTTCTATTTATGGGAAAAACCAGAATGGCAGGCTGAGTGTGGATTAATGGTAGTTAAGGCATGTGTGGATGACAAGTGTGCGGCTTGTGTGAAAGGGAAACATTGTTTAGAACATTTGGCACTAAATGAAAGTTTGTATCAGAAAGACTATATGGATGATGATTTATTAGTTGCTCCAACAGCTCCAGAGAAACCTGATCATTCACTTGACCTTATTTCACCTAACCCACCTAACACTACTTCACCTAATTTCATTTCACCTGTCCCTCTTTACCCTCCTCTCCCACCTTCACCCATTTCCTCTTCCCTGAGAGATCAGAATTTAACTGTGATACAAAGAAATAGAAAGAATGTAAGTAGAGAAGAGAATAGTAGTGGGAGTGAGGAAACTAAATCACTAACCCCAGTATCTCGTCAAACTCGCCCCGGTCCTGTCTAGAATAGGAAAGAGCTTATTAAGCTTAGGTAAGCAAAAGAAAACTGTGATTGCCCCCTTAAGACAAGGAGTGGGGGCAGAAAGACCAGTGTTTGTAAAAATACCTTTTACTCCTAGAGACTTGGTAGTTTAGAAGCAGTGGCAGAGAGAAGGGTAAGAGTGAACTTAGCAGAAGACAAGGGGGAGCAGTCATGCCAGGACTGGGTATAAATCACTGTACCTTTTGTAAGCAAAAGGGACATTGGAAACGCGAGCGCCCAAACCAGTTTAACCAAGGCAATTAGTTCAGACAAGATGCAGTGCCCTTGATGGTATTAAAGGAATACAGACTAAAATCGAATCAAAAGCTAGTACAAGAACCTTTAGTAAGTATATAGTTGGGCGACAAAGAGACAAAATTAAAAATCCTGGTGCATACAGGGGCCACATATTCTGTATTAAATGATTTGTAAAAGCCAATTGGGAACAAATCAGCGACAACAGTTGGTGCCACAGAGAAGTAAAAAAAGCAGTAATTCCCCTTCTATGAGAAACAAAGATACCAAGAAAATCTAAATTAACACAACCAGTACACATAGAATTAGAAAAAGTAACAAAAATCGTACAGGTTAAACAGTATCCTATAAAACCAGAAGCACAACAAGGAATAGCAAAAATCATTGATAAATTTTTAAAATACCAAATTTTAAAAAAACGTGAATCAGAATGTAACACACCAATATTCCCAGAAAAGAAACCAAATGAAAAGTATAAACTAGTGCAAGATCTAAGAGCAATAAATAAAAAAACTAAAGCCATTTATCCAGTGGTTGCCAATCCATATACATTGTTATCGTCCGATAGAGAAAAGTAAAATTAGTTTACTGTAATTTATTTAAAAGATGTCTTTTTCTGCATTCTTCTTCACAAAGAGAGTAAGAAACTGTTTACTTTAGAGTGGGACAACCCAGAAAGCAGAAAAAAAAACCCAACTCACCTAGACCCGACTTCCACAAAGATAGAAGAATAATCCTACCCTATTTAAAAACCAACTAGCAAAACAGCTAGAGACCTAAACTAAAACCAGGCAAGTACCAAGAAATCAATACCTGTTGTTACAGCATGTTGATGATATACTAATAGCTACAAAAGACAACCTGTGTAAAAGTAACAATTAAAATCTTAAATTCACTGAGAATAAGAAAATATAAATGTCTAAATAGAAAGCACAAGTTGCCCTGAAGACTGTGATTTACCTAAGATGTGAAATCTCACAAAGGCAGTGAAAACTAAGTACTAACCACATCCAAGCTCTTTGTCCTATTCCAGAACCCCAGAATTTACATGAGCTGTGAGTCTTTCTTGAGATGACAGAGTAGTGTTGCCTGCAGATCATAGGCTATGAACTAATTGTGAAACCCCTGTATGAAGCCCAGAAGACACAGCCATTTACCTGGGACAGACCACAGAAAGAGGCCTTCCTCAAATTAAAGGAAGCATTGACAACTGCTCCTGTGTTAAGATTACCTGATTTGTCTAAAGACTTTCAACTGTTTGTACATGAGAGGCAATGCCTAGCACTAGGAGTGCTGACCCAACACCTGGGAAGCTGATAAAAACCGGCAGGCTACTTTTCCAAACAGCTTGACAACATAAGTGCTAGATGGCCTTCCTGTCTACGGGCAGTTGCAGCCACTGTGATGCTGATACAGGAAGCCAGAAAACTGACAATGGGTAGACACATAGATGTCTATGTACCACGCATAATAACTAATGTTTTAAAACAAAAGGGGACCCATTAGATATCCCCAAGCCGGATAATAAAATTTCAAGTAGTCCTAACAGAGCAGAATGATGTAAGATTAAAGACAACTAACCTTTTGAATCCAGCCTTGTTCCTAAGTACCACAACTGAAGAAAGCCCACTAGAACATCACTGTGTAGAAGTAATAAAACACACCTATTCAGCTAGAAGAAACCTGAAAGACGTTCCATTAGAACAACTGGACTGGGAGTTATTCACAGATGGAAGCAGCTTTATAGAAAATGAGACCATATTCACTAAATATGCAGTAACAACAATAAGTACAGTAGCAGAGGCAAAAGCCTTACCACCAAACACATCTGCTCAATGGGCAGAAATAGTTGCCCAAACCAGAGCACTAGAATTGAGTGAAGGAAAGAAGGTCAATATATGGACTCATTTAAAATATACTTTTGGAGTGGTTCACATCCATAGAGCACTGCAGAAAAAAAAAAAAAGACTGCCGTCTTCTCAAGGTACACATATCAAACATCAAGATGTAATCCTGCAATTAAGAAAAGCAGTACAAAAGCCTGAACAAGTAGCAATTATGCATTGCAAGGCACACCAATCAAGAAACTCCAAAATCTGTGAGAAAAATCGTAAAGCAGATTAGACAGATAAGCAAGCTGCTCGAAAAGTGCAAACTGAAATGGCATTAATACCTTCAAAAACCCGTATATGTCTCAATTCAATTTGCCTCCAAAACCGAACTATTCAACAGAAAATGAGAATTTAAGGCATTCTTTAAATGCACAATACAATTCAGAAGGGTATTATATCACTGCACTGAGACAAATAGTAGTACCCCCCTTGATAATAAGAGAAATTTTACAAATTAAACATAATAAATGTCATTGAGAGCAGAAGCATTAGTAAAAATGCTAAAATGAAGTCTTATCTCATTACGAATGCTAATGATGGCAAAATCAGTAATGTCAAAATGTGAAATCTGTCTAAAGAATAACCCAGTAGCTAGATGACAGGAGCAATTAAGAAGAATTCGAATAGGAATAGAACCAGGAGATTATTGGCAAGTTGATTTTGTAGAATTGCCGATGACGCGAGGGTACAAGTATCTGTTAGTAGGCTGATAGACTCTCTAGCTAGCCAGAAGCTCTTCCCTGTTGCACAAACCAGGCAAAGGAAACAGTAAAAAAGTTATTACAAGAAATCATTCCAAAATTTGGGGTGCCTCTAAGAGTATCATCAGATAGGAGCCCACATTTTATAGCCACAGTAGTAAAAGTGAATAAGTTGCTTAGAATAACCTGAAACCTACATACATCATAGAGGCCCCAGTTAAGTAGACAAGTAGAGAAGATGAATCAGACACTAAAAGGGCAAATTAAAAAAATATGTCAAGACGCTAAGTTGCAATAGCCACAAGCTTTACCAATAGCATTGCTGAGAATCCAAATAAGACCTAGGAGTGGGATGTCCCTTAGTCCTTATGAGAAGCCATATAAATCTCCTGAACCAAACCCAAGTGTACATATTACACAAAAACAAGAAGTGTATAACTATGTTTTGTCTCTTAAGAGAACCCTAGCTCAGCTTTGGAGCACCCTCATGTAAAATAAACCACTGACTCTCAAAAACCTAGTCCACAATACCCATCCAGAAAACACAATGTACATTAAAACCTAAAATGAGGAGCCACTAAAAGAAAACAAAAAAAAAATCCTACCAAGTATTTCTAACCACCTCCACAGCAGTCAAAGTAGCTAAAGTAGATCCCTAAATACATTACACCAAAGTAAAAAAAGTTCCTAAACTGTAGACTGCACAAAGTAATGAGCCAATAAAATTACAGATAAGACGTGTTTAACTGTTTCAAAATTATCAAGTTATCAGCAATTGTAACAATGCTTATTTTATAGTTATTAGTGTCATCAGAAGAAATCAATGTTACTTTTGGATGTAAAATGCAACAAAATCAACTAACAGCTCTTCATTTTAGAATGGAGATGTTCAAACAAAACCACAAGTGATAAAAGTTTCCAATGCAATTCAAGCAGAAAATGTAATAATTAAATTAATTAAAAACTTTGCCAAAATGCAAAACACTAGTAGAATAACTGCCTGTCTTCCAATACCAAAGGCCGCAGGAGACCCGATTAGTTGGGGAAACATAACATCAGATTTACCCAAGATACAAAAGAACAAAACAATTGCATGTAAACAGGTATCAGAGTCAAGACAAGTAATCAAAGAGACCTGGAAACTAATAAGAGAATAGATGAAACCTACAAAAAACAAGATTGTATTGCAAGTCATAGCAAAATAAAAAAATTCATTAAATTGTCACTATTAGATCATAACAATACAAGATGAGAATGCTTCTTGCCAAAATATAAAAAAGTTTAAAAAAAAGTTTCAGATACCATTTTTGTATAAAAGTGTGAATTAAAAAATTGAAAAAATCAAACTGAGACTTGAGACAGCACATAGTCAATGAGTATACTCCAAAAATTCCAATACTTAGCAGACACCCCCTAGTGCATTAAATGAGAAAGTTCTAAAAATGAGACAAACTCAAAAGTAATTAATACTGCCACTAGCAGTAAATTAGAAGCAAATAAAGTAAATTAGTAGACATGTAATAAAATTTATAATTGTGCCTGTAATGATATAGAAATAAAACAAATGCCACCACTAGCAATAGATTTACAAATTAATTGTGCCTGTAGAAGAGTCAAACACAAACAAGGTAAACTGAATTATAGAGTAGTAATAGAGTGTAGTAAAAGTATAATTCAGAGTTCAAGACAATTTGTATGAGCCTTGAGTAGTAGCACTTAGACTACCCATCTGCCTGTAAATGAAAAAGTAAAAGAAATCACTTTAAGCCTCCTCACTTTATGCCCAATTTAAAAGAAATCCCCATTTACAAAAACCCATGAGCTTCTACAAATAAGAACAAAATGAAAAGTTCAAGAAAATAAAAATCAAGATTAAAAAAACTTAGCAAAAACCCTCTAGTGGAATAAAATTTAAACGAGCCCTAAAATCCTTGTTCAGTCCTATAGCAAATTATCAAAACAGAGAAATACTGTACAAACTTACAAATCAAATAAAATATTAGCAAGTATCACCAGAAAAGGGTTTAAAAAATTAAATGTACAATTACAAGCCAGAACAAAAATAACCTTACAAAACAAATTAGCCTTAAATATACTACTCCTAAAAAAACATAGAATGTGTAGATATTTAAAAGAACAAATAAATCATTGCTTCATTCACATACCAAATGTAACTGCAAATGTAGAATATGACATTAGTCAATTAAAGTAACTAGAACATGAAGCACAAGAAAAACAAAAAAAACCCCTACAAGTTAAATAAATAAAAATTTTTAAAAGTTCTAATAAAATGTAAGTTCATAGATGAAATCTATCACTGAGAATTTGATAATCCTGCTAATCATGTTTTTAGCAATTTGATTAATTTATGCTATTCTAAAAAGAAAAATACCAAAAAAAGCATCCTAAAATCAGAAAATAATGAAAGCATTAACGCGAGACAAAAACCCACATCCATCATCCTCACGTCCTCCAGCTCAAGATAATGCTTATAGCAACTATGAATTTAAAGATGATCATCAAGTCTAAAAACTATATAAAGTAAAAGCATTTCACTTATTATAGTAACATGAAACACTTTCAAAGGGGGAATAATGTTAGTATAGGGTTAAAAACTTCTGAGTTAAAAATGTTCAGAAAATCATGAAAAAAATCATATGTAAATCCAAGGAAGGTAGGAAAGGAATGTAATACATTGTTTTCGGTAAGCCATGTAAAATTGTACCTGCAATTAAGTGTACTTACAATAGCACATATAATAGAAAAATATGAGTATGATTAATATTGCTTAAACAAGTGTAGTTATATAATTGAATAGTATAATTTTGTGCATTTTGAACAAGGCCAACAGAGCTGGATTTGGGTTTGTACCCCTAGCACCCAGGCCGCCATTAACAAAAGTACCTCACATGTAATCCTTCTGTGATTATGTATCTGTACGCGAACGGTGCTGCCAATCTAAGTCTATTTTTGACACCTCTATCTTTGCAGCATGATCTACCTGCTCGTTGTTTCTGTGTTCCTCATTAGCCTGACTCTTGGGGACATGGGCATCTACATGACGAACTTTCACAGGGAGCTTGTCTACTCGAGTGGAAATGTCTTTCCACTCCTCAGCAGCCCAGACTGGTTCCCCTCTATGCCGCCAGTTGGTCTTTTGCCACTGTTCAAGCAAACCCCACAGAGCATTGGCTACCACCCATGAATCAGTGTAGAGGTAAAGCTTGGGCCACTTCTCTCTCTTAGCAATGTCCTGGGCCAACCGAACGGCTTTGAGTTCTGCAAATTGACTTGATACACCTTGTCCTTCAATGGCTTCTGCGACCTGTTGTGTGGGGCTCCACAAGGCTGCTTTCCACTTCTGGTTCATCCCTACAATGCCAGAGGAACCATCAGTGAAAAGAGTATAGCGTTATTACTCTGCTGGTAGCTGGTTGTATGCCGGATCTTCTTCAGCCCGTGTCACTAGCTCCTGCTCCTCTTCATCACTGAGACCAAAGTTTTCACCCTCAGGCCAATTTGTAATCATCTCCAAAATTCCAGGGCGATTTGGGTTTCCAACATGGGCACGCTGCGTGATAGAGCGATGCATTTGCTCCATGTGGCGTCAGTGGCGTGGTGGGTAGAGGGAACTTTTCCTTTGAACATCCACCCCAGTAGCGGTAGCTGGGGTGCTGGGAGGAGCTGTGTTCCTGTCCCAATCACCTCTGAGGCAGCTTGAACTCCTTCATAGGCAGCCAAGATCTCCTTCTTTGGGGGAGTATAGTTGGCTTCTGACTCTCTGTAACTTCGGCTCCAGAATCCCAGCGGTCGTCCTCGAGTCTCTCCAGGCACTTTCTGCCAAAGGCTCCAGGACAGACCATGGCTCCCGGCTGCAGAGTAAAGCACATTCCTCACCTCTGGTCCTGTCCTGACTGGGCCAAGGGCTACAGCATGAGCGATCTCCTGCTTGATCTGGGAGAAGGCTTGTTGCTGTTCAGGGCCTCAATGGAAATCATTCTTTTTACGGGTAACCAGGTAGAGAGGGCTCAAAAACCTATGGCGCCGAGGAAAGCTTGTGTTTCCTTCTTGTTGGCTGGGTGGAGACATCACAGTGATCTTATTGATGATCTCAATGGGAATCTGACATCATCCATCTTGCTACTTTACCCCCAGGAACTGGATCTCTCAGGCAGGTCCTTTGACTTTGCTCTTCTTGATGGCAAAACCAGCTTCCAGCAGAATCCGGATGATCTTCTCGCCTTTCTCAAATACCTCCATTGCCATGTTCCCCCACACGATGATGTCATCAATGTATTGCAGGTGTTCTGGAGTCTCACCCTTTTCCAGTACAGCCTGGATCAGTCCATGGCAGATGGTGGGACTGTGTTTCCACCCCTGGGGCAGTCGGTTCCAGGTGTACTGCACTCCCCTCCACATGAAGGCAAACTGAGGCCTGCATTCTGCTGCCAAAGGAATGGAGAAAAATGTATTGGCAATGTCAATAGTAGCATACCATTTTTCTGCCTTGGACTCCAACTCGTACTGGAGTTCCAGCATGTCCGGCACAGCAGCATTCAGTGGTGGAGGCACTTAATTCAAGCCACGATAGTCCACAGTCAATCTCCATTCTCTGTCAGACTTGTGCACAGGCCAGATAGGGCTGTTAAAGGGTGAGTGGGTTTTGCTAACCACCCCTTGGCTCTACAGCTCACTGATCATTTTGTGGATGGAGATCTGCATTAATTGTTGCAATGAAGGTGGTGTATTGAGATGGCCCTAGATTTGCCAGACTCCACAACATTTGTCCTGTGCACCTGACTATGTCGGGGTCATTATCGTGCTGTCCACCCCTCCCAAAGAGTACTTCTAGCACCGCCACTTCTCTCAGCTGTTGGATCCCTTCCTCAAGGGTCTTCCAGCGCATCTTATGATGGTGCTCCTGCATTCTCTCTCTGTGGACAAACCTCTCTCTTACACTCATTAGAAGCCACTCCCAGAGGGAAAGGGGCCCAGGCTCCCTTACAAATACCTGATCCACACCTGAGTCTTGGGTCAAAGGTCCCAAATTCCTGGCCTCACTACCATCCAGTTGCACACCTGAACCCATAAGGTCCCAGACCCGGAGCAACCAGGTTGTATAAGCCTCACGTTCCCATTGTACAATGTCCTTCCGCAGGTTACGGAGACTTTCATAGGACAGAGATTCAGTGATGATCTCAACTAATGGCCCCCCTGCAGGTTGTGAAGGCTCTCCTTTCTCATCTGATTTCATCTTAGCCTTCCTTGTTTCCACAGGGGCGACTGCTGCTGGCTGTGATTTCCCTTGTGGTTCAGCTGGAGCCTGGACAGATGCAACGTCTGTGGGTTCCACTGCTGCACCACAAGACTGTCCCTCTTTGAGGCAGCAGGAGGGCTTCTCACTAGTGGGGGAGCTGTGCTCATTCACCACCTGGCCCATCTTGCGTGTCTCCTTCACCAGAACCACCACCCAATCCGGCTGGTTTATTTCTGAGGTGGTCTGTGGGGCAGGGTCAGGCTCTGTGGCAGCATCCCTAGTCTCTGTGACAGTGTCTGGCTCTGTGGCAGCGTCTGGCTCTGTGGCAGCATCCCTATTCTCCGGGGTAGGTGTCAGGGTGGCTATTCAAGTCAATCTCCCCTTTTCTCTGAATGCTAAATGGAATAGGCTTAACAGGCATATCAGCAACACCAGCCACTGTATGACACCATTAGCATCTAGAGAAAATTTGAACTCTTCGAAAACTGGTGGAGTAGACCCAAAGAGCTGGGTGAAGGGTTGGGAGAAAATTTCCCCCCGTGCCATTTCTTCACAGTAGGTGCCATTATTAAAGTAACACCAAAAACATCCAGTTAGTATGTGATAGCTTTGAATCCATGTGCCTGCTTTTCAGAGGAAGTTAAAAATCCATGAATTCCTCACCTTATCAACCCACAAAATAAACTGGATAACAGCCACAGTAGCTGAGCTCCAGGTGAGGCCCGGTGAAATCTCACTGCAGTCAAGAGCCGAGCAGTCCTGGCAGTTCCCTCCGAGAGCAAAAAACTCCCCAGAGCAAAGCGAAGTCCAGGTGCCACCCTGTCTCTGACTTAACTGCCTCCTTTTGTCTTTCCCAAGCACCCATGAGTACCCACAAGCACCCAGCAATCAGCTTCCTAGCAACTTGTGGGAAAAAATTCTGTAAGAAAGCAACCCAACCCCCAACAGGCATCCTGGTAAAAACTCCTACAAAATAATAAATGACCACCTCCAGGAATTACAAAGAAAGGAAATTGTGCAGAAGATTACTGTCAAATATATTTCTCTGTATTGCCTCAACAGGAGGGATATAGGTATTTACTGGTGTTAGTGGATACCATTTCTGGTTGGCCTGAAGCTTTCCCCTGTCACACCAACAAAGCTAAAGAGGTAACTAAAATATTGTTAAAAGAAATAATACCCAGATTTGGGGTCTCATTACGAATGTCATCAGACAGAGGACCCCAGTTTGAAGCTGAAATTGTACAAACTTTGTCCAAAACACTAAGAATAAGGTGAGACATACATATTCCATGGAGACCACAGTCTAGTGGGAAGGTTGAAAGAATGAATCAAAGCATAAAGAGGTAAATGAGTAAAATTTTTCAGGAAGCATCACTTAAGTGGCCACAGGCTCTTCCCCTGGCATTGCTGAGAATTAGAATTCATTCAAGTTCTAAGGAAAAGGTAAGCCCATATGAAATACTCTATGGGAGATCATAGCAGGCTGTAATTATACCCAAGAAAGTCACATAACAGGGAACCACAATTTGTCGGAGTATGTAATATCGTTGGGAAAAAAATCTCATCTTTGCATAGGTTTATTGTTTTAGGATCACCTATTACCTTGGATGTCCAAGTGCATCCCTTTCAACCAGGAGACTGGGTGAATCTTCTAACCTGGAATGAAGCTTTAAAGGAAAGGTGGAAAACCATTTCAGGTTTTGTTAACCACCCATACAGCAGCCAAGCTTGACAGAATCCATCCATGAATTCATTACAGCAGACTTGAAGCATCACCAAAGTCTGAATGGAAAGTAAATCAAGTGGACCTTTATGATTAAAGTTTATTAAGATCCCATATGAACTGTACATGGAAGGACTTTTTGAGTTATTGTGAAATAACATATTGTGTTGGTTTTGCACAGCCTGGTTTTTGGTTGTGGGGGGGTCCACAGAGGTGGCTTCTGTGACAAGCTGCTAGAAGCTTCCATCATGTCCAGCAGAGTCAATCTCTGATGGCTCTAAAGATGAACATGCCGCTGGCCAAGGCTGGGCCAATTAGAGATGATGGTAATGCCTCTGTGATAACATATTTAAGAAGAAAATCTAAACAAAGTGGGGCACAGTTTTTTTCCTAGCCAGAGAAGAGGAGGAGGTGAGAACATGTGAGGGAAACAACATGGAGACACCCAGGTCAGTGAAGAAGGAAGGGGGAGAAGATGCTCCAGGCACCGGAGCCAAGATTCCTCTGCAGGCCATGGTGATGACCATGGTGAATCAGGCTGTCCGCCTTCAGCTCATGGAGGACCACAGGGGATGCAGAGATCCACCCACAGTCTATGGGGGAAGTGCCCACACCGGAGCAGGTGGATGCCTGGAGGAGGCGGATGCCTGGAGGAGGCTGTCCTTGGAGGACTGCATCCCGTGGAAGAGTGACTCATGCCACAGCAGTTTTGGGAGGATTACTGCTCATGAGATTGGAACAACATTGGACAAGTTTGTGGAGAACTGTCTCCTGTGGGAAGGGACCCCACCATCTCACGGGAAGGACTCCTTGCAGAGCAGTGGAAGAAGATCTCAGGTGATGAACTGACCAAAACCCCCATGCTGTCTCTCTTTGCTGTTGGTGGGAAGGAGGGAGGGGTTGGGGGAAAAAAAGGTGGTTTTGAGGGCTAATTTTACTTCTCATTATCCTCCTCTGACTCTTAATAAATTCACTTTGTACTTCTAAGTTGAGCCTGTTTTGCATCACTGGGATGCATTCAAAGAGAAGAAACTTTTTTTGGAGGCTTGTGACCAAAAAAGGATAATTTGAGGAATGGGATGTTCCCCAAATGACCATCAGAGACCCTCAAAAGACCCCTACTCTAATATAAATAAGATCTGAGAAGTGATTTAAATATGTGAAAGAATTTGCAGGGATGTTTATCATATATGTATGAGTTTCAAGAAATGTAATGAATACATATAAGTTACATAGAATTAAACCAGATTGTTAGTGAGCTGTGGTGCATGGGTTATGTGGAAATATCCCCCTCATGCCTGTCATAGTAAATAAAAGTGATGCTGCTTTCTAATACTGAAATTACAATGTTAGAGAGTTTTATTTCCAATTTTCAGTGACAAAGGTACTTGCACTTTAGGAGTTGTAATCCCAAATATTACAGTTACCAAGAATTTGAAGGCTGATGTAAAATGAACCAAAAGAATCAGCAATCCTTTTGTAATAGGTTTATACTCAAGTTTGTTAATCAAATCTTAACTAACTGAGACACTAATTTTGAAGATATTGCTGCTGGGAAAAAGAAGCTTTGCTGAAATCAGTTAAAATTTAGAGGATAGTTAAGAGAGAGACTGGATTTAGATAAGCTAATCCCGGAGCTAACAACTCATTGCCTGTCAAGTTTATGTTTGTGTAAGTTGGGCTTGTAAAAACACAAGATGATTGCAGACCCTCTATCTCCAGAAACAGTCC
The DNA here is from genome assembly GCA_018697195.1 of Certhia americana. NCBI lineage: Eukaryota > Metazoa > Chordata > Aves > Passeriformes > Certhiidae > Certhia > Certhia americana. The sequence goes on along the minus strand of JAGMWU010000027.1, from coordinate 7,488,424 downwards.
TGGGAACAAGAAATTCCAAGGAGTCATTTATCACATATCCATCAAAGGTTGAAAGTTTAGAACAAGGAAGACTAGTTTTACTTCCTCCTTTTGGTGACCACTCCCCACATAAGACCCCCGACTCATTTCAGAAAACAAACTACGCATGCTTAATAGCCTTTTTGTCAATTAGCATACCAAGTGGAGAAGAGGAGGTGACAAGGGTATGAATATGCATTTGTATTTTGTGTATTCAACATTCTTGTGGATAAAAGGCTTTGTAATTACCTGTGATCTTTGCAGTTCGTATTAGGGAGCTATCCCACGCAGCTGCCCGGCCATCAATAAACATACACTTTCTAACTTAACTGTTAGAGAGTCTTTTGTCCATCACACTTGGGTATTGATATTAGATCGATATCCATATTTTAATAAATCAAACTGTGTACACCTGGCCAAGGCTTTGCAGGGGAGGGAGGGGGAAGCCACCAGCCACCTGAATCAACAAAGGTACTTTGAGCAAGATAAAATATCATGCATCCTGTCTGCAGAAAATGTAAAAGGTTTTTTTTTTGTGTATTTGCATAAACCAGCGGGGAGTAAAACAAAAGATTAAGAGAGAAGGATTATGCTCCCCCACCCCCCCCCCCCC
>JAGMWU010000027.1:7468376-7487704 GCA_018697195.1 Certhia americana | reverse complement strand
TTGCTTATTGCCGCTTGCATAATAAAATAATTTTCTTAATTGGCTTGTAGTGGTCTGCCCTGTAGATAGGGGTGGAAATCTTAACTCCAAAACATGGGTCAGCTCTCAGTCAGGGTGAGCTGGTACCCACCCCCAATTACCTCATTTGGTTTATGGAAATCATTTCCAGAAAGTTCTCAGTTCTCGTTGTTGTTATTGGTTAACTTTTGCTGCAATATTTTCCATATTCCTAATCGCCTTCCCCCATTGGATTATCCCTACTTTCTCCACCCTAAACCCCTCCCCCGTGTTCGTGCTTAAGACTGCTGTTACCCTGGACCTTCCTGCTCTTTTTCGGTCCATTCCCTTGAACGGTGCACGGCTTATAGTTTGTTATTTTCCCGTTATTAAAAAGTTCTGTTTCTGGACGACCAAATCAGAGTGTCTCTCTCACAAAGATGCCAAGGGTGGGTGACCTGAGACGAAGCGCCGGTTATCTCATCCGGGCTAGAATCGGACGCTTCATTGGCTTGACTCTGTCGGATTGAATTAGACAGCTAACTTATAACACTTTGATAAAGAGATCCACAGCTTTCCATTCCTTTGCCAGATGGTTTATCCCCTGGTTAGGAGATAGTGAATTGGAAAAAGCAATTGTGAATATTTCAGCATTAAACGAAATAATTTGAAATCAAACTGCAAGTGCTCTGTGCAGAATAAAAAAGAAGTATCAGTAATCAGGAAGATATCAACTGAGAACCAAATGAGTCTGATTTGCCTGTGATGGTAAGTGCCAAGTGATCTCCCTGTCCTTATCTCAACCCATGAGCCTTTTGTCATCTTTTCCTCCCCCTTGTTCTGAGGAGAGGAAGGGATAAGGCAGCTTGGCTGACATCTGATGTCTAGCCAAGGTCAATTCACCAAAGTTGATTTATTAAAATATGAATATTGATCTAATATCGATACCCAACTGTGACGGACAAAAGACTCTCTAACAGTTAAGTTAGAAAGTGTATGTTTATTGATGGCCGGGCAGCTGCGTGGGATAGCTCCCTAATACGCACTGCAAAGATCACAGGTAATTACAAAGCATTTTATCCACAAGAATGTTGAATACACAAAATACAAATGCATATTCATACTCTTGTCACCTCCTCTTCTCCGCTTTGTATGCTAATTGACAAAAAGGCTATTAAGCATGTGTAGTTTGTTTTCTGAAATGAGTCGGGGGTCTTATGTGGGGAGTGGTCACCAAAAGGAGGAAGTAAAACTAGTCTTCCTTGTTCTAAACTTTCAACCTTTGATGGATATGTGATAAATGACTCCTTGGAGTTTCCTGTTCCCAAGACTGTTTCTAGAGATAGAGGGTCTGCAATCATCTTGTGTTTTTGGGGTCTATTGATCAATTTCCTTGTTTTTCGTTACAAGCCCAGCTTACACAAACATAAACTTGACAGACAATGAGTTTTTAGATCTGGGATAGCTTATCTAAAATCCGGTCTCTCTCTTAACCATCTTCTGAATTTTAACTGATTTCAGCAAAGCTTATTTTTTCTCAGCTAAATCAGCAATATCTTCAAAATTAGTGTCTCAAAGTAATATGTTAAATTAAAACAGGCACCCTTTATAAGTGAGGGTCATCTTTTAAAATGTGGATTGGCTGTGTCTTGATCAAATTCAAATAAAATGCAGAGCTACTTGAAGCGATTTTAAAATTGTAATGTGTTGCCCTTTTATTTTATTTGTATTTTGGCACTGTCTCAAACTGCCCCTTCTTTGGGCCCCGCTCATAGTGGGCGTGGCCTGGTATTGCTCCTCTGGCGCTGGGATGTGGCGTCACCACGGGCAGTAAGATGGCGGTTGCCACTAGAGTTGTACAGGTAGCGTTGCGCGTCCTACGGACCGGGAGGCGGCTGTGGCGGCCGGGGCCGGGAGCCTGGGGCCTGGAACCTGGCGCAGGTGGCAGGCCTCGCTTTGCGCGCGGCCGCTGGGGCCTGAGGTGGCCGGGGCCCGAGGCGCCACTGCAGAGGCTAGTGTCCTTGGCGAGGGGGAAGAAGCATGTAGCGGGGCCGTCCCGGTGGCGCCGGTCATTTGATTTCTATGCCTGGTTCTGGTACCGAAGGATGTTACTGAGCAGTCTGCAGGCTGCCCCTTTTCGGTCGCTCTTCAAGAGGGGAGGGCGCTAATCATTATTTCCTTTCTAAGCCATCCTTCCCTTCAAAGATGAAACATAGAGTCTTCTTCAAAAGACATATTTAAGAAATAAGCACAGTGGCTTTGAATACCAGACGTTATAATTTATAGGATTTTTTTCTTAATGGAACTAGTCAATCCCAGCTAGCCAGCTGAACAAATATGTACAGGTAGAGATCACTGCTAGCAATTTCACATGCTAAAACTTCATCATTCCATTTTTGCTACTGTAGTAGCTATTTCTGCATACACACTGATTGCTGTGAGAAAAGGAAGAGAATGCTTATTCCAGTTCTGAACACTAGGGTGGGGTAGTGCCTTTAAAGGTGAAATTTCTCCTTGGGTAAAAATAAAATTCAAGTAGTAATTTTATCACAGTGCTGATGCACAAAGCAGCAGTATAGAAGTGGTTGTTTAATTTGTTGTATGTTCCATTTTATTATTGTAAAGTTAATGTCTGTCTAGAAATATATTTTATTCTCCCTGCTTTTCCTACTGCTTTGTCTTGTTCTAGGTAGTCAAGCCACATACTCCCTTAATAAAGTTCCCAGACAGAAAAAGTAGTCCCAGACCTAAAAGTAAGTATTTCATTTATAGACACAACTTATGCCATATTTCTTTGCATAAGCTGTTGTATATAAGAATCAGCAGACTATTTTTCTGCTTCGACTATGCAACTCAACTGATTTTGAGCAGGGTTTCTGAATCATCGTTGTTTTAGTTTCAGGACTTCCTTTTCAGATTCTATACAACTGTGGGAATATAAATAATACATACATGCCTTTATTTTTTGGTCAAGGCAGAATCACAAGGATTTCTAGTTATGTTTTTCTACTTATATAAGAAGTCACATTTTTGAAAATACTAATATTTGCCTGAAGTGATAGTATCCAAGTGAATTTGAAACAGCCTTAGGTGTTTGGTGATTTTTGCAGAAAATGATGTTTCATTTTCCTCATCCTTTCTTTTCCTAATTGGAGTGTGTGATGTTGCTGGTATTTAAAACCCTAATTTATGGCTGAGAGCAATTCCACTGTACATTTTAAGAAGTGTTTCTTTGTGCTAATAATTAATGCTGAGAAAAAATTAACTTCATTGCAATCTTTGACATTAATTTTTGCACCTATAGCTATGTTTATATTTATAGGAACCTCAATACTGTTACATTTAGAACATCAAAGTTAATGAACTATATGTTGTTTTAATATTCCTTTTGAGTCAATAAAGCATTTGAAACTAAAGTAGTAGTTATTTTAAGAAGCTCTGTTGTTATTCTCACTTGTTTAGAAATGATACCATACTATGTATTTACCACATTATATTTAGGATTTAGCTTTAAGTTTAGTTTATCCATTAACACTGCAAAGTATCTACGATGAACATCAGTGCCACTTCAGACTTACTTGTGAATTCTTCAGGAACTATATTCTGCGATAACTTTCAGTCAGAATTTTGTATGTTGTGCCCAGTTCAGCCAATTGCACCACCTTTCATGCCAATGAATTGCTTTCTCAAAGGCTTAAAAACGTTACTTAGCTTATGCTTATCTTTGCATCACAAGATTTTTATGGCTATATATTTTAAGTATGTTAGACCTTTCTACATTAATTAATTTCTGGTGCCTCACTAGTAAATTGCAATCTACTTCACTTTGCTTAAATGCTGTAGCAATAACTGTTTCACCATACCAGAATATTGCTTCCACATAGCTACACAGAGCTCTGCAGATCAAGACTATACTTTTAGGGATGTGAGTTCTTAAAGGCCAGCCAAATTCTATTATCATATTACTACTGCAACATGATGGTCTCAAACAGGGAAGGGAAAACTAGTAGGGACTGTATCTGAGCTTAAGCAACAGCAGTATTCGGTCAGGTATTTTTAGTCTTGACTTTGGGTTTTTGATTGGCTAATGCTTCTATTGCAAATTCACTTCAGATTTTAAAAAATACAATAGAAGAAAATCTTAGGCAAATCTCTAAATATGTGATATGTAAAACAAATTTGGAGAAACTCTTTTTTTTTTCCATATATAAGGTATGTTACTTCTTAAAAATACTTTGTAGTCATTACTAGCCAAAGCTATTATCATCTTTGTGTTTTCTTCTGTTTTCATCCTCTGTTCCCTTTGCCTTCTGCTCTTAAATTTCAAAATTTCAGTTTAATGGCATTCCCCCTGTTCAGATTCTGCTTCTGATGGGTTCTCTTCCTCCTTTCTCTATTTGGGACCTTACTTTCTTGATGCCATCTTGTAATATTAAGAATGGGTATAGCATTCTATTACATGTTGTGGTATGCCGTAGTTGTGAGCTTTTTCTTTCTCTAATCCTCTACCTCTTTTTCATTTTTCTTTACAGTTGCAGCTAACAAAAAACATCTTCTTAGTTGGATGTTAGTTATTTATCTTTCTACATAATCCCCTCCACACACATATTTGATACTTCATACTGCTTCTGCAAGTACAGCTTCCCAGTGAAAAAGCCTTTGTTAGGATCTATGTCGATTTATCTTCTGTTTCCACATCAGTATTTCTGCCACTCAAATATGCTTTCTTTTACTTTCAGAATTTTTTCACTGTGTTCTTGGTATATTTAACAATAAAAACAGCTTGTGAGAAGTAGAGTATCTTTTAATTATTTGAATTCTTTCAAGTATTTTGTATAATGAAGAACATTGTCAATAACTGGTAACTTTTATTGTCTGCTCACTAATTAATTTTACAGTCTTGTTATATTTCTGTAATGGTTTTGCAATCTGGATTTCAGTACTGGAATCTCTACAAACAAGTATGCCATCTCTTGGTGCTTCAAAAGCACAGGAGTCTGTAGGAGGCAGATCACCAGGATTTCAAAATATTTCACCTGTTAGTAGAATACAAGATATACCAGACACTTCTGAATTAACAAGAATCTTACCTCAGAAATACAGACGAAAACTAATGTCAGCTGAAGAAATTGAATATATTCAAGTAAGTTTCATTTATTGTTGTGTATTGTTTGTATTTACCTAGTATTTATCTTATTTCTACACTTCCTTCCAAGTTTAAAATATAATATTACATTGTAATTCTTGGCAAGTGTATACTCAGAGTTTTCACCACTTTGCTGCACAGTACCCAAACTACAAAATCTTAATACACAAGGTACCCAACTCTCACTAATTAGTAGCTTGTGGTATCACTAATTAGAGAGATACAGACATGCAGACAGCTTGTGATAGTCATAGCCTACATTAATCACAGTAATTACCTGTTGTGTAACAGCTGTTTAACGTATAATTTAAATATTCTATACAGGAGCACAAGAGTCTGTTCTTAGACCAGAAAAGGCTATTACCAGGTGACTGAAGTCCAAAATATTCCTTGAGCTAGTTTTTTATAAGTTATTAGTAAGTTACCAATTGTATTTCTAGCAGTAGAAACATTTTATTAAACTTGATATAAATATTTTCTGCAATATTTACAAATATGTCATTGTACATAAAAGGCAAGAAAAACCTGCTTTTGTTCTGTAACAATTTTCAGTTGTAAACACTGATGCTTAAAAAGAGAGAATGCACAAAATATGAAGAACTGGAGAGATGGGTTTGAAATGAAAAGACACATAACTTTGTTAAATTATAAGGATACCTACAGTGTGATCATATTAATAGAGGAAATCAGTTTTCCTTCAGTATGGCATTATAATTAGAAATAAAATTAATCATTTTGCATATTAATGCACTCCTTGGCCTCTAGCATAAATTTTCTAATGGTGAGGTAAATTGTAAAATAATTTTATTTGCAAAATAATGAATTGAGTACCTTTCTGATTTTTCATAAAGATTGCAATGGCTGACCTTGGGTTTGTTTTTGCTTTGGAATTTGGGCAGTAAAAATAATTCTGAAACTTCTGTTTACTACTGCTGTGTTTATCAGACCTTTCTAAAGAGAGAGTCATGTTTCTTCATAATGGGAGAACTGGAAGAAGCTATAAATATAGGTTGCAGGTATTGATCTTTTTGTATTCTCCCCTGAAAAAATGGAGTTCTTATGTGTAGATGCTGATACTTTGACACTGCATGTTCCTATACAGGTTAAAAAACAATGGCTAAATCAAAAATTAAAACTAAAACTCTATTTGTTAATCTAAAACAGTGAAAAATATTTCATCTCCATTTTCCATTCTTTTAGTGGAATGCATTTAACTATATGCTTTTATTTTACAGCGTGGAGGTCCAGAATAAATATGGAAGGTTATTTGCCACTGTTGAAGAATGAAATATTATATTCACAATAAAGGCATTTCCTTAATATTATGATTGTGATGGCAGTTTGGGTTTTTCCTATGTCTTTTATATATGTTCTCTGTATTACTCACACATACATTTGTAGCTCTGTAGTCTATTGTATTAGTGACTAGTTTTCCCAGTAATCTTCCATGGCCTTTCCCTAGACAGAAAGACAAAACAAATTCCAGAGCTCCAAGCCCCAGGAGGTGCAGGGCTCCCGTGCTATCTTGGTTCTTCCTGGGAACCAAGGCTGAGAACAACTCTTCGAGATACATTCTCATGGACAAAGTACAACTAGTGCTGAAGGGGGGCTCCAGAGAAGGGGCTGGACCTGGGGGGAAATTGCATCACCACTTTTCCTCCTAATTGGTGTTTTTTATCAATTATGCTAATTTCCTAAAACCTATAAAAATGTACTCACCCCTGGGCGGGGGAGGGGGGGGGAGGGGGCTTTTGTGGACATGTATCCATAACTGCCCCGAAGGCCTTCAAATAAAGATCCCCTTTTTCTATTACCTCTTTACTAAAATTATCTTGAGTTTAATTTCCAGGTTGGGAAAAAGGCAACAGTTATATACTAATAGCTTTAATAAAAACACTTATGAAGAGTGAGAAGGTTGACACAACACACTATATATGAATTTGTTATTGAGAAAGCCATCAACTGTCGCCCTTGCTTTTGCATGTTTTGTCTAGCCTTCTGATGTTTTGAACTTCTGGAGCCAGATTTCACACACACATTTTTGTAAACAACGATTACTTACATTCCTTTCTAAAAGGAAGTGAGAGTTGATGGACCTATGGTTTGACCAGTGTGGTCTCAAAGGAGGTCAGTTGTTTGACCAATCAAGGGGACAGTGTGTGTAACCTATATAAATCAGAGTTTTATAATAAACTTCCTCTTTTGCTTCTGCCTTGCTCGAAGAAAGGTGTTGTGTGTGTGTGTGTGTTCGTTCGTGTCGAATTGTAACAATCAACCAAAACTCTAACTAGCATGTGATGTATTTTTCTAATTAGCAATTTGCAAACTCTGATAGAACTGAGTTTTCTATTTAAAAATATTCAAATGTCTCATCAGGGTTGATTTTATGGGCAGAAAAGGGACACAGAAGTATTCTCAAATATTATTAAGAATGCTTGGGATTTTTTTTAGTAGTTTTGCACCTGAATATCAGATTGAGGTTTGGAAAATAAATATAGAAATAGGGGATATTTAAATTATTAGCTGTTCCAGAAGAGAGCCCTTTGGGTCTAATTCCAGGTACAAGTCCACAATATACCTGATCTCTAGGCTTAATTTGCATAGTCCTTAATATACCTAGTCCATGACTAAAACCTTTCTTTCATGTGGCAAGCCAAAGTGAGCTAGGGTCTACCTGTGCATCTCAGGCTGGTACAGCCAATGGCCTTGGCTTTAGCCTTTAGTCACGCAGCTTTCAGCCACGGGGCCACGCAGTGCTGTGACCTATGGCATTGAAGAGCAGCTGCATGTTCCTCTCCCAGTCTTCTCCAGCACTAGAGAGAACGGTACTGATTGCTTCATCACCCCTCTTCTCCTTTGTGTCTCCAAGTTACCAGGAGCTGGGGATAATTGCAAGCAGCTCTCATGAGTCACTAGCATGAAGCTGCGTACGCAGCAGGTGGAGTGGTGAGGGGTGTGGTGGCACCAGTAAACTCTTCACCCCTCTGTCTTTCCCCTATTCTCTTGCCCCAGCAGCAATGACTGTATGAGTGTGTGCCAAGTACAACGAGAAACTTGACTTCTTTGGGAGGGACAGCTTTGTATATACAGAGCTTCTTAGCTTCCCTGGCCCACACAGTGCCAGGGGGTCCCCTCTGTCAGGAAAATTAATCCATGATGTCAGAGTTTTACGTCCAAAATGGAGACAGATGAGTCCTGTAACTTTATTTGAATAAAGGGAGAGGCCATGGGGCATTTCCCATGGAGTCTCTCAAACTGCTGGAATACATAGCCTTTTTATCTTAATTTCCTGGCTGCATTTCCTTCTCTTTTTTCCCATTGGATGATGTACTTGAGAGGTACAGACTTCCCTCATTGCCTAATACAGACTCCCTTTTTCTTTGTATCTCTGTTCTTTTCCTCTAAGTTCAGGAATTTAGCAAGGCCTTGGGTGAGCAACAGTCTGTGTCAATTAGTGGAATTCCTATGGAGTTTATGGTTCTGATTTACTAAAATATGGATATCGATCTAATATCGATACCCAACTGAGACGGACAAAAGACTCTCTAACAGTTAAGTTAGAAAGTGTATGTTTATTGACGGCCGGGCAGCTGCGTGGGATAGCTCCCTAATACGCACTGCAAAGATCACAGGTAATTACAGAGCCTTTTATCCACAAGAATGTTGAATACAAATGCATATTCATACCCTTGTCACCTCCTCTTCTCCGCTTCGTATGCTAATTAACAAAAAGGCTATTAAGCATGCGTAGTTTGTTTTCTGAAATGAGTCGGGGGTCTTATGTAGGGAGTGGTCACCAAAGGGAGGAAGTAAAACTAGTCTTCCTTGTTCTAAACTTTCAACCTTTGATGGATATGTGATAAATGACTCCTTGGAGTTTCCTGTTCCCAAGACTGTTTCTAGAGATAGAGGGTCTGCAATCATCTTGTGTTTTTGGGGTCTATTGATCAATTCCTTTGTTTTTCGTTACAAGCCCAGCTTACACAAACATAAACTTGACAGACAATGAGTTTTTAGATCTGGGATAGCTTATCTAAAATCCGGTCTCTCTCTTAACCATCCTCTGAATTTTAACTGATTTCAGCAAAGCTTATTTTTCCCAGCTAAGTCAGCAATATCTTCAAAATTAGTGTCTCAGTTCCACCCATTGCTTCTTTCACCTATCACTAACTGGCTTTATCTACCAGCAGGCCCATAGTTTATTTGTAAAGACACATTCTTTTCATTCCTTTTGATTTATTAAAATATGAATATCGATCTAATATCGATATCCAACTGTGACGGACAAAAGACTCTCTAACAGTTAAGTTAGAAAGTGTATGTTTATTGACGGCCGGGCAGCTGCGTGGGATAGCTCCCTAATACGCACTGCAAAGATCACAGGTAATTACAAAGCCTTTTATCCACAAGAATGTTGAATACACAAAATACAAATGCATATTCATACCCTTGTCACCTCCTCTTCTCCGCTTCATATGCTAATTGACAAAAAGGCTATTAAGCATGTGTAGTTTGTTTTCTGAAATGAGTCGGGGGTCTTATGTGGGGAGTGGTCACCAAAGGGAGGAAGTAAAACTAGTCTTCTTCGTTCTAAACTTTTAACCTTTGATGGATACGTGATAAATGACTCCTTGGAGTTTCCTGTTCCCAGGACTGTTTCTGGAGATAGAGGGTCTGCAATCGTCTTGTGTTTTTACAAGCCAAACTTACATAAACATAAGTTTGACAGGCAATGAGTTATCAGCTCCGGGATTAGTTTATCTAAATCCAGTCTCTCTCTTATCTGTTCTCTAAATTTTAACTGGTTTCATCAAAGATTCTTTTTCCCAGCAGCAATATCTTCAAAGTTAGTGTCTCATTTCCCCACTTCTTCTTTAAAATGAGTAAATTCCTTTACTCAGTATACAGAGTCCTCTTCATCTATGGAAGTCGTACAGCTAGTGTGTCTCAAGATTAAGCCATACGCCTTTGATAGTGATGTTAAAGCTGCTACTCGTCGTAGCATCTTCCAATTCCAAACAAATATTACAACAGATAGCACCAAACTTATGCTAACTAACATAAGCAACACAACTATAGGGTGGATTAAGGTGTTCAGAGACCACCCAAAAAGCACATCCCACCAATGATGAGACAGATGTTCCTCAAGCCTTTTAGAGACCCCTTTGATGGTCTCTGTGTCCTTTTCCCTCCATCTCTAATTTCTTTTAATCCTAAGGGGACTATTGGATGTATTGTGTATAGTTAAAACAAAGGCTGTCACTAAACTAGTCACAGGGTTATAGGTGAAGTTGACCAATATCCACCAAGACTGAAGTTCCCTCTTCATATCAGAGGCATTGTCCCAAACAATTTTGTGAATTTCAGCAGGGAATATTCCCTCTGCACCTTCCCTGATAACTGCAGCAGCCACTGATTGCATCCACAATTGTGCTTGAAAACATCTTATGGCTAGTGAGGTGTTTTCACTAGCTGTGTTTAGTGCATTAATTATTACCTCATGATCTCGCTCCTCTGTGTTCCTCTACTTCTGGAATAGCTGGCATCTGGGTGATCACAGCCTTTCTTGGCACTGGTGAGTAATCTTGGTCTGTTCCTTATGGAGGTCAGTACACACCCTCTTATTGCACACCCCTCTATTTTGAGTACTCAAGCATTTGTCACAGCACTCAGGACTGATCTGGATGGGTTTCATGGGTGGGTGGTAAGCCTCGTGGAACCCATCCTGCACGAATCCATACTTACATCCCCAAACATTTCTGCCTTCCCACAAGCTTGCATTCGTGACTCTTAGCATCTTCTTTAAAGCCTTACGAGAGTAAGGGTCATAAGCTCTTCCTTGGCACCGGTATATCCCAGTCACATTATACCTGCGTGGTATTGCATTCACTCTTGTTACAGCTAAGGTAATTACTACAATAGTTACAACCTTCCACATAATGTCCATAATAACTATTAGTCCATTTATTCGTTGTTCCGAGTGAGCTTCAGCTTCAGTTCGCTATCGCCAGGTGTGACCTTCCAAGTTCCCTCTGGGGCTTTCTTCACTCGGGAGTGATGGATCCAGGCCTTCTGTTCTTTGATCTTGATTGCAGTGAAGGTAGTGAGGAGCACCTGGAATGGTCCTTCCCACTGCGGTTCCAAGGTCTTTTCTGCAAAAGACTTAATGTACACATAATCCCCAGGTTGTACATCATGTACTGGCCCATCTAGTTCTCTGTTTCGAGCTCCAGCCACATATTTCTCAATTTCTCTACGTTGTTTATTTAGGGCCACCATATATCTATGTAGGGTTTCTTCCCCTACTTGAATGGGTGTTGTTCCTTCTTGAACTGCATATGGCCTTCCATACAATATTTCAAAAGGGCTTAGCTTCTCATTTGCCCTTGGTTTTGTCCGAATTTGCAATAATACCAATGGAAGAGCCTGGGGCCAGGGCAAATTTGCTTCTTGCCCCAGTCTCACAATTTGTTGTTTAATTAAATGGTTCATTTTTTCTACTTGGCCGCTAGATTGAGGATGGTATGGGGTATGATTTGCTGTACAATTTTTGAAATAAAGTGTGGCCCCCTATCTGAGGATATGGTGGCTGGAACTCCAAATCGTGGTATTATTTCTTGCAACAGTGCTTTGGTCACCTCTCGAGCCTTAGCTGTCCTAGCAGGAAAGGCTTCTGGCCATCCTGAAAAGGTATCAGTTAACACCAACAGGTAACGATACCCTCCCTTCCTGGGCAGTTCTGTAAAGTCAATTTGCCATTGTTGCCCAGGTACACAGCCTTTCCCAATTTGTCCCACTTTAGGCTTTGGGGTATTTTTAGGATTAGTTTGGAGGCAAAGGCTACACTGACGAGTTACTTGAATCACTGTGCCCTGTAATTTCCTGGCCATGATTCTTTCTTTCAAATGATTATACAGGGCATCTATTCCCCAGTGTATTTTCTCATATTCCCTCTGTACTAATGACCACAACAAATAGGAGTGCACTACAAGTTTCCCTTCTTCTGTTACAGCCCATCCCTCCTGGTTATAACTTGCCTTCTCTACCTTGATAAGTTTCTTATCCTTTTTATTGAATAATGGCTTACCTTCAATAGAAATTTTTCCATCTGGAATCAATGCTGCCTCAATTGTCTCATTAGGTATCTCACCTTTTGCTGCTTCTTTTGCCTCCCTATCCGCCAGCATATTCCCTTCCTCCAATTCAGAGCTCACTTTTTGGTGTGCTTTGATGTGCATGATGGCTACTTCTTCAGGTAATTGTACTGCATCTAATAGTCTCAGTATTTCTTGGGCATGCTTAATATTCTTCCCTTGTGAGTTCAACAGTCCTCTCTCCTTCCAAATGGCTCCGTGTGCATGAACTACACCAAATGCATACCTTGAGTCTGTGTAGATGTTAATTTTCTTTATTTCTGCCAGCTCTAGTGCTCGAATTAAGGCAATTATTTCAGCCTTCTGTGCAGAGGTATTTGTTGGTAATGGTCCAGACTCTATTACCTCTCGGCTTGTGGTAACGGCATACCCAGCATGCCTCTTTCCACTGATGACATAGCTGCTCTCGTCAGTGAACCAGGTCTCAGCATCCTCAAGCGGGGTATCCTTCAGATCCGGGCGGCTGGAGTAGGTGGCTTCGATGGTCTCCAGGCAATCATGGATCACAGGTTCTCCCATACTTCTGCTGAGGAAGGAAGATCTGGAAGTCCCAGGGCTGGTGCTGACATTAGAGCCTTCTTCAGCTGGTCAAAGGCTCGGCTTGCTTCTTTTGTCCATTGAAGATCTCTGCTCCCTTCGTCCAGTCCAAGCATGTTTCTTGGGTCTGGGTGGCTATTAAGAGGTCATCCACATACTGGAGGAGCTGTCCTTCTCCTGGAGGAGGTTCCCAGGACTCCAAATCTTTTGCAAGCTGTTCCCCAAAGATAGTGGGAGAGTTCTTGTACCCTTGTGGCAATACGCACCATGTGAGCTGTGTTTTGCGTCCAGATTTAGGGCTTTCCCATTCAAATGCAAAAATTTTCTGGCTGGCTTCATGGATAGGTAGGCAAAAGAATGCATCCTTTAGATCTAAAACAGTGAACCAGGTTAATTCAGGTGTTAAACGGGTTAACAGGGTGTCAGGATTGGCAACTACTGGATACAAGTCCTCAGTTACCTTGTTAACAGCCCTTAAATCTTGTACCAACCTGTATGACCCGTCAGGCTTTTTCACTGGCAAAATAGGAGTATTGAAATCAGACTGACACTCCTTCAGTAGTCCTATTTTCAAAAACTTTTCAATAATGGGACTAATCCCTTCTCTATCTTCTTTCTTTAGGGGGTATTGTCTAACCCTGACTGGCTGTCCTCCTTCTTTGAGTTTAATCTGTACTGGTAGTGCATTCTTTGCCCTTCCTGGTATATCAGAAGCTCACACCCCAGGAAATACCTGATCCATTATTTTCCTAAAATTTCCCTCTTCATTTGCAACTTCAATTTCTTTAGTTATCATCATTAAACTTTACAGTTCTATGTATTGCTGATCTTTTACCTCCAAAATAATTTCCCCATTCTTAAATATTATTTTTGCCTCCAGCTGCTCTAGCAGATCTCTGCCCAAAAGTGCAGATGGGGCATTAGGCATGTATAAAAATCGGTGGATTCCCCACTGTTTTCCCAATTTATACTTCAAAGGCTTGCAAAAATTAGCTCTTTCAGGTTGGCCAGTTGCCCCCTTTATCATAACATAATCATTGGTTACCGGTATTAGGGCCTTATTCAGAACTGAAAATGTTGCCCCTGTATCTCGGTTACTAAAAACTCTCCAGGCCTCATCCAGTAAAGCTTCTAAATTCCGGCTGTTTGGACCCCGGATCTTCTGGAGTTTCCTCCTGATGTCTCCTGTAGAATGTCCTAAAAGTAAATTTATTAATTGCTGCATCTCTTCATCAGGTCCAGGATCCAGGGACTTGTGTCGGCACATTGCGTCTTGCAGGCGATCTAGAAATTCAGAAGGTGTTTGAGAGGGGCTCTGTTTGATAGCATATAGGGTTGACCAGTTTATGGTTTTGGGGACTGCTCTTTCCAGTCCTTTTACTATCAATTCCTGGTATCTCTTTAATCGTCCCAACCCCTCATCATTATTAGGATCCCAACCCGGCTCTTGAAGGGGAAATACCTCTTTAACATCTTCCTGTGTTGTTCTACAATCATCCTCAGCCAGATCCTTAGCTACTTTTAAAACCAATTGCTTCTTCGTTTCTGTTAAAGCATCAAGCAATAGTTGGATGTCTGCCCAATCAGGTAAATGCTGCTTAATCATAAACTTCATCTTCTTAGCAACCCCTGTTGGGTCATTTCGATACCCTTTAGCACTCTATTCCCAAATTTCAAAATCAATTGAGGAGAAGGGAACCTTGATGCTATAGGACCTTTTGGGGGAAGTTTGGGAACTGGTGGGGGAGGTTCAGGTTCATCCCACTCACTGTCACTGCTAGGCAGTGGTGGATAAGCGGGGGAGGTTGGAGTTAATGGTGATTCTGAATCTGCATCCCCCACCACCCTCCTTCTTTCCTGCCTTTTAGGGGGTGGTTTAAGTATGTCCTGGTTCCCTTGTTGCGAGCCTCTGCTGTGGTCAACATTACTGGGATGTGTGCACCTCTGTGATTTATATGAACAGGTACTAAACACCATTTGGGCTTTCTTTTAGTGACTTTATTGCCCTTTTCAAGGGCCAATACTAAAGGATCCGATGGTGGCCGTCATCACAATCAATCCCTTTGCCACTCAGGGTGATCCTAAGAGTAAAGAACATCATCAGCATAAGCACTTCTCTTGCCACTTCTGTTCACGGCGTAGGAAGAAGCTTAGCTTATCATGTCGGATAGTCCAGGTGCCACTTACGGGCCAATTTACACCCTCATCAAGCTTATCTGAAAGGACCACACTGTGTACAAAAACTTAACCAGCTCCCTCTTGGTTTCATGTACCCCATAGCCCACCAATGCTTTCCAGTGTGTTAAAAATCCATCCCAGAGGACTACTTTTAGGAATCGCGTGACTTTCCTTGCTACCCACACTTAATATTTCTTCCTGGTACACAATATACGGGTTACTCTTGTTCTACCCTAAAGATTTCCACTGGCTCCCTATGCCTTCTGCGCCTGGCAATACTTTTTAGAAATAACCCAGGGTTACACACACTACTGGGGGAAAACCTTTTAAATACACAGTCAAAGAAATTGACAACACACATTGTCCCCTCTTGTTGTTTAAATTTGCTGATTACAATCGTTTCAACAAAAGCCCCCGGCTATACCCTGTTACTGGTTGTTGCAGCAGCTAAAATGTCTCAGAAACTGCATCAGCATACAGTTAAAACTCAGAAGCAATTCCTGTCTACAGTGGTACTTCAAAATCCCAACCGGGTCTCGGCCATACATTAACAAACAACCCTAAACCCACTCAACTAAAGGTTTAATAAATGTTGCCATATACGTCAAGGCTCAAATGGGAATACAGGAACAGATCCTCTCGCAAGAGTAAGTCGGGGTGCACCCGGCCCCGCACCGCCCGCACTCATCCTGCGAGCAGGGATCACACACCAGCCTTATTAAAATACCACCTAAAAATACCACTCCACACCGGCAATCCCCAGACACCTCTAAAAACCAATTAAGTGTGTTCCTTCACGATCGAAACAACTCTCCCCCCCGCCACAATCAAACCTCTTGGAAGGTTCGAGCGGGACGTGAAAAAAAAAACTCCACATCTGGTACCTACAAAACCTGAATCCTTCCGCCCGGTTACCAAGGCGAATACAGGGCGTAAGTTCAAACCATCTACGCCACTCGCCTTTTAAACACACAAAAAACCTT
Organism: Certhia americana; assembly: GCA_018697195.1. NCBI lineage: Eukaryota > Metazoa > Chordata > Aves > Passeriformes > Certhiidae > Certhia > Certhia americana. The sequence continues at coordinate 7,471,709 of JAGMWU010000027.1, read as the reverse complement.
TTATTTCAAATGCCACAGCTGCTTTTACTTCACATACACTGGTTAGGATTCCGCTGCCAGCCATACGAACAAAACCCACACACAGCACACACTGCAAAACACGGTGCAAGCACTCCCAATTGGCCAAACCACAGATATCCCGTCCGATGATCAGCGGGGTTTAAAAATTCTTCACAAGCTTTAACAGGCACAAACTCGAAAACAAACTTGCCACACACTAATAATGACATACTCCTAAAAGCACACAAATCAAGGCGCCTACAAATGCACACCCACACAGACCACACACATACGGCACCTAATATTTCAACCACTGCTCGAACTACTATTGAAGCCGATTGTGCCGGAAAAACCCAATCACTGTTTCTGCGACCCGGCCTGGGACGCTCGTGACCTAAGGATTTACGAAAACCACAATCCCCGACCGCTTGTTAAAACCACACCGACCTGGAGCCTCAACTGTACCGAACAACGATAATCAACTGAACTGGAGCCACCTTGCTCCAGAACAACGACAATACAACTGAAGCTGGAGTCCACACAATTGCTCCCAGAACAACGACATCACAACTGAACTGAGCCACGAATTGCTCCAGAACACGACATACAATTGACTGGAGCCACAAATTGCTCCAGAAAACGACAATAACCAGACCACACTCTGTCGCCGCTTCTGCCCCACCATCGGGACAAAAACTGAGCTGTTGCCTTACCAGCTCTTACCAAAACACAAAGAACCATCAATACCATACTCCTCCCGCGGAGATTAACAAACCCATTAGGCGCTCTCTTGGCATAGACGTCTCTTTATGACTTACAAGCTGCCTGTATTCAAAGGTACCTTTCCCAAATATTTAATAACATACAACTTTTTGTCCGTAGCTTTGGCTGATCCTGGTCCCTCTCCTGGGGGGATCACGGGGACGGCAGCAGCCCCTCTTCACCAGAAAATTCTGGTGGGCGCCCAGAGGGGTCCCCAACCCTGATGGCCCCTCAGCGAGAGACAGTCTCCTGCCTGTGTCTCGCCAAAAGATGTTATAAAATAAATAGCGATCTAATATCGATACCCAACTGAGACGACAAAAGCTCTCTAACAGTTGAAGTTAGAAGTGTGATGTTTGTTGACAGGCCGGAGCAGCTGCGTGGGATAGCTCCCTAATACGCACTGCAAAAGATCACGGTAATTACAAGCCTTTTATCCCACAGAATGTAGAATACACAAAATAACAAATGCATATTTATACCCTTGTCACCTCCTCCTTCTCTCCGCTTCGTATGCTAATTGACAAAAAGTCTATTAAGCATGCGTCGTTTGTTCTCTGAATGATCCGGGGGTCTATTGGGGATGGTCACCCAAAGGAGGAAGTAAAACTAGTCTTCTTCGTTCTAAACTTCTTTAAACCTTTGATGGAATACCGTTGTAAATGTCTCCTGGTCATTCTGTTCCGAGGACTGTTCCTGGAGATAGAGGGTACTGCAATCGTCTTGTGTTTTTACAAGCAAACTTACATAACATAAGGTTGATAGGCAATTATTATCACTCCGGGATTAGTTTATCTAATCCAGGCTCCCTCTCTTATCTATTCCTCTAAATTTTAACTGGTTTCATCAAGCTTCTTTTTCCAAAATAAAGAAAAAAAAAAATCAGCAATATCTTCAAAGTTAGGCTCACTTTTCACCTCTGAGGGGTCGGCTGGCCCAGCTGCTTCTTGATTGATGTCAAGGGCTCTTGTGATGGCCCTCTTGTGACTTGGGTAGGGCTGTGATAAAGGGGAGCCTCGTGGTCCTGGGGCTGCCTGCAGGGACACTGGCTTTGGCAGCCTCTGCCTGGTCTGTGGACTGGCCCGGCCCTGTCTCACCGTCCAGAGACAACAATGGGGCCCTGTTGCAAGGTGGGGTGATACTGCAATTATAAGGTGCGATGGCCAGCCTTGGGCGGGAAGGCGGCTGGGGGAGGCAGATTGATCCCCCACCACTGCCCTGACATCAGGCTTTCATAGCCTTCTCCTGAGGGAAGGCCCTGGCACTTACACCTATCCAGCCTGAGGAGCTGCTTTCCGTGACTTGATGGCTGTGTCTAAGATGGCAATGTCCAAGCCTCTGCAGTGGTTACACTAGCATGCCCCTGTAGCCCTGAGCCTCTCCTTAGTTTGCTATAGTTGATTCAAAGAAAATCACCAAACAATGAGACACTGTTCAGAAAGCATTCCTTTTTTGATATCGGGGATCGTGTTCGGTGTGTCCTTCCATAAATGTGTCTGCTTAGGCATTGTTCCCTCAGTTTATATACATTCTAACATTCAAATGACTTCCCAAACCACTTGCAAAATCCTCTCCACTTGGTATGTGTCTTAGTTTGGAAAGACAGGGGTGTCTGCTAGGGAACCAAAAATGGAAGCTGCCCTTGGACTTGTTATAATTCTAAAATTAAAGGGGTCTTGAGACACTAATTTTGAAGACCTTAAAAAAAACCAAAAAAAAAACCCCAAAAAACCAAGGTTATATTGCTGATTTATTTGGGAAAAATAAGCGTTGCTGAAATCAGTTAAAATTCAGAGGACGGTTAAGAGAGAGACCGGATTTTAGATAAGCTATCCCAGATCTAATAACTCATTGCTTGTCAAGTTTATGTTTGTGTAAGCTAGGCTTGTAACAAAAAAACAAGAGAATTGATCAATAGACCCCAAAACCACAAGATGATTGCAGACCCTCTATCTCTAGAAACAGTCTTGGGAACAGGAAACTATAAGGTTTTTCCAAGGAGTCATTTATCACATATCCGTCAAAGGTTGAAAGTTTAGAACGAGGAAGACTAGTTTTACTTCCTCCTTTTGGTGACCACTCCCCACATAAGACCCCCGACTCAATTCAGAGAACAAAGTACACATGCTTAATAGCCTTTTTGTCAATTAGCATACGAAGTGGAGAAGAGGAGGTGACAGGGGTATGAATATGCATTTGTATTTTGTGTATTCAACATTTTTGTGGATAAAAGGCTCTGTAATTACCTGTGATCTTTGCAGTGCGTATTAGGGAGCTATCCCACGCAGCTGCCCGGCCCGTCAATAAACATACACTTTCTAACTTAACTGTTAGAGAGTCTTTTGTCCGTCACAGTTGGGTATCGATATTAGATCAATATTCATATTTTAATAAATCATTTGGCGAGCTAGCCAGGAGACTGCTCTCTGGCTGAGGGGCCATCGGGGTCTGGGACCCCTCTGGGCGCCCACCCAGAATTTTCTGGGAAGAGGGCTCCTGTGTCCCCATTGACACCCCAGGGAGAGACCAGGATCAGCCAAAGCTACGGACAAAAAGGTATGTTTAATAAAT
>JAGMWU010000027.1:7437022-7455474 GCA_018697195.1 Certhia americana | reverse complement strand
TCTGGGCTACTTGGAAAAGAATCCTTGGCCCTGCAACTCTGGGCAGAGTTTTTAGACTGAAATAATATTCCTATCTCCCTGAATGAATTTAAAAATTTGTTCTTGTGGGCCAGAGGAAATGGATTTTTTTCCGACTGTTCGCAGGTTTTTTCTAGAACTGCTTGGTCTCCGGTTGGAGATCGCCTTATGGAAGTTCTCTTTGCCAATTATAATAACGATGTGGAAGAGCTTTTGTTCCTCTGGCAGGCAGTGACCCTGGTCTTGGAGCAATATTGCTCTGAGTCCTCTCGGAACTCGGCGACTTCGCAGAGTTCCCAGGGGGATTTCGGCTCTCTCCATGACGCGGGGCCCCTGCCTGCCCCCTGTGGGGTCACTCTGATGTGCGGAGCCCCGCGGGCTCCTGACGGCCCCGAGGGATCAGCGCCGCCAGCCCCCCACCGCCCTCCCCTTGCTGCGGCACGGGAGGGGTCCGGCTCTCCGCCGCCGGTCCCGCGGTCAGCGGGAGCAGCGCCGGGAGCCGCGGCTTCTGTGGAGGCTGTCGAGCATGTGCAGGCGGTGGAAGCCGCCGGAGGGGGTGATTTACTAAAATATGGATATCGATCTAATATCGATACCCAACTGAGACGGACAAAAGACTCTCTAACAGTTAAGTTAGAAAGTGTATGTTTATTGACGGCCGGGCAGCTGCGTGGGATAGCTCCCTAATACACACTGCAAAGATCACAGGTAATTACAGAGCCTTTTATCCACAAGAATGTTGAATACACAAAATACAAATGCATATTCATACCCTTGTCACCTCCTCTTCTCCGCTTCGTATGCTAATTGACAAAAAGGCTATTAAGCATGCGTAGTTTGTTTTCTGAAATGAGTCGGGGGTCTTATGTGGGGAGTGGTCACCAAAGGGAGGAAGTAAAACTAGTCTTCCTCGTTCTAAACTTTTAACCTTTGATGGATACGTGATAAATGACTCTTTGGAATTTCTTGTTCCCAGGACTGTTTCTGGAGATAGAGGGTCTGCAATCGTCTTGTGTTTTTACAAGCCAAACTTACATAAACATAAGTTTGACAGGCAATGAGTTACCAGTTCCTGGATTAGTTTATCTAAATCCAGTCTCTCGCTTATCTATTCTCTAAATTTTAACTGGTGTCATCAAAGCTTCTTTTTCCCAGCAGCAATATCTTCAAAGTTAGTGTCTCAGGGGGGTGTTGACCGATTGCTTGTCCAGTCCTGTCAGGAATGACGGTCGACCCGTCCCGTTCTGCTCTGAGGAGATGATGCATGCGATCGGGTACCCGGTGAAGGGCGGGACCCCCTTAGAAGCGATCCCAGACTCTGCTCCCCCTGCATTGCCCCTGCCAGGCACGGCGGATGGGGGCACATACGCAGCAGACGCGCGGAGCGCGGCGGCGGCTCCTGCGGTCGCGTCTGTCTCTGCGTCCCGTCCCTCCCCCGCACCCGAGGGGGGTGGATGCGGGGCGGCTCCACTCTGCTCCGCACCGAGCATGGGGTCTACTGGGACAGCTGTGGTAGGAGCCTGTGGGAGTCTGTTTGGCCAATTCATGGCCAGCACCCGTGGCTCAGCAGGCGCAGTTGTAGTAGACTCTGGCAGGATGCACAAGATCCCCCTGAGTGCTGTTGGTCCCTTGGGGGGAGACATGATTGTGCACATGGGTTTGGCTGAGGCAGATTTTACAGGACAGAATTGTACAATGGTATCCACGGCCAAGCCCCCTATCACTATCCTAAAAGGAACAAAGATTGCTCAACTTGTGTTTCTTGAGTCCTCTGTTCATAGGGCAGTTGATCAGGCGCAAGGAGAAGGCGATTTTGGATTTCCTGGGCCACCTCCAGCTCACTGGACCACTGTCCTGACTGAGGGCCATCCACATGGTGCAGGAGAAGCTCTTCCTGAAGCTTACCCAGGAGCTTCATGGATCAAGTGCTGCAGACGCACGACATGGACCTGCATCCTGCCACCTTCCTCGAGGAGAAGCACCTTTGAGACTCTGGAGCGGATTGCTCGATCCTCTCCCTTGCTGCCTGGCCTTTGGAGTGGCAGCTCTCTTATGATACATTAGTCACCCTTTGAGAACTGGTGTAGGAGTGATTGGGCCAGGGTCATCTGGAGCCTTCTGCCAGTCCCTAGAACACTCCTGTCCTCTGCATCCAGAATAAGTCTGGGAAATGGAGGTTGTTACAAGACCTCTGACAAGTCAATGCCGTGATGGGAGGCATGGGGATGTTGCAGGCATGCATACCAGCCACTGCCATGCTTCCCACAGATTGGCCAATCCTCATTGTGGATTTGAAGGATTGTTTTTTTTTTTTTTTTTCACAACTCCTTTGCATCCCGATGGCAGACCGAAATTCACTTTTCAGTATCAGCAATTAGTAATGCTGAGCCGCACAGTGGTATCAATGGCAAATTTGCCCCAGGGCATGCGGAACAGTCCAGCCATATGCCAATGGTATGTGGCCTGTGCCTTGTCTGGAGTTCGCAAGCAGTTTCCTGATGCCTGTCTGTATTGTTATACGGACAACATTTTGGTGGCTGTGTTCACCCACAATGGGCTGCTGAGGATTTGGCCTGAGTAGCTTGATCCTTTGAATTAAAATGGGCTGCAGGTAGCTCCAGAAAAGGTTCCACAATGACCTCCATGGAAGCATTTGGGGTCAAAAATTCTGGAATGGATAATCCAATTCCAGGAGGTGCAATTTGTGCATTTGGTGAAGACACTGAGTGATATTCACAAATTGGTAGGTGTCATCACTTGGTCATGTCCGTATCTGGGACTGACCAACGCACAATTGTCTCCGTTGTTTTACTTATTAAAGGGTGTTGGGGGTTGGGTTGATTTCTTATAGAATTTTTTCCCAGAAGTTGCTAAAAAGCTAATGGCTGGGTGCTTTTCGGTACTTATGGGTGCTCGGGAACAAACAAAGGAAGCAGCTACACAGAGACATTGATTCCACTTCGCTCGGGGGCAGTTTTCTGCTCTGGGGGGGACGGCCAGGGCTGCTCGTCTCGGCGAGGGAGAGAGCTCTCACTTTTCCCTTCACCTCGGACTCCGTCGGACCACCGGTCTCTTCGTGTGTCCCCCGGGATTTTGGGAACCCGTTTCCTCCCTGCCCTGCACCCACAGTTTCTTCAGTTCTGCTCGAGGTCTCCCCACGCTGTTTCTACAGCCCCTGCCAGCCGGGACACTCTTTTCCAACAGCTCCAGCCACTGTGAACCCTCGGAATTATCTCACCCTCCTAGAGCTGCCGCTAGCCTATTTGCTTGTGACGGTACTGAGGGGGGTGGGGGTGGGGGGTTACCAGAGGAAGAACTGTGACTGACTTGTTGTTTTGTTTTTTTTTTTTTTTTTTTCTCCTCTAGTTCTGTTTGTTGTCAATATTGTAATTATTATGAATTTACCTTGTTAGACTAACTAGTAAAGAACTGTTATTCCTACCCTCCTTATCGTTGCCTAAGGCCTCTCTTTAAATTTTGGAATTATAACAAAACCCGAGGGAAGTTTCCCTTTTTCTTTGGTCCCTGTCTTTCCAAAACCAAGACAAAGGGAGACTCTGATTTGAAATCACCTCGGACATTGACCCCTGAGGTGCGTCAGGTGCTAGAGGAGGTTCAGCAAGCTGTTTCTGCTTGCCAAGTTTTGGCATTGATCCTGCCGTTGATATCACTGTGTTCATTACCACTCCAGATTCCAATCCCACAGGTATCATTGGCCAATGGAATGACAAATGGTCTGATCCCTTGCATGTCTTGGAATGGGTTTTTCTGCCTCATCAGCCGCAGAAGACTGGCAACTGCAGTGTTTGAGCTGATTGCTCGAATGATAATCAAATGCCGACAACGGTGCTTGCAATTGATGGGTGCAGATCCCGCAAAGATCATACTCCCAATACAAAGGGAGGATTTTGAATGGAGCCTTGCAAACAGTGTGTCTCTGCAGAGCGCTCTAGAAAACTTTTCAGGGCAGGTCACTTACCATCTGCCCAGTCATAAGCTACTACAGGTAGCAAAATTCACACAAATTGCTTTGCGGCCCAAAAATAGCCAGGAACCAGTGCAAGGACCCACTGTCTTCACTGACGGTTCGGGGAAAACAGGAAAGGCCATTGTTACCTGGAGGGATGGATCTGAGTGGCAAGTTCTGGAAGGCCATGAGAATGGGTCAGCCCAGCTGGTTGAATTGAGGGCTGCAGTCATGGCATTTGAGAAGTTTTCCCAGGAACCTTTCAATTTGGTCACGGATTCAGCCTATGTGGCTGACATTGCACAGCGGTTGGGTTATTCAGTTTTAAAGGAGGTCAGTAATCCTGCCTTGTTTCATCTACTGAAGACCTTGTGGTGTGCCATTCAGGACCGGGTTCATCCATACTATGTCCTGCATGTGAGAAGTCACACCGAGTTGCCAGGGTTTGTAGCAGAAGGTAATGTGAGGGCTGACAAGTTGGCTAACCCAGGGTGGGTAGCACCTCAGCCTGACATGCTCGCGCAGGCCAAGGCATCACATGGGTTTTTCCATCAGAATGCACATACCTTGCAGAAGCAGTTTCAGCTGACGCCTCCTGATGCTCGTGACATTGTCGAGTCCTGTGATGACTGTCACACGCTGGCTGCGCCTTTACCGGCTGGGGTGAACCCCAGAGGCCTTAGGGCCTTGGAGCTTTGGCAGACTGATGTCACCCAGATTGCCGAGTTCGGACGGTTCAAGTATGTGCATGTCCCAGTGGACACATTCTCCTCTGCCATGTGGGCCTCTGCTCACACTGGAGAAAAGGCCCGGGATGTCCTTGCCCACTGGAGGCAGGCCTTTGCCGTTCTAGGCATACCTTCTGCTGTGAAAACCGACAATGGTCCTGCTTACCCATCGCAGCAGGTGCGGCAGTTTTTGCAGTCGTGGGGTGTGTCACACAAGTTTGGTATTCCTCATTCCCCAACTGGTCAAGCTATCGTAGAACGCGCTCATGGCACTCTGAAGCGGGTTCTTCAAAAACAAAAACGGGGAATGCAGGGTGACACCCCGCAGAGTCGGTTGGCAAAGGCATTGTACACTATCAATCATCTTACTGTGCCTCAAAACTCGAATAATCCTGTCATTTTGAACCATCATCTCTCGTTGCAGGCTTTGGACGAGACACCTCAGCCTCGAGCAAAGTCCGGGTGAAAAATTTAGTTACCAAACAGTGGGAAGGTCCTTACGACCTTATCGCTTCCGGGCGAGGGTATGCATGTGTATCCACAGATACTGGATCACGCTGGGTACCTTCGAGGTGTGTCCGTCCTGACTTGCGACCGCAGAGACAGGATCCAGCCAATGGGCAACATGGAAACCGTGACCAAAGTGAAAATCATCGGATGGAGGGATCATCAAGAGATGACTCAGATGCAGACGATGCGAGTAATCACTCTGATGATTCCTCCACAAATGGACATTGAACATTGTTCATTTTTCTTTTTTTCTTTTTCTTTTTTAAATGGAAAAAGGGTGAGATGTTGCCCTTGCTTTTGCATGTTTCGTCTAGCCTTCTGATGTTTTGAACTTCTGGAGCCAGATTTCACACACACATTTTTGTAAACAACGATTACTTACATTCCTTTCTAAAAGGAAGTGAGAGTTGATGGACCTATGGTTTGACCAGTGTGGTCTCAAAGGAGGTCAGTTGTTTGACCAATCAAGGGGACAGTGTGTGTAACCTATATAAATCAGAGTTTTATAATAAACTCTCTCTTTTGCTTCTGCCTTGCTCGAAGAAAGGTGTTGTGTGAGTGTCTGTTCGTTCGTGTCGAATTGTAACAGTTAGTAAAAGGTATTTTACTTGTCCATCAAATCTCTCTTTTCTTGGTTAGTTTACATATTTTGTTCATTGATTCCCATGAGAGAGATTTCTTCTTTCTTGCAGGTGCAGTTGTTTTTCACCCAGGAATAGTTTGTTGTGTTAACGAACTCTCATTCCAAAGACTGTTTTCACATGGGAACTTGCAAACCACTTAACTGCACTTAGAAGAAGTGACAAGCCAGCTATTAATTCAGCAGAGCAAGGCCTGATTTTATGAGGCCTTTCTTTTATAGTTCTTATACCTGTCATGACATCTCTCTGTTTTTGTTAATTTAAAACAGGCTCAGATGTTCTGATGCTAAAACATCTTTCTCTTGTGAGGGTATTATCTCATTAAGGTTATCATTGGTTATCTATTAGATATGGGATAAGGTACATAAAAAACCAATTACAATCAACAAAACTTATCAAATTCTAGTGTGTTATTAACGCAGGGTTTTGCAGCATGAGAAAACAAAAGAATAATGTCCAATGTCTCTTAGGGAAATGGAAATAAATAACCATTGTTTTAAAATCCAATTAGTTGAGAAGTAGGAGAAAGTCTATTTGCTGGAAATGTTGATCTTTGACATCACTGAATGTCCTCTTGGATCCTGGAACAGGGAATAACTGAAGAAGGTTAGTAGGAACGCTATACCATGATGATGACATAAGGCTTTTGTTGGCAAACTGCCTCTAAGTTTCCAGGCACAGCTATGTTTTGGCAGTCTGTTTCTGTTCTGGCCACGAAGGCTGCATGGTGATTAGGTTATTTCTCTTCTCACAAGGCCTCATTTTCTCAGAGGCAATTGATGTCTGGTCAATTGAATAAATGACTACTTTGAACCTGTTAATGATAAAACACAGGCATACCTTCTCTATAAGTTAATGAATTAATTAGGCTTTGCTGTTGTACACTCAATTGGAATTTAGTTTTGATCTTTTTTCCACATTTCTAATGTAAATATTGCATTATTCAAAATAATTTGTTGTTCAAATTTCTAATGTACATATTGCTTTATTTGAACATTCTTAAGGTGTTAAATTCCTCTTTTAATTTTTTAAAAATAAGATGCATGTCGTTTGTTATGGGTATGAAGAAACATCAAAGCAAAATAATACACATAGTAAGCAAGAAACTTATTGCAATCAGGAATAATTTGGATACAACAATTAGGAATATCTCAGATAACAGACATAATTAATAACACATGTGAAATTAGGTAATTAGCAATTACTGAAATATTGTACCATCATCTCAGAGTTTGCAAACAGCTGTCAAACCTTGATTCAGTGAGGACTTGGATAATTATTTAGGGATAATAATTCTCAAGCTCACTTAAAAAATAGGTCCAGCTGTCATGTATAGAGGGTCAAATTGCTAAGCCAAAGTGACTTGAGTATTATTTTGATGCAGAAAACACCTGTGTCTGTTGGCTAATATCCTGTCCAGGTAGAGCCAAGGCCTGGCCACAGCCTAAGCTCTAATTGGAAGAGAATTCCCTGATATATTTTAAAAACAAGACTTAAGAATAGAAGTTGTGAGTAAAGGTCTTGGGGTGAAAGACTAATCAAACTCATCCAATAGCTGGTTCCTTCTGAAGTTTTCCTTAGGATAGAGGTGTCTCGAAGGCAGCAAACTGCTGGAGTGCTTCTGTAAGAAATGACTTGGGATTGCGTCTGTGCTCTGTCCTCTCACAAGAACCACAAGACCATTAATTTAGAGAAGGTTTTCAACAAAGATCAGATATATTGCCCTGGAATTCTGAAAATACTGAAAATCATGAGATAACAAAGATGTATCCTGGATAAAGGAGATGCATATGCAACTAGAGAACAAAAAAGAAAAGATCCTGAAAATTACACTTGTCTTGTAGATTATTGCACAGAGAGATGTTAAAACATATGAAAAAGCTGGCTATAAATACAACATTAATAACTTATGAATTATGCCTATTATAAAATTAGTAAATTCACACCATGCAATCAATGTTGTTGCAGCAGACCTTGCATTGGAGATAGAAATGCACAGACTCTTGTTCAACAATGTGAAAAGGTCACAGCTTATTCTTCATCGTAACTCAGCCATCCTGACTCCAACTAATCGCTGACTTTGATTGCAGCAAACTCCCACTGTAGGCATCTTTTGCAGACTCTGACTGCTGGTTATTTCCTGCTGGAATATCACTGCAAGTATTTCCTTGCCACCTCTGACCGCAGGCTTTTGCTTAGCTCAACTCTGACTTCAAGCACCCACTGCAGGATCCAGCTGCAGACCCAGGTTGACCTCACAGCAGGTCCTTCACAGGAGCAAGTCTCTCTCCCATTTGGTCAGTCTTCCAGTCCTTTTGAAGCATTCCATCAGTACCTTCAGTTCCTTCTTTTTCAGACTTGTCTCCTGACTAGCCAGCCCATCCTTTTATCATGCTCATAAGAGAATGCAGCTTAATTATCACTTCAATAGAACAAAAAGCGCACTTAAGAGAATTCAAAGTTAATCATTGTTAATACTGGGCATAATGTGATCTAAATAAAACTGGAACAAAATGTTGTCTAAACTTAGTAATACCGAAACTTAACAGAAATTAAATCTAACAAAATTGACTTAATAAAACTTAGTTAAACTTAACTGAACGTAACTATTACAATATTGGACCGTAACAGAAATAAAAATTAACATCTTTTAAAAGTTATAGACGTAACTTATTCTAATGTTATTAACACAAGAAGACAACTAAAAGGTGAGTAATCCTTAAGTGAAATAACATCATGGCAGTGTACTGGAAGGATTAAAGTTGTTACAAGCATTATAAGTAAATCAGTTATGAGAAAAACCCATGGTAACTGCAAATTTCATGGAAACGGAAATTTAGTAAGACCTTTTAAAGTGCAGGGTTACTGCAAAATAAATATAATAATGTGCAATTTGGCATATTGCCAAACAATCTAGCAGCTTTTCGCGATTCCATCTGGTGTAATTTTATATGGCAATTTTGTTAGCATTCTTGTTAAAGAAATCAGACCATGTTAAAATCTTTGATAGGTAATAAGTCATTGCATTTACCACTTTTCAATATCTCCAGCAACTGTAAAACTATATAAAAAAATCAGAGTTTAGTCAGAAAACAAAATTAATTTAAAAAACCCTATATCAACACGTTTTCAAGGCATACAAATCCAATACGTAAGGCTTTATTAAACAGAGGTAGTTAGAAACTGCTCCGCGCCGGAGCGGGGGGGGCTGTGCCGCCCGCAAGGAAAAAAAGCGCGGGGGGGGGGGGGGGGGGGCCGAACGGCGCTCTGCGCGCCAGAGGAAGTTACCTCCGGCCGTCCCTGTCTGCAGCCACCTCGGAGGAAAGAAAAAAATACCCGCCAGCTGTACTCACACCTTTTAGGGATTACTCCTTAACGCTGTAATGACCTGTTAGCGTGGCGGTGGCGCCTATGCAGCACGTCCTCGGCAACTGCCTTGTGCCGCAAATGAAGCGGTAGTGCTTTGGCCAGACCCGGGCGCACAGCCCTCCCGGGTCCACTTGCACCTCTGTTCTGCCCCCCCCCCCCCCAAACACTTGCAGTGAAAAGAGGAGTGAAGCAAGAAACTAAGGAAATGAAGGGTCCAAGGTTTAGCTAGAAGCAGTATAGAACTTAGCCAGAAAAATGTAGAGACATGTGAGAAATGTCGGTGTGATTCATGTGAATAGAGATTGTTATAAACGTACAGAGCCAATTTACAATTAATTGATAAATTTTATTGAAAATGGCAAGCAAGCAGCACTGGGCAGCTGTAGAGTCCTTGTTCTACAAAATGGCTCGCAAATTGCATTTGCAGTTGGTCTTAGTTTTATACTGTTATAGGACTCGTTTCCCATCAGTTCCCTCCCAGTTTTGTTTCTTCAGTTTTTCGTCTTCAAGATTGTACTGCGCAGACTCTCTGCTGTTGCTAGGGGGTCTTCTTCCCTCTTTTGGAGGTCGCTGGATGAAGGGGACTTATTTTCCTCAATGACCTCACATTCAACTTTCCTTTGCGCAAGCATATATTACTAAAGCATCAAGCAAGCAAAAAAGCAGCTAATCCTATACAAATAATCACATCCTGTTTCATCCTGTCTCTATCTTTATTTAGTATCATTGCAGCTGGACTTCCCTATTGCGACTTTAGTTACCTTGCAAATTTCGCCTCAACAGAGCTGACGTTTATCAAACACGAACCATGTACACATATTTTACACAGATCTATTGATGGGATCAGTATAAAGATAGCCTTTAACAAACAAAAGAAGGAAAGCCAAATAAGGCATGCAATCAGAATAACAGGATAGTTCTAGTTATCCAATCACAAAATATATTTTGTAGGCCTTTCAGTACCATTATGCATTAGCATCTTTGGGATTATTTGTTAAATAACAGTAGGCTTTAGCTATTATGTATCTGCTTTTACAAATTACTGTAAATTGTAACCATTTTTTGTAGACATAGTGCAAATTATAATTGCGTTTGTGAAAATTGTGCATGAAGCAAAACTATTATAAGCTGCTTGTGAAAGGTGTATCACAAGACATAGCTGGTTTTGAGAAACATATAGCCAAGAAATCACTTAGACACAAGTGTAAATTAGAGGTCAGAAGAAAGACACTGAAGAGGAGAAAGATCCCTCCTCCAGAAAAAGGACAGTCAACCCTCTAGCAACCAAGCAGGTGCAAGCTACGCAAAAGCAAGGATACCATGGAAAGAGGGAGAAACGAAAGAGGAGGGGGCTCTGCGGAAACTAGAAACTCAACTACGTAAAGACGGAGAAATGAATGAGGAGGGGGCTTTGAGGAAATAGAAACTAGAAACTCAATAAATAGAGAGAACTGCTGCACTAAGATGTGTGCCATTGGTGGAGTGGTGACTCCCTGGTACACCCAGGCCTGTTTGCTTACTTTGTACTTGCCTTATGTTATAAGTTAGCTGTCTAATTAAATTCGACAGAGTCAAGCCAATTAAGAAATTATTTTATTATGCAAGCGGCAATAAGCAAAACAGCGCTGGGGCGGCCTGAGAACCTCCTGTTCCCTCCAAAAGGCACACACCACCTCCCCAGTTCAGTCTTCGGTTTTTATACTCTTCTTCTCCTGGTATCTGTGACTCTTCTTGTTAAGGGTCATCTTCCTGTCTTCTGGTGGTTGTGGGGAGGGGGGCATTTTACTCCCCACTGGCTTATGCGAATACACAAAAAAACTTTTACATTTTCTGCAGACAGGATGCATGATGTTTTATCTTGCTCAAAGTACCTTTGTTGATTCAGGTGTCTGGCGGCTTCCCCCTCCCTCCCCTGCAATGCCTAGGCCAGGTGTACACAGTTAAGATTTGATTAACAAACTTGAGTATATACCTATTACAATTTCCCCCTCTTCTCTTTCTCATTTTGTTTATCAAATCTTTGGAGCTCAGCATAGCTGAACTCTAATTTTTCATCTTTTATAGGCTCATATTGAGCTCTAATTAGCATTAAATGTGCAGTTTCCAGTCTACTCTTCACTATTGTGATGATTTTATTAAATATATATGGTCCAAAGGTTAGTACTAGAATAACTAAAATTAAAGGTCCTGCAAGAGTAGACGGCAAGGTGGTAAACCAAGGAGAATGATACAACAGTGTTCTCCTAGCGCAGCACATAATTCTCTTTGTTGTAGAAACATGAGATTTAAGTCTCTTTGGTTTTGCAGTACTACTTTTGATAACGACCTCAGTGATTTTTCTAATGCACTAACCAGCAATGCTGCTGTTGGGGGTTGGGTTGATTTCTTATAGAATTTTTTCCCAGAAGTTGCTAAGAAACTAATGGCTGGGTGCTTTTCGGTACTTATGGGTGCTCGGGAACAAACAAAGGAAGCAGCTACCCAGAGACATTGATTCCACTTCGCTGGGGGCAGTTTTTCTGCTCTGGGGAAGACGGCCAGGGCTGCTCGTCTCGGCGAGGCGGAGAGCTCTGACTTTTCCCTTCACCTCGGACTCCGTCGGACCACCGGTCTCTTCGTGTGTCCCCCGGGATTTTGGGAACCCGTCTCCTCCCTGCCCTGCACCCACGGTTTCTTCAGTTCTGCTCGAGGTCTCCCCACGCTGTGTTTCTACAGCCCCTGCCAGCCGGGACACTTTTCCAACAGCTCCAGCCACTGTGAACCCTCGGAATTATCTCACCCTCCTAGAGCTGCCGCTAGCCTATTTAGCTTGTGACGGTACTGAGGGGGGTGGGGGGGTGTTACCAGAGGAAGAACTGTGACTGATTTGTTGTTTTGGTTTTTCTTTTTCCCTCCTCTAGTTCTGTTTGTTGTCAATATTGTAATTATTGTTTATTTTATCTTGTTAGACTAACTAGTAAAGAACTGTTATTCCTACCCTCCTTATCGTTGCCTAAGACCTCTCTTTCAATTTTGGAATTATAACAAACCCCAAGGGAAGTTTCCCTTTTCTTTGGTCCCTGTCTTTCCAAAACCAAGACAGCTGCGTTACATTTGGGTTAGTTGAATTTAGTACTTGATAGGTTGGTGTTCTATTTTCTCTTTTTTGAATTGTTTGGAAAATTTACTACTGGATTAGGTCTCACTGCTTGAGGCTCAGGCACTGCCACTTCCCTTTTAATTAACATCAGTTCTCCTCTATCAGTTCTTGGCTCTCAGTATCTCATACCCCATGTTTTCCCAGTTATCTAACCAGGATCTGTTGGTTGAGATACGTTTACATATATAAATTGGCAGTCTACATAGGAAGGTTGAGGTGTTATTCCTCCACGGTGAGCCAAAACCATACCACCGCTAGGATCTTTCTTAGGGGGAGTGTATCTACTTGGCTTCCATCCTATTTTAAGGAATTTATCAAGTCTTGCTCTTGGATCCTAGTGTGATACAATAGTTTCACAACCCCAATGTGCACAATAATATTGTCCAGGGCTATTACAATATCCCCGCCCAGGGTTAGAGCTTGGGCAGAAATAAAATCCTTTTTTGTTTAAGCTGAACTCCATAGGCACTATTTGATACACAGTAGGTGTAAAAGCTGGGTGCTTCAGGGGTAATAATGCTTTGAATTGTACTTTGATTTTCCCACTGAATTAAGGACCACTTAAATAGTTGGTGGAGGTTATTCTCCGCTTGTACCAAATTTACACAAATTAAAACAAATAAATACTTAATACTGGAGAGAACTGGTGGGTTCTTGTCTTTAATTAAAACTTTCTTTTCTAATTTATGTAATTTGGTTGTGCTTCTTGTGCCTTCCCCTTCTCACCTTAAGTACTAAAGCCTGGGGCCTCACGGGTGAGAAATGCTGTTTATACAGCTCCCTTGAGCATTTCTTTTCCAGCCTCCACTTCTTTACATCTCTGCCTCCTTCTCCTACACTTTTGCCTAGTGCAGCAGGGTGTATTATCTTCTCTGCAGCAAACGTATTCTTCAGGAGAGTGCTCTTTTCGTTTATTTCGCTCCTTATAGGCCTCCCAGCACTTAGCTTTTATTTGACGTGTTATACAGGGAATTTTAGGCACTGTGGTTCTGCAAATTATCTGTAAAATCTTTGGGTAGGCTTCTCGAGGTTTGTTTGACTGCACACACCCCTTTTCTGGGTTAATATTAAGTGTCAGAATTTCTCACTAGGCTGGGGTCTACGGACCACTCGTCTAGTGGTTACTAATAATTTTAAGGCGTGTTCAGTTAATTTTCTTTTTCTTTGATAACACTGTAATTACTACAACGATCCCACCAGTTTTCTTTACACAAGTTACATTTTACACAAACAAATGGATAGCAAATAATTTTTTTTTTCCTTGGGCAAAATATAGTCTTAGTCCAATTCATTAATCCTTTTTCTTACGCAGCTTTAGCTTCAAAATCTCTGGATTTCCAAAGCTCTCTTACTGTTCTTTAGGGATTGGTCTTTTTACTGGCTGGTGTGCGTCCATCCTCATCCTGCAGTCCGAATAGCAGTTTCTGTAGCGAGTAAAACAAGATAAGGCCCTTCCCAGCGAGGGGTTAATGAGGATTATTTCCATGATTTAATTAGAACTTTATCTCCAGGTTGTATATTGTGTATTGCAATGTTTAATGGAGGCCTTCTTCCTACTAGGCCTTTATTTTCTCTTAGTCATGAGCTGGGTTAAACATTGTTTAAGTTCTAAGTTTTCAACTTGAGGATGATTTCAAGGAATTTTTAGATCATAAGGCACTTCATAAAACATTTCAAAAGGGGAAATTCTTACATTAGTACGGGATTGTGTCTTAATATTTATAATCAGCATATAATAGATTACTGTAATCCTTCAAAAGAAATTTATAACTCCCTTATACCACACTGTTCTGTCACTACATGCTTCTTGACTGCTTATTAAACTACTGTTCCAGTCCCCCTGTTTATCAAAATACACAAAGGAGTGGAAGTAAACAGATGAAGCTGCATGCTACACTTTTGTAAAATTTAAAGGTATCTAGCTGCTAAAACATGTGCTATAACCTCAGACAGACTGTTTTAAGCTTAAACAGATTCTATTTATTCATTTGAACTGACTTGATAGAAATTCTCCTCTTCTCCCAAAGGAAAAAGGGTAACAAACATTTTTGAAGCCTTAAAATATTTTCTCCTTTTGGTACAAGTTCTGTTAGAGAAAGACTTCACTTCTGTTCTAGCTAGATCACACACCTTTTACACCTGCATCAGGCATTAAGTTGCTTATACCAACAGCACAACCCTTCTGCCCATATGAAATGGAGGCAGAACTGGAGTGGAACCATATCAAAGTCCCAGTTCAGTCTGTAGAGGAAGATCTCTTGACCCTTTTTCTTAGGAAATTCCAGGATAACTTTTCATTTGCCAGCAACTAATAAGAAGCAGTATTTAAGAGGGTGACAGAAAAATGACATTTCTGAGTAAATCTGATGATAAGCTGTTGTACTAGGATTCCACTCTTTGTCTCTTTAAAATGTATTTCACAAATTAAAGAAATTTCAGTGTAGCTATAGTGTAAATAAACAGGAAATTTACAGGAATACTAGAAATGGACTCAAAGGAAATTATCAGCCAATAAAAACTATCACCAAAGTCCACCTTTTGCATTTCACAGTTACAAGCAGACATGTTCTTGAGAAAGATTACAGGAGGGTCTAGCAAATAATTTCCATGGTCAGAGTAGTGGTGCAAAGGCTATAAACAGAACTAGGAAGATATTACAGTTTAAAATATTAAGCTATTAAAAGTTTAGAAGACATCAATGTCCCACAGAGCAATGCATTATAGAACATTGTGCATCTGAATATTAAAGCAGCCATTCTCTACTTCAATATTACTACCTTGGTTTTAATTACAACTAAGTACAGGAGGTAAAATATTCTACCAGTATGGCTAGATGGGGTTTAACATGCCGTGGGTTAATTGAGGATATATTTTCATAGCATATTTGTACATATAATGTATAAACTTATATCAGCATGAGTTGGTGTAACAAACCAGCATGAGGACACAATAATTCCTTCAATTAAAATATGATTGCCTGACCAAGAGTTTTGACCCCACATGAAAAAAAAACCCAAAAAAACCAAAAACAAAAACCCAAAACAAACCCCAAAAAACCCCAAAAAGCTAACGTATTTTTTTGCAGATAAGATATATAAAATATTTCTTGTGGAAGACAAGGGATATAATTTTTCATTTATACTATGGAAGGGTGAGGTATAACTGCACTCTAGTATGATGTATACCAACAGTGATAACTTTAAATTAGTACTGTATAGTCTGGAAAGTACTATGCCATTTTTGTGAATAAAAATATAGAGTGTAAGTTTGTCCAATGACTAAACTAATGACTAGTACTCTGACCTAAGTAACTGGTTCTCTTTCCAGTTTCTTGTTTGCATTTTCTCTACAAAATATTAGGAGATATTTTGAGTGAGAAAAGAAGACAAAGGATTAACAAAAATATTGCTTTAACATTTGAAATTATAATAACAAAATCCTATGTGTCTAAGAGTTTTGAGAGATATCCTATGGGTTTCTTCTTTCCTGCCCATTCTTGTGCTAATAATCTGAATGCAGTTCCCTCATCAATATTAATAAATAGGAAAAATGGTTTCTTAACATCTGGTAAACTTAAAACAGGAGCATTTACCAAATCAGTTTTTAAAATCTCTAATTGTTCATCATCTTCTTTTGACCACTTTAACAGGCCTTCTTTGGATACTTTGTTATAAAGAAATTTTACCTTTTTACGATAGTCTTCAATCCATTGTTTGCAGTATCCCAAGAGGCTTAGTAAATGTTTAACCTGCCTCTGTATTTTGGGCTTCAAGCCCTATTTCCCTTACCAAAGGCAGTGGGTACTGTTTTATCTTAATGGGTATTTCTGGGTTTCTAATTTTTACTATAAAAGGTTCAATATTTAACTTCCTATTCCAAATTTAGTGGGGGGTTTGATAATTACATCTTTTATTACTGGGACTTTAAAGGATTCTCCTTTTGCCCCAATGACTTGAATAGTTTTAGAGGACTTACAACCTTGGGGTAATTTCTGAACAGTAGATTTTTCTGCTCCCAAGTCTACTAAAAACTCGAATTTTTTTTGTTACTAGGGACCCGCTTTTAATTTTACCAAGGGCTTTGTTCTTTCTTGGGTCCCCAGCAAATAGAGCCTCTGACACCCCTAGTCTTCCTTAAACATTTTCTCATTCAACAGTCTCCTTCTACAATTCTTCTTCATATGTCCTTCCTCTCCACAGCAAGAATAAGGTAATGTCCCCTGCCTTTCTCTCTGACTGCCACTACCAGCATTCTAGCTTGCTTCTTATCTTTACTCCTCTTCTAACATACACTTTCTGAGCTTCTTTCAACAATTAATTTAATCCTCCATCTAGCCAACCCTCTATCTTTTCCAGTTTTCGCCTAATGTCTCACATCTCTGCGCTTGCCTTGGCAACTACGCCATGGTGGTGTTTCTCAGGATACCTCTGTCCTGCCCTTGATCTTCTCACATTACTCCGGTCCTGTTTGGTTCGCTCCATCCCGGTTTCTGCTTAAATTTGTCCCTCCTGGTTCTATACTAATGGCCACCCCCGAGGTGAACAATTCTCTGCTCTTCCCCAAGTCCCTGCCATGCCCGCGGGACGAGAGAAAAAAACCCAAAAAAAACCCAAAAAAAAAAAAAAACAAACAAAAAAACCCCAGAAAAAACCCCAAGAAACCAACAAAAAAAAACCACCCCAAAACAAACCAAAATAAAACTTCCCCCCCCCCACCGCTCTGTCTTCCATCTCCGCGCGTCCTCCGTCTCCCCTGGGTCCTAACGCCACTCCGATGTCTCCCCTGGGTCTGCTTGATATTCTGAGACCCCCAGACCTCCTGAGCTGCTATTGCCGCCCGTCACTATATCCCCCACGCGCTTTTTTTTTTTTTTCTTTGAATGGAAATAAAAGAAAAAACCAAAAAACTCTAGCTCTCGATTTTATCTACAAAGAAGCATATTCGCTTTTTTTCCAGACTGAATGGTTTTTTCGAATTTATATGTATATTCAGAGCCTGGCATATTCAATCTTCAAAAGCCTCAAAAACTGGCCAGTAAAGGTGGTCACCTCTGGTTTGTTTCTTACCTCTTACTTCTATACAGTAATGGTTTTTTTTAATTTGCTCATACCCCACCTAGAAGGGTATTCATTCCAAGATTTGGTCATTTAGCCCTAATGGACTCTTTGGTGGTATCCTCAGAACCACCCATGGGATCAGAGGGCTTGCTTTTCCTTTGTCCCATCTTCCGAAGCGCCTTCTTACACACACACACGCTTCCCCTTGTTCGTGGCCCAGTCCCTCACGGGTTTTTGGGAACCACACTACTGAGGGTCCGCACTCACTTCGCCCTTCCCAGGCGTCTCACACAGGCACACTTTGGGATAACCCAACCCCAAGCGAACAGATAACCGGCCTATACCCACGCTTCCTGCGTCTTCGTCCAGACTTCGTGCACAAAGATTATGGGGTTACAGGTTTTATTTGCTTATTGCCAAATTTAAAGTTTGTCGGTAAAGGGTTTGGCATAGAAACACCTTGACAAGAGCCGCTTATACAGTGGGGCGCCTCTCCTTTCATGGGTCTCAGGCCAAATTTCCTTTATCCGAGTCACGGCACCATATTTGTTATAAGTTAGCTATCTAATTAAATTCGACAGAGTCAAGCCAATTAAGAAAATTATTTTATTATGCAAGTGGCAATAAGCAAAACAGTGCTGGGGCGGCCCGGGAATCTCCTGTTCCCTCCGAAAGGCACACGCCACCTCCCCAGTTCAGACTTTTGAGACACTAACTTTGAAGATATTGCTGCTGGGAAAAAGAAGCTTTGATGACACCAGTTAAAATTTAGAGGATAGATAAGCGAGAGAGACTGGATTTAGATAAACTAAGCCAGGAACTGGTAACTCATTGCCTATCAAGCTTATGTTTATGTAAGTTTGGCTTGTAAAAACACAAGACGATTGCAGACCCTCTATCTCCAGAAACAGTCCTGGGAACAAGAAATTCCAAGGAGTCATTTATCACGTATCCATCAAAGGCTAAAAGTTTAGAACGAGGAAGACTAGTTTTACTTCCTCCCTTTGGTGACCACTCCCCACA
>JAGMWU010000027.1:7404894-7435292 GCA_018697195.1 Certhia americana | reverse complement strand
AAATGCATCAGAATCAGACAGAATGGTTATTCGAACGACAAAAAAGACAAAACAGACGTTGAAGAGACTTTTTCAAGAACATATCTATATCGCCCACATCTGTCTGTGACGGGCATGTGACGACCACATATTTATTTCAGGTGTGCAAGTCACCATCAGCCTCATTTTGATGGATTCTAGGATGGACTTCTAGGGATCCCCCACCTCTCTGTGACATGTGCTCATCACAGGAGCTTGTACTTATTTGTGTCCTAATCCATATTTGTGATCTATTGGCAGTGAGGTGAGGCTGAAAGATACAATAATTTTACTAAAAGTATTATAGAAACAAACAAAGGGTATTAAATTTGAAAGGGTATGATAAAAAGATTGTATGAAGCTGAAAGATCAGTATTTTCTAGGGTGCTCTTATTTAAGCTTTTTAAAGATGGGTGCTTTATGCTTTCCTCATTCAAGAAAGAATAAAATACCGCCCTTCTCCAAATCACTGTGACTTCATCCGACTGCATGCTTTTGCAAAATATAGAGATGGCTTGTAATGCAACTGGCAAATTTCCTCAGACCCTAGGATTCATATCTTTGGGTCCCCAGGACGCTTACTCTATGTCCAGTGTTTGCCTTTGGTAGTCTTGCTAAATCTGATCCTCCTCTTAACAACGAGGACGGCGACTTTCATTTGGGTAATTAAGCAAATGAAATAATCAAAAACGTCAAAACACAGAAAAAAAATACAGTAACTAACAAAAATAAACTACACTGATAAAAAAAATTTAACGAAGAATCTGATCTCCTCTACAAGAGGAGGGACTTATCATTTCCTTCATTTCGTTCCTCCTCTAATTAAAGTCTTTCCTAGGTTGACAGCTGATTGGTGGAGTACACTCTTGCCACACTATGGTTGGGTGAACTCCATGGAGCATCCAAACATTTCTGGCTTCTCAAATGAGTGTAATCCTAGGATATAAAATGAAACCTTTGAGTAACTCAAGACTACAATTGCGTAGAATACTACCCCCAAAAATACAACATAAGTCAGAAAAAGAAGCATAGGAGAACACAAGGGAAACCTTTGAGTACTGCACCCCTGCACACTGATTCTCGCTCTTATACCGCTTTCTCTGATTGTTGGGAGGATAGGGATTATCACCCGTGTCCTCAAACCTTTGAACTGTCCTGTACAGTGCTGTTAGACCCGCACACAGGTCATACAACATAAACTGTAGGGCTCACAAATCAACTTTGGCATCATAATCACAAAAAAAAAGGACAACAACTATTTTTAATGCAAAAAAGTTGGTTCGAAACATTATCCCCAAATGACAAGATGTAAAAAAACTATATCCCCAATACATAAACATCAAAAATAAAAGATTACATACAGACACGACTATAACTCACAATATGATAACATAACCAAGAACAAAAGGCAATGACCGACTAAATAAAAAAATCAGAACTAATGGAAGTTTTTTTTTTAACGCCATCAGTGCCTTATATCAGTAACACAAACAAGAAAAATCAAAAAAAAACGAAAAGAAAACAACAAAAAAACAATCAAATAAAAAAGAAAACCAAAAAAAAAAAAACAAATAAACATGACACGAACAGATGTGTATAAGGTGCTTTGATTAACAAAATACCATTAAGGATACAAATAACATTAGCTAAAGTGAGGAATAAGCATACCATTAAAAAAAAAAACAAATTGTAAGTGTATTCAAACCTAAGCATTGTTGACGGAATGCTCAAAAGAGATGCCATTAAATAAATAAATGCGAATAAACCACATTAAAAATCAAAAACTTGGTGGATAGAGAGAAACAAAATAAATAGAATTAAAAAATAAAACATACATATAACTCTATATACCTCGACTCAAGCAATCACAAAATCATAGAGAATAAATCCAGAAAAAACATAAAAACAAAAACACACAAATCCCAATTAATAAGGAAGAAAGTATAAAAAAAAACCCTCTGTGACATTACCAAAAAATAGATCCAACGACAACAACAAAAGTTTAACAAATCCGGTCTCCATAAACATTGTATCAGCTAGAATTATACTGTAGGGCTCACATCAGACTTTGGGGAGACACCATCAATGATACCACAATACAAGCCTTCTGGTAAAGCAACATAACTTCTCTAAGAGAAAGTATCTGACAAAAAAAACCCATTCTGGTAATATTTGGGCCAGTTTCCAATGATTGTTACCCAGTGTTAGTAGAGAAGATTGCAAAGGTTGCTGTAGTTTAACTAAATCGTTTCCTACTGAGGTTAATTTATTCATCAGTACTTCTGAATCTATTGTGTTCAACACTCCCAGTCCTGTTCCTAACAACCCAGTGAGGTCCCTCTTACTCCTGAAATTAGGAGGCATACTTCTTTGAAGCCAAGTGGGGCTACTTCTTTGAAGCCAAAATGACCATCCATAAAGTATTTTGAGAAATGGGCAACATTCTGGCCGAATGAGAGCATGTACCTGACTCTCCCCACTCTACCTCGTTTTAAAGACCACTTTGGGTTAACTATCAACTTCTGAATCCCTGTCTTCTTAATAGCATATGGCCCAATCCTGGTAATTATAGGAGTTATTTGTT
The DNA here is from genome assembly GCA_018697195.1 of Certhia americana. Classification (NCBI taxonomy): domain Eukaryota; kingdom Metazoa; phylum Chordata; class Aves; order Passeriformes; family Certhiidae; genus Certhia; species Certhia americana. The sequence goes on along the minus strand of JAGMWU010000027.1, from coordinate 7,432,690 downwards.
CCTCTACTTCTGGAATAGCTGGCATCTGGGTGATCACAGCCTTTCTCGGCACTGGTGGAGTAATCTTGGTCTGATCCTTATGGAGGTCAGTACATATCTGAGTGATGTTAAAGTCAATGTCATACCCTCTTATTGCACACCCCTCTATTTTGAGTCTAAACTGAGGACATTTACTCAAGCATTTGTCACAGCACTCAGGACTGATCTGGATGGGTTTCATGGGTGGGTGGTAAGCCTCGTGGAACCCATCCTGCACGAATGCATACTTACATCCCCAAACATTTCTGCCTTCCCACAAGCTTGCATTCGTTACTCTTAGCATCTTGTTTAAAACCTTACGAGAGTAAGAGTCATAAGCTTTTCCTTGGCACCGGTATATCCCAGTCACATTATACCTGCGTGGTATTGCGTTCACTCTTGTTACAGCTAAGGTAATTACTACAATAGTTACAACCTTCCACATAATGTCCATAATAACTATTAGTCCATTTATTCGTTGTTCCGAGTGAGCTTCAGCTTCAGTTCGCTATCGCCGGGTGTGACCTTCCAAGTTCCCTCTGGGGCTTTCTTCACTCGGGAGTGATGGATCCAGGCCTTCTGTTCTTTGATTTTGATTGCAGTGAAGGTAGTGAGGAGCACCTGGAATGGTCCTTCCCACTGCGGTTCCAAGGTCTTTTCTGCAAAAGACTTAATGTACACATAATCCCCAGGTTGTACATCATGTACTGGCCCATCTAGTTCTCTGTTTTGAGCTCCAGCCACATATTTCTCACTTTCTCTAAGTTGTTTATTTAGGGCCACCATATATCTATGTAGGGTTTCTTCCCCTACTTGAATCGGTGTTGTTCCTTCTTGAACTGCATATGGCCTTCCATACAATATTTCAAAAGGGCTTAGCTTCTCTTTTGCTCTTGGTTTTGTCCGAATTCGCAATAATGCCAATGGAAGAGCCTGGGGCCAGGGCAAATTTGCTTCTTGCCCCAGTCTCACAATTTGTTGTTTAATTAAATGGTTCATTTTTTCTACTTGGCCGCTAGATTGAGGATGGTATGGGGTATGCAATTCCCAGTCTATCCCCAGGTGGTGACTTATTTGCTGTATAATTTTTGAAATAAAGTGTGGCCCCCTATCTGAGGATATGGTGGCTGGAACTCCAAATCGTGGTATTATTTCTTGCAACAGTGCTTTGGTCACCTCTCGAGCCTTAGCTGTCCTAGCAGGAAAGGCTTCTGGCCATCCTGAAAAGGTATCAGTTAACACCAACAGGTAACGATACCCTCCCTTCCTGGGCAGTTCTGTAAAGTCAATTTGCCATTGTTGCCCAGGTCCACAACCTTTCCCAATTTGTCCCACTTTAGGCTTTGGGGTATTTTTAGGATTAGTTTGGAGGCAAAGGCTACACTGACGAGTTACTTGTATCACTGTGCCCTGTAATTTCCTGGCCATGATTCTTTCTTTCAAATGATTATACAGGGCATCTATTCCCCAGTGTGTTTTCTCATGTTCCCTCTGTACTAATGACCACAGCAAATAGGAGGGCACTACAAGTTTCCCTTCTTCTGTTACAGCCCATCCCTCCTGGTTATAACTTGCCTTCTCTACCTTGATAAGTTTCTTATCCTTTTTATTGTATAATGGCTTACCTTCAATAGAAATTTTTCCATCTGGAATTAATGCTGCCTCAATTGTCTCATCAGGTATCTCACCTTTTGCTGCTTCTTTTGCCTCTCTATCCGCCAGCATATTCCCTTCCTCCAATTCAGAGCTCACTTTTTGGTGCGCTTTGATGTGCATGACGGCTACTTCTTCAGGTAATTGTACTGCATCTAATAGTCTCAGTATTTCTTGGGCATGCTTAATATTCTTCCCTTGTGAGTTCAACAGTCCTCTCTCCTTCCAAATGTCTCCGTGTGCATGAACAACACCAAATGCATACCTTGAGTCTGTGTAGATGTTAATTCTCTTTCCTTCTGCCAGCTCTAGGGCTCGAATTAAGGCAATTATTTCAGCCTTCTGTGCAGAGGTATTTGTTGGTAATGGTCCAGACTCTATTACCTCTCTGCTTGTGGTAACGGCATACCCAGCATGCCTCTTTCCACTGATGACATAGCTGCTCCCGTCAGTGAACCAGGTCTCAGCATCCTCAAGCGGGGTATCCTTCAGATCCGGGCGGCTGGAGTAGGTGGCTTCGATGGTCTCCAGGCAATCATGGATCACAGGTTCTCCCATACTTCCGCTGAGGAAGGAAGCTGGGTTCACAATGTTAGTTACCACAATCTCAACATCATCTTGTTCTACCAGTATAGCCTGGTACTTCAGGAACCTCTGTGGGGAGAGCCAATGCCCCCCTTTCGCTTCTAGGACTGTAGACACTGTGTGGGACACTAGTACAGTCATCTTCTGGCCCAGGGTGAACTTGCGTGCCTCTTGGATGTTCACTGCCACTGCTGCAACAGCTCTGAGACACCCTGGCCACCCTTTAGCTGCTGTATCCAGCTGTTTGGAGAGGTAGGCCACTGCCCTTCGGTACGGGCCAAGATTTTGTGCTATTACTCCTAAAGCGATTCCTTGCTTCTCGTGAGAAAACAAAAAGAACGGCTTACTCACATCTGGAAGTCCCAGGGCTGGTGCTGACATTAGAGCCTTCTTCAGCTGGTCAAAGGCTCGGCTTGCTTCTTTTGTCCATTGAAGATCTCTGCTCCCTTCTGTGATCAAGGCATACAAAGGTTTAACAAGCAATCCATAATTATAAATCCACAGTCTGCACCATCCTGTCATGCCTAGAAAGGTTCTCAGTTCTTTCACTGTCTGAGGCTTTGGGGTCTGGCAGATCGCCTCCTTGCGATCCTGTCCTAAGGTTCTTTGTCCAGCACTCACTTCATAGCCCAGGTAAATGACTGTCTGCTTTACCATCTGAGCTTTCTTTTGGGATACTCGATACCCTTGCAGGCTCAGAAAGTTTAGGAGGCTTACCGTCCAATCCAAGCATGTTTCTTGGGTCTGGGTGGCTATTAAGAGGTCATCCACATACTGGAGGAGCTGTCCTTCTCCTGGAGGAGGTTCCCAAGACTCCAAATCTTTTGCAAGCTGTTCCCCAAAGATAGTGGGAGAGTTCTTGTACCCTTGTGGCAATACGCACCACGTGAGCTGTGTTTTGCGTCCAGATTTAGGGCTTTCCCATTCGAATGCAAAAATTTTCTGGCTGGCTTCATGGATAGGTAGGCAAAAGAATGCATCCTTTAGATCTAAAACAGTGAACCAGGTTAATTCAGGTGTTAAACGGGTTAACAGGGTGTAAGGATTGGCAACTACTGGATAAATCTTGTACCAACCTGTATGACCCGTCAGGCTTTTTCACTGGCAAAATAGGAGTATTGAAATCAGACTGACACTCCTTCAGTAGTCCTATTTTCAAAAAATTTTCGATAATGGGACTAATCCCTTCTCTATCTTCTTTCTTTAGGGGGTATTGTTTAACCCTGACTGGCTGTCCTCCTTCTTTGAGTTTAATCTGTACTGGTAGTGCATTCTTTGCCCTTCCTGGTATATCAGAAGCCCACACCCCAGGAAATACCTGATCCATTATTTTCCTGAAATTTCCCTCTTCATTTGCAACTTCAATTTCTTTAGTTATCATCATTAAACTTAACAGTTCTATGTATTGCTGATCTTTTACCTCCAAAATAATTTCCCCATTCTTAAATATTATTTTTGCCTCCAGCTGCTCTAGCAGATCTCTGCCCAAAAGTGCAGATGGAGCATTAGGCATGTATAAAAATCAGTGGATTCCCCAATGTTTTCCCAATTTATACTTCAATGGCTTGCAAAAATAAGCTCTTTCAGGTTGGCCAGTTGCCCCCTTTACCATAACATAATCATTGGTTACCGGTATTAGGGCCTTATTCAGAACTGAAAATGTTGCCCCTGTATCTATCAAGAATTCCACTTCCTTTCCTTTGTTCCCCAGTTTGACTATAACCAGAGGGTCCTCTAGGGTAGGGCCCCCCGGTCCCCCTCAGTCCTCTTTTGCATGAGCAACCACCTTCTCTCCTTTCCGATCACCTTTTCTATGTTCATCACCCCTTCTTAATTCTGGGCACTGGTTTTTCCAGTGGCCAAATTTCTTGCAAAATGCACATTGGTCTTTTCCCAGTCGGGGTGGTCCCTGTTTCAGTGAACCCTGTCCATGTTTTCCTTTTTCCCCCTCTTTTACTACTGCCACTAATTTCTTCATCCCTTGTTTATATGCCTCTTCCCGGTTACTAAAAACTCTCCAGGCCTCATCCAGTAAAGCTTCTAAATTCCGGCTGTTTGGACCCCGGATCTTCTGGAGCTTCCGCCTGATATCTCCTGTAGACTGTCCTAAAAATAAATTTATTAATTGCTGCATCCCTTCATCAGATCCAGGATCCAGGGGGGTGTGTCGGCGCATTGCGTCTCGCAGGTGATCTAGAAATTCGAAAGGTGTTTGAGAGGGGCCCTGTTTGATGGCATATAGGGCTGACCAGTTTATGGTTTTGGGGACTGCTCTTTCCAGTCCTTTTACTATCAATTCCTGGTATCTCTTTAATCGTCCCAACCCCTCATCATTATTAGGATCCCAACCCGGGTCTTGAAGGGGAAATACCTCTTTAACATCTTCCTGTGTTGTTCTACAATCATCCTCAGCCAGATCCTTAGCTACTTTTAAAACCAATTGCTTCTCAGTTTCTGTTAAAGCATCAAGCAGTAGTTGGATGTCTGCCCAATCAGGTAAATGCTGCTTAATCATAAACTTCATCTTCTTAGCAACCCCTATTGGGTCATTTCGATAACCTTTAGCACTCTTTTCCCAAATTTCAAAATCAATTGAGGAGAAGGGAACCTTTATCAGTTTTGTTTCTCCATCAGAAGTCATTGCTTGTCTTAGAGGTGCTTGAATGACTTCTTTGATTTGTTTTCGGGTCCTTGATGCTATAGGACCTTTTGGGGGAAGTTTGGGAACTGGTGGGGGAGATCCAGGTTCATCCCACTCACTGTCACTGCTAGGCAGTGGTGGATATGTGGGGGAGGTTGGAGTTAATGGTGATTCTGAATCTGCATCCCCCACCACCCTCCTTCTTTCCTGCCTTTTAGGGGGTGGTTTAAGTATGTCCTGTGTCTCTTGTTCCAGAGCCTCTGCTTGGTACACCTTATTGGGATGTGTGCACCTCTGATTTATTGAACAGGTACTACAACACCGTTTGGGCTTTCCTTTAGTGACTTTATTGTCCTTTTCAAGGGCCAATACTAAAGGATCAGATGGTGGCCTCATTCCACAATCCCTTTGCCACTCAGGGTGATCCCTAAGAGTAAAGAACATATCAGCATAAGCAACTTCTTGCCACTTCTGTTCACGGCGTAGGAAGAGCATTAGTTGTAATAATGTCTGATAGTCCAGTGTGCCACTTACTGGCCACTTTACACCCTCATCAAGCTTATATAAAGGCCACCACTGTGTACAAAACTTAACCAGCTCCCTCTTGGTTTCTGTACCACCATAGTCCACCAATTCTTTCCAGTGTGTTAAAATACATCCCAGAGGACTACTTTTAGGAATCTCTCGACTTTCACTTGCTCCCATCCTTAATATTTCTCTGGTACAACAATATATTGGGTACTCTTGTTCTACCCTAAAGATTTCCACTGGCTTCCCTATGCCTTCTTCTCCTGGGCATATGCTTTTTATGAAAATAACCCAGGGTTTACACACTACTGGAGGGGAAACCTTTTAAATAACACAGTCAAAGAAATTGACAACACACACTTGTCCCCTCTTTGTTGTTTAAATTGCTGATTACAAATCGTTATCAAACAAAAGCCCCCCTGTTATACCCTGTACTGGTTGTTGCAGCTAAAATGTGCTCAGAAACTGCAGCAAGCATACAGTTAAAAACCCAACACAATTCCTGTCTACAGGTGGGGACTTTGCAAAATGCCAGCCGGGTCTCGGCCAGACATTAACAACCCTAAACACACTCAACTAAATGTTTTAATAAAATGTTGCTGTACGTCAAAGGACTCAAATGGGGATACAGCACGGATCCCTCTGCAAGAGGGAAGCGGGGCCACCCCGGCCCCACACCGTCCCGCACTCTCCTTGCGAGCAGGGATCACCAGCTCTTAACTAAAATACCACTCCACACACTGGCAATCTCAAGACCTCACAAACAATTAAGTGTGTTCCTTCACGATCGAGACAAGCTCCCCTCCCTCCACAATCAAAACCTTTTGGGAATGTCGGAGCGGGGCTGAAAAAAAAAACAAAACTCCACAGTCTGGGACTACAAAACCTGAATCCTTCCGCCGGTTACCAAGGCGATACCGGGCGTAATTTCAAACCTTTACGCCACTCGTCCTTTTACACACAGAATAAACAGTTTATTCATCCACAGCTGCTTTTACTTCAACAATACACTGGTTAGAATTCCGCTGCCAGCCATACAAACAAAACCCACACACAGCACACACTGCAAAACACGGTGCAAGCACTCCCAATTGGCCAAACACACAGATATCCCTCCGCTGATCAGGCGGGGGGTTTAAAATTCTTTCACAGCTTTAAACAGGCACAAACTCAAAAACACTTGCCACACACTAATGACACACTCCAAAAGCACACAAATCAAGGCGCCTACAATGCAAACCCACACAGACCACAACACATACGGCACACTAATAATTTCACTGCTCGAACATTGATTGAAGCCGATGTGCCGGACCCCAATCACTGTTTCCTGCGACCCGGTCTGGGACCGCTCCTGACCTAGGATTTACGAACCACAATCCCCGAGCCGCTTTTAAACCACAACCGAACTGGAGCCTCAACTGCTCCCGAACAACGATAATAACTGAACTGGAGCCACAATTGCTCCAGAACAACGACAATACAACTGAACTGGAGCCACAATTGCTCCAGAACAACGACAATACAACTGAACTGGAGCCACAATTGCTCCAGAACAGCGACAATACAATTGAACTGGAGCCACAATTGCTCCAGAACAACGACAATAACCAGACCACACTCTGCGGCCGCTTCTGCCCCACCTCGGGACACTTAAAGCTGGTGCCGTTACCAGCTCTTACCAAAAACACAAAGAACCATCAATACCAGACTCCGCGGAGATTACCAAACCAATTAGGCCTCTGCTTTGCATAAGACGTCTCTTTATGACTTACAAGCTGCCTGTATTCAAAGGTACCTTTCCCAAATATTTAATAAACATACCTTTTTGTCCGTAGCTTTGGCTGATCCTGGTCTCTCCCTGGGGTGTCAACAGGGACGCAGGAGCCCTCTTCCCAGAAAATTCTGGGTGGGCGCCCAGAGGGGTCCCAGACCCCGATGGCCCCTCAGCTAGAGAGCAGTCTCCTGGCTGGCTCGCCAAAATGATTTATTAAAATATGGATATCGATCTAATATCGATACCCAACTGAGACGGACAAAAGACTCTCTAACAGTTAAGTTAGAAAGTGTATGTTTATTGACGGCCGGGCAGCTGCGTGGGATAGCTCCCTAATACACACTGCAAAGATCACAGGTAATTACAGAGCCTTTTATCCACAAGAATGTTGAATACACAAAATACAAATGCATATTCATACCCTTGTCACCTCCTCTTCTCCGCTTCGTATGCTAATTGACAAAAAGGCTATTAAGCATGCGTAGTTTGTTTTCTGAAATGAGTCGGGGGTCTTATGTGGGGAGTGGTCACCAAAGGGAGGAAGTAAAACTAGTCTTCCTCGTTCTAAACTTTTAACCTTTGATGGATACGTGATAAATGACTCTTTGGAATTTCTTGTTCCCAGGACTGTTTCTGGAGATAGAGGGTCTGTAATCGTCTTGTGTTTTTACAAGCCAAACTTACATAAACATAAGCTTGATAGGCAATGAGTTACTAGTTCCTGGATTAGTTTATCTAAATCCAGTCTCTCTCGCTTATCTATTCTCTAAATTTTAACTGGTGTCATCAAAGCTTCTTTCTCCCAGCAGCAATATCTTTAAAGTTAGTGTCTCAGTTTTTATACTCTTCTTCTCCTGGTATCTGTGACTCTTCTTGTTAAGGGTCATCTTCCTGTCTTCTGGTGGTTGTGGGGAGGGGGGCATTTTACTCCCCACTGGCTTATGCAAATACACAAAAAACTTTTACATTTTTTGCAGACAGGATGCATGATGTTTTATCTTGCTCAAAGTACCTTTGTTGATTCAGGTGGCTGGCGGCTTCCCCCTCCCTCCCCTGCAATGCCTTGGCCAGGTGTACACAGTTAGTTAAGATTTGATTAACAAACTTGAGTATATACTTATTACACCTTATATCTAATAAATTAATTGATTAAGATTATCCTGAGGGCTGTAATTTATCACACTATTCTCTCTATCTTGCTTCTTCAAACAGAGTAAAGTAAGTGATATATTGTCTTAGCCCTCAATGGCTCCATCTACCATCTGCTAATAATTTGCTTATGAATCTACATCTGGCTGTTATATATATGCTTTCCTTCTTTTATTTGTCAAAGGTTATCTTTATACTGGTCCCATGCAATAGATCTGTATTGACACGAATCACACCGACATTTCTCACAATAGGGCACTGTAAAAATGAAGAAACCATGGCCACAAGACTGCCAGAACCAGGTTGGGGAACTTGGACTATGTCCAAGGGATCATCAATTCTAACATGACAGAGGTGAAAAGTTTAGAATGAGGATGAGAGCGGTAACTTCATCTTCAAAGCCCCTGTTGGGGGTTGGGTTGCTTTCTTATAGAATTTTTTTCCACAAGTTGCTAGGAAGCTGATTGCTGGGTGCTTGTGAGTGCTCATGGGTGCTTGGGAAAGACAAAGGAGGCAGCTAAGGCAGAGACAGTGTGGCACCCGGACTTCACTTGGCTCTGGGCAGTTTTTTTGCTCTCAGAGGGAACTGCCAGGACTGCTCGTCTCTGGACTGCAGGGAGATCTCACCATCCCTCACCTGGAGCTCAGCTCAGAGTGACCCACCACTGTCTCTTCGTGTGTCCCCCAGGATTTTGGAACCTTTTCTCTCTCTGTCCTGCCAAGAGCTGCTGCCCCGTTGCCCCGCACCCACTGCTTCTTCAGTTTTTCTTGGGTTTTCCCCATGCTGTCTTCTGCACCCCCTGCCTAGCCAGGACATTTCTACAGCTTCAGCTACCGCCGCCGAGCCTCAGATACATCTTGTCCCCCGGGACTGCTGCTCGCTCTGTTAGCTTGTGACGGTACCAAAGGGGGGAAGGCGCCAGAGGAAAACTGTGACTGGGTTGTGTGTTTTTTTTTCTCTTTAGTTCTGTTTGTTGTTAACACTATAGTTATTGTTGTTAACTTATCTTGTTAGACGCACTAGTAAAGAACTGTTATTCCTACCCTCACATCATTGCCTGAGACCCCTTTAATTTTAGAATTATAACAAGTCCCAGGGAGGCTTCTGTTTTTGGTTCCCTAGCAGACACCCCTGTCTTCCAAACTAAGACAGCCTCCCACCTCATCAAGAAGCCCACTGGCCCATTTCAAGCAAAGGACTGCGTAAGCATGAAAGAACTTTGGGCTCATTTTAATACAAAGCGGGGGTAGGCAAGGTAATGCATAGGTATAGATGTATGAGGTAATCCTATGAATATGGAATACTTTTGTGGTTAAATAGAGGACCAGAGCTTTGTGACTCTCGGACATGCTTTTGGGAAATACCCTGCTTGTGCCTGGCGTGCTGAAATAAATATACCAATCTAACTATAATTAGTTGGAAAGTTTTGTCCATTTAGCATTTTTTGCATCATTTTGGTGAGGCAGGTAGGAAACACTCTGTTCAGCTGCAGGATCAGACCGGACCGTGGACCGTGGCAGTCCAGTTAGCTGGGATAAATAAAAAAGCCAGGCCCAAATTCTTTGCACCAAGGAGTGGGCCTAGGATCCTGGGGAGCAGGAGGTTGGGACCTTAGACTTCTAAGGTCAAGCCCCTGCCCCATAGCTACAATTGGATATCTGCCCCCCAGGTAAACTCTATATCTAGTCAAATTAGCCACGCACCCTGGTCTTTGGATGCTGCAGCTTTCGGACCATGTGCTCTCTGGAAAAAGCTCCAGGCCATGTGGCCTTGGGTGCTGCCTAGAAAGCACATGGTCACTGAAATGGATTAAAGAATATCTCTGGGCCTCATCCATCATACCCGTCCCATTTTTAAAGCCACACTCCTCAGCCAAACTGGGTTTGATGTAGCAGGAGGAAGAACCCTCCCCTCGCCAGACTGCTACACTGTTACAGTGAATGTCTCTGGTGCTGCCAGGACATTCCTTTAAGGGGCCTCCGCTCCCAGCTGCTCATTGTTGGGGACAGACAAGATCCTGTTGGAAACTACAGACATACGGTATGTCTGTAATTATGGGGGTAACTTGTAATAGCCTGTAAGGCGTACGCATGGCTATAAGGTTGTTGGTGTTAAAAAATGAGGAGCTTGACTCAGCCAATATATCAAGCAGTAATTCAATTTATTAATTAATATGGTAAAATATGAGCAGTACTGGGTGCAGTAGTGGGAGCTTTCCCTCCAAGTGCACACCGATTGCTGAGGCCTGCTGGTATTTATATGTATATCCATAGGCTTTTTCAGCAGTTTCTAATTCCAGTTTTTACTTCACAATTCTATACTTCAGATAGCTGGTTTCTTTGCAATTTCTATACTCTATTGTGATCCATTCCTCTCAGGGTGTACACTCCGGCATGTGTATTCCAGATGGTGGGGTCCAGCTTCCAGATATGAGGTCCAGCTTCTATTTTCTAGGACCATTGATCTATAGTAGTGATGTCTAGCTTCCCTTTTTGAAGCCATTAGTCAGCGAGTTCTTGTCCATCTGTCTTTCTCAGGCTGGTTTTTTTTCACCATTTTGTTAGGAATTTGAGATAAACCTGCTTCCTTCTTTTGTTATACATTCTACAACTACGGTTTTAAAAATCCTTAATAAAAAGCAATATTCTAAAATTATAATCCAAAAGTTCTTATTGCAAAACAGCTTAAGGCTTAATTACAAGCAGAAAGTTCTTGTCAAAAAAGCAACATCTAAAGTTATAATTCACATATTCTTACTACAAACCAACTTAAGATCTATAATAGTTAATTGCGAACAATCATTAGTTCAAAGGCCTTTTTCCATGTTTATTATAATTCATCTTTATAATTGTCCCATGGCTGTGTTCCATGCATTTCACAACTACAATTACACAAATTATCTTTATTTACCTGACAGGACACATAACTTTGTATTTCACATTGGTAAGACACAGGAGATGACCTGTGCATAACAAATACCTGTGCAGCTGCTTGCAGGCAACAGAAGGGTACAGTAGCCAGAGGTGTATTTGCTGTGTCGATAGGGATCAACCCACAAGAAATTCTGGGGGTGAATTGGGCAAATCCTTGTCTATTGCTGTTACTTTATTGCTGCTAATTATTGCTGTTATTTTGATAATGTCCTGAATGTGTGAGTGACTGCTGAGTGACTGGAGAGACACACATGGCAAAGCAAGTGGGGTAAATGTTTAAGAAGTGCTGTGTGCTTACCTAATCCTATAATAAAAATACCTCTCCCTGTGATGGTTTTGATTTCTGAGAGCTTTGTGAGACAAGGGATGGTTTTGATTTCTGAGAGCTTTGTTTAAATAGTCTCCTCTCTGCAGAACTCTAGAGGCAGAGGTCAGACAGTATTTTTTTAACACAGTTTGGTGCACAGATATAAGTGTTCCTCCCATTTCTGTAAGATTTGTGGGCAGGCTTTGGAGCAAGAAAAGCTAAAAATGCTTTTAGATTTTGTCTTAGGACTTTGTATGAGGATTATTACCGTGTGAGACTTGTGCAGAGTGCTGTTGTGGTTTTGAGATTTGTATAGAGTGCTGGTATGGCTGATTGCTTGTAGAGTGAACGAGGGTGGTTAGAACACTGTGCGTGGGAGTGTTTTAACCAAGGCTAGAAGAATTAAAGGTATCCCTCCCCTTGTGTGGTTTGGGCTTGACCCCATGGAATTTGTATGCCCGATAGATTACTGAGAAGAACTTGGAAACATTGGGTGTAAAATATGTGTACGTGAGTCGTGTTTGATAAATGTCAGCTCTGTTGAGGCAGATTTACAAGGTAGATAGAGTTACAATAGATAAGTCCAGGTGCAGTGATAATAAATAAAGAGAGAGACAGGATGGAACAAGATGTGATTATTTGTATAAGATTAGCTGCTTCTTCTTTTTTTCCTTGCTTAATGCTTTAGTAATGTACGCTTGTGCTAAGGGAAAGTAGAATGCAAGGTCATTGAAGAAGATAAGTCCCTTCCATCCAGCGACCCCCGAAAGGGGGAAAAAGACCCCTAGCAACAGGGGAGAGTCTGCCCAGTACAATCTTGAAGACGAAAAACTGAAGAAACAAAACTGTGAGGGAACTGAAGGGAAATGAGACCTGCAACAGTATAAAACCAGGACAAACTGCGAATACAATTTGCGAGCCATTGGTAGAGCGAGATCTCTTGGGCTGCCCAGTGCTGCTTGCTTGCCATTCTCAATAAAATTTATTAATTAATTGAAAATTGGCTCTGTTCATTTATAACAAATTTTGGTGAACTCCGACGTGATCGAGTCAACCTGGTGCATGGACCCCACTCCGGGAGGGCACTCCATCTTTGGATGGTCCTGGAGTGGAGGGTCTCACTGCCGGTTCACTCTAATCACATGAACCCAAAAATTCTGAGCGTGGTAAGCAAGGAAACTTGAGCTCCCCCGACTGCGGTATTAGTCACATAATCTTTGTGCATGAAGACCCAGGCAGAAGATGGCAGGCCGTAAGTATTTAAGGAATTCCTGTTTGGTTGGGAAAAAGGATACCTCGGGTGTGCGAGTGAATGAGATGCAGTGCATACTGCAAAGCAAGTGTGGACCTCCTATAGGTGCAGTTCCAATCTCCTGCGAGGGACTTGGCCACTGACGGAGGGAAACGAGAGGCTTGAGGGGTGAAAAAAGGCACCCCAGGAGGATGGGACAGAAAAAAAGTAAGAATTCTGGCCCAGGTGGGAACCCATGGAGAGGTCCCACAGAAAAGGAGGGGAGCACATTACTAGATATATCAGTGGACAGTCCACTAGGGTTAATGATTAAACATTAGAACAATTGGCCATCCTGCAGGGAAAAAAGTAAGGAAAAAAATGGTGCATTACTGTATGGAAATATGGGGAGGGAAGTAAATCAGAGCAGATAATTTTTTTTTTATTTATTTTTTACCCATTTTTGGGTCTTTTAATAACTGAATTTTGCCAAGCATTAAACATCTATGTCAACTGTAAAGAACCTTATAGCTTGGAGGAAATAGAATATGCTAGCTTATAGATTATGTCCTCTGCTAGAACGTACGTATTTGCTCTAAAAGATAAAAAGAAATTTTAAAAAGAAAAGGATTCCTGGGATCCTGTAGAGCATTCCTCTCCTCCTCCCTATGCCCCCATCCCCAATCCCTTACCCCCGGATCCCCAGCCTTCGCTCCGGTCCTCCCCTTTTTCCTGGTCCCAGGAGGGGGCAAGTTAAGAAAAGGGAGCTTTACCCTTCTTTGCCCCCTTCTTCCAATCCCGCGGCCCCTGTTTCAGAATCAGGATCTGGAGTAAGAACTAGGGGAAGGGCAAAAAGAGAACAGATAAAAACATTGAATGAAGAAGTTAGCCTGTTACCTTTTAGAGAGGTAGCCGTGGGGGGGAAATCAAGGGGAAGTAGGATTTGTATCTGTATGCTTAAATTCAGGTGATGTGAAGGAGTTTAAAAAAGAAATGGGTAATCTGGAGGATCCCTTAGGAGTATCAGAAAGGCTGGATCAATTCTTCAGACCCAGTATCTATACCTGGGATGAGATACAAGCCATACTAAGAATCTTACTGCAGAAGAAAGAGAGATGATAAGGAGAGTGGGAATGCGTAATTGGGATCAATGGCATTGACACAGACCCACAGCAGATCAAAAGTGGCCTAATCAAAGGCCCAATCAGAAAAAAAAAAAATGATAGGGACTGGGCTAATATGGTTGATTTAAGAGATATCATAATCCAAGGACCTGAGAAAACAATCCCCATGGGCCAGAATATTAATAAAGCTTTTAGTGAGCATCAGAGGAGGGGTGGGGCCCCTACTGACTGACTCAAGAGATTGAGAAAGAGCCTACAACCGTATTCAGAGGTGGACCTGGCTACCCCAGTGAGGCAAGTGCTGTTGAGAGCCCAGTTTGTGGCTGAGTCGTGGGTGGACATTCGAAGGAAATTGAAGGGGATGGAGGATTAGCAGAATAGAGGGTTAGATAGGCTTTTGAAGGAGGCTCAGAGGGTGTACGTGCGTAGGGATGAAGAGAGAACAGCAAGATGAGCAAGTGTTTGGGGAGGACTGGGGGGATTGGGTGCTCTGTCTTTTAGGGACCGGGGCACCTTGGGAGCCCCTAGTGAAGTTGAAATTAAGTCTCCACCGACAGGAAGTAGCATTCCTAGTAGATACCGGGGCAAAGAGATCGATTATTCAAAAATTACCCACTGGTTGCTATTCCAGCAAAGACCACACGATGGTAGTAGAGGCAAAGGAATAACCCTTTAAAATATATGTGACTCCTCACAACATAAGGGGAATATTACAACAGAAAGCTGAAAAATGGCTTACTGACAGTAGATTATTAAAGTATGAAACCATACTAATCCATTTTCCACATTTAAAATTAGGAATGACATCGTCTCAAAACCCAGCTCAATTTTTATATGGAATGATTGAAGGAGAACCTGTTCATAATTGTATTGACTTAATAGAAAGCCAAACTAAAATTCATATGGATTTAGAAGAAAAGGAATTAGGAGAGGGAGAAAAATGGTTTATAGATGGATCCTCAAGAGTAGTAGAAGGAAAAAGGAAATCTGGGTATGCAGTAGTAAATGGGGGCACAGCAGAAGTTTTGGAATCTGTGGCATTGAGTCCTAGTTGGTCAGCACAGGCCTGTGAGCTATATGACCTGCTGAGGGCCTTGATACTGCTAAATAACCGCAAAAGGACTATCTATACTGATTCTAGATATGCCTTCGGAGTTGTGCATACATTTGGAAAAACTTGGGAAGAGAGAGGATTAATTAATACTCAAGGAAAAGGGTTAATACATGAGGAAATAATAAGGCAAATTTTATGTGCTATCAGAAAACCAGAAAAGATTGCCATAGTACATATAAAGTGGCATCAAAAGAGTACTAAATTTTCAATTAGAAGAAACAATCAAGCAGATCAGAAGGCAAAAAGAGCTGCCTTATTAGTTATAGGAGAGAAAGAGGCTGAATCTTCAGGAAAGCTCAAAACTTTCTCTAAGGAGGAGATGGATAAGTTTGAGAAACTAAGAATAAAACAACAGGGGACAGTATGGGTATTATCAGACAGAAGAGAAATGCTACCCAAATCATATTCTAGATGAGTGATTGCTGGATTGCACCAAAGGACACATTGGGAAACTCAGGCATTAGTGGACCAATTTCTTAAATTTTATGGGTGTATAGGAATTTATGAAATAACCAAACAGGAGGTCCAAGGGTGTATTATATGCCAGAAAGTGAATAAGGCTAATTTGAAAAAGAAACTGACTGGAGGAAGAACCCTTGCATTTAGATTCTTTGAGAAGATACAACTAGATTTTACTGAACTGCCCAAGGTAGGGGGATATAAGAACCTATCGGTTATAGTAGATCAACTAACTCACTGGGTAGAGGCCTTTCCTGTGGCAAGAGCCACAGCAAGGACGGTTGCAAAAAGTTTATTAGAAGAAGTGATCCTCCTGTTTGGAATCGTATCTGTAATAGACTCCGACTGAGGGACACATTTTACATCAAAAGTTTTAAAAGAAATAACTGAAACAATAGGTATTTGATGGGAATACTACACCCTGTGGCACCCCCAGAGTTCTGGGAGAGTGGAGAGGATGAACGGGATCATCAAGGCACAACTTACCAAGTTAATGCTAAAAACTAAAATGTCCCGGGTCAGGTGTTTGCCATTAGCCTTATTGAATATTCAGACCCAACCTCAAATGGAAACAGGGATATCCCCCTATGAGATGTTATATGGGGTACATTATACTCAAGGCATCCCATTTAAACATCCCAAAATAGAGGATAGTTCTATCCAGACCTATATTGTAACCTTAATGAAACACCTTTGAAATTTAAGAGCAAAAGGTATAATGGCCCAGAACACCCCTCTTGAATTTGCCATCCATAAGGTACAACCGGGAGACCATGTTTATATTAATGTTTGGAAATAATCCTTCTTATCACCCTGTTGGAAAGTCCTTCCCTTGTTCTTCTCACTAGAGAAACTGCTGTCAGGACTGCTGAAAAAGGGTAGACCCACGCCTCAAGAATAAAGGGACCTATACAAGTTGAAAATTGGAAGGTCACAACAACCCCTGGAGATCTAAAGTTGAAGACTCAACGAAACAATCCATGTCAACCCAGGAGATAAGATGTCCCAATGAAAGTTGTAAATGTTATCCTTTCGCATGTTCTAAGTGTCGCTATTGTAAAGAGGAGTGGTATTATCATTGCCCAAGGAGTCATCCTCCTAAAGGACTTTGTCCAGGTTGCTTGAGACTTGAAGACCTTTTAACTGAAGTAACTTTGAAGATAGCAGTAGAAATAGAGACCATTAAACTAGATTCTCCCCAGTGGTGGGAATTTTTTATTAACAGCATTAAAAAGAAATTAGATTTACCTGCTAACATAGTGTGAGTGGAGTGCCGGAGATCAAATCGAGTACCTTGTGGGGCTCCCCCTGTAAAGGCTAGGGCCTGGGACACTTACAAACGAAGGCATGAGATCAAGTGATCCACCTATGGCTCCCCTGAAGAATACCCCTGCTGCCAAGAAGATGGATTACCTCGCTGCCGGGGGCAGTCCAGTAGGCGAAGGAGGCAGAGGAGTAAAAAGGTGGGGAATAATACTACTCATGATAATGAGTCTGATACCTGGTGGGATCGCAAATCCATGCTTGAAGTGTTACCAAAATGTTAAATGGGGATCACAGGTACTCTATACTTTCACAGCACATGCACATGTCAATGCAGCTTGTTATAATAGAGCATCATTAGAAACCTGTAATATTCAAAGAGCAAGTTATTGAGTAGCTAAGAACTGAGGAAAAGGAGGATGGGCTCCATCAGCATACCAAAGCTGTCCAAAGGGAGAGGAATATATCTGTTTTGCTAAAGAAGGATGGATAGGCTATCATGATATCGGGGTGTACAGGATAGGCATAGAGAAAAGATAGTCAGGGATGTAACTACCCTACTTAGGGAACTAACCCCCTCTAAAAAAAAAATAAAATCTAAGGCCTCTCTTTATGATGAAGTCAAGAAGACATTGGAAAGCCAGAATCTTCCCACAATAGGACAGAACCTTTTTGTCAATCTCATGCAAGAAATTGCCTCAGAGTTAAATGTGTCATCATGTTGGATATATGGGGGATCCCAGATGACACAACAATGGCCCTGGAGAGGAGAGGGTGTTAAGCCAATACAATTGTTAAAATGGAATCGTACCCATGTTTCAAACATTATAAGGCCAAATGGATGGGTATTGAGTAATGATATAATTGGACAAATATGCATTTCACAAGAAGGTAAGCAATTTAGTAAATATTTAGGACAGACTCCTTGTAAAATGATACTTACCACTAACTCTACAAAAGGAAAAGGGACATGGTGCCCAAGACCACCCCGAATATATTGGTCTACTAACTGTACAGCTGAAAAGATACTATGTTGGAAGAACCATAAGAGAGCCAATCCCTTTACTGAGATTAGTGAGTGAAAGTTATTCTGGGAAAATCCTGGGGAAAGTTCCACTGCATGGAAAGTGCCTGATGAGTTATTTTAGATTTGTAATAATAGATCATATAATGTACTACCTAAAAACTGAAAAGTTTCTTGTACTATCGGCACTATACAGCCTGCCTTCTTTTTATTGCCTAAA
Organism: Certhia americana; assembly: GCA_018697195.1. NCBI lineage: Eukaryota > Metazoa > Chordata > Aves > Passeriformes > Certhiidae > Certhia > Certhia americana. The sequence goes on along the minus strand of JAGMWU010000027.1, from coordinate 7,414,663 downwards.
AGGAGAAAAATTTAAGAGTACCTTTGTACAAAACCTTAAATAGAAGAAAAAGAATAATGACAATTGGAGGTAGGCAGACCTGGGAAGATGATGAGAGGCCTCCCAAAAGAATTATAAAGTACTATGACCCAGCAACCTGGGCACAAGACGGGAGTTGGGGTTATAGAACTCTAATTTACATGTTAAATAGAATCATTAGATTACAAGCAGTCATTGAAGTAGTAACCAATCAAACAGCTGAAGCCTTAAAACTCACAGCCAGACAGCTGTCACAAACCAGGGCCACTGTTTATCAGAACCGATTGGCGTTAGATTATTTATTGGCTGAAGAAGGAGGCGTCTGTGAAAAATTTAACACCTCTGAATGTTGCATAGAGATTGATGATAATAAGCTGACTATTACTAAAATTGCAAAAGAAATTAAAAGAATAGTCCATCTTCCTGTCCAGCATTAAAACTCCATCTTAAGAGATGATTGGTAGAACAAATTATTCGGAGAGACATGGTAAAAAAAGATAGGATTTATGATATTATGTGCAGTCTTAGACTTATTATTTATCCCATGTATGATACCATGCTTAATAAGGTTAATCCACTCAGTAATTCAAGGGATGCAAATATCAACAATGCCAATTGACCCAGAGTTTGCTCAGAATAAAACAACCCATAAATTGATGATAATCAAAGAAACCACTCCAATCATTCGTGCTGCTGCAGCAACAGTTTTAAAATTAGAAACAGGAATCAGGAAAATTGATAAAAAAGGAAATGGGGGATTGTAAAATATGTGTACGTGAGTCATATTTGATAAATGTCAGCTCTGTTGAGGCAGATTTACAAGGTAGATAGAGTTACAATAGATAAGTCCAGGTGCAATGATAATAAATAAAGAGAAAGACAGGATGGAACAGGATGTGATTATTTGTATAAGATTAGCTGCTTCCTCTTTTTTGCCTTGCTTAATGCTTTAGTAATGTACGCTTGTGCTAAAGGAAAGTAGAATGCAAGGTCATTGAAGAAGATAAGTCCCTTCCATCCAGCGACCCCCGAAAGGGGGAAAAAGACCCCCAGCAACAGGGGAGAGTCTGCCCAGTACAATCTTGAAGACGAAAAACTGAAGAAACAAAACTGTGAGGGAACTGAAGGGAAATGAGACCTGCAACAGTATAAAACCAGGACAAACTGCGAATGGGCAGAAAATTGGAATTAAGTAAAAGGCACTGGAAAACTAAATATGGGAACTGCACAAAGCAAGGAGGTTTCTAATGCTAATCCTTTAGGCTGTATTTTGACACATTTGAAGGAAATAGTGGGTTATGGAGGTATCGAAAACAAGAGAACTCTTATAAAATTCTGCAGCCAGTGGTGACTGATACATAAACTAGAAGATGGAACAAAGTCACCACCAAATGGAAGTCTAATACTTTATTGCAATTAATGTTATTTCTAAGGAGGGAGCAGAAATTGGAAGAAGTAACATGTTGGGGTCAGCAGGAGACAGACCACTCTCAATATGAGAGATCAGTAAGTCTCAGCTTTATTCCGTTAGTTATGTCTTTTATACAATTCATAATGAAGCTCATACATAGTGCAAAAGCAAGCTAATCATTCGCTACTCACAGAAATGTTAACTCCTCTTAGTTTCTTACACTTGTGGATCAATGTTAACATTCCTTTCCCCCTTTATCAGCTACAAAACTTCGTTGTTGTTATAATGCTCTCCTACAAGGGCACGGTGACCTTGTCAGCTTAGCTGAGTCTTAAACTTTGCTAACTCTACACTTGCAAACTGATGTAGATTCACATGTCCCTTATTCTCTAACTATTCTTCCACAGTAACATATGTTGATATGTTTTTCTCTCTCAGAAACCACCCTGAGTGGCAGAGAGATTGTGGAATTAGACCTCCTTCTGATCCCCTGGTACTGGCTCTTGAAAAGGACAGTAAAGCTAACAAAAACAAAACCCAAATGGTGTTGCAGTCCTTGTTCAATAAATGAGTGTTGCACCCACCCTGACCAAGTGTATCACATGGAGGCACAAGAGCAGGAATTAGGTGACCTGCTTAGACCTCCCCCTAAAAGGCAAGATAGATCAAGAAAGGATGCAGACTCAAAAGGATCATCAACTCCAACCCTAATTCCAGCTCCATCTTCCCCACATAGTCCCGTGGCATCCCAAACTAGAAAGCAAACAAAAGAAATAATACAAGCACCCTTACGAGAGGCAGTGGGACCTGAAGGAGGAAAGGTGCTAGTTAAAGTACCTTTTTCCACAATTGATTTAGAGGCGTGGAAAAAGGCCGCCAAAAATTATCGAAGCAACCCAATTGGCACTGCTAAACATTTAAGGTATATGATCAGACAACATAACCCTGATTGGGACGATATCCAGTTATTGCTAGATGCTTTAACTGAGACAGAAAAGCAGATAATTATAAAAACTGCAGGAGACTGTTGGGGGTTGGGTTAATTTCTTATAGAATTTTTTCCCAGAAGTTGCTAGGAAGCTAATGGCTGGGTGCTTTTCGGTACTTATGGGTGCTCAGGTCAAACAAAGGAAGTAGCTACCCAGAGACATTGATTTCACTTTGCTCGGGGCAGTTTTCTGCTCTGGGGGAACGGCCAGGGCTGCTCGTCTTGGCGAGGCGGAGAGCTCTCACCATTTCCCTTCACCTGGGACTCCGTCGGACCACCGTCTCTTCGTGTGTCCCCCGGGATTTTGGGAACCCGTTTCCTCCCTGCCCTGCACCCACGGTTTCTTCAGTTCTGCTCGAGGTCTCCCCACGCTGTGTTTCTACAGCCCCTGCCAGCCGGGACACTTTTTCCAACAGCTCCAGCCACTGTGAACCCTCGGAATCATCTCACCCTCCCAGAGCTGCTGCTAGCCTATTTAGCTTGTGATGGTATGAGGGGGGTGGGGGGGGGGTTACCAGAGGAAAAACTGTGACTGATTTGTTGTTTTGTTTTTTTTCTCCTCTAGTTCTGTTTGTTGTCAATATTGTAATTATTGTTAATTTACCTTGTTAGACTAACTAGTAAAGAACTGTTATTCCTACCCTCCTTATCGTTGCCTAAGACCTCTCCTTCAATTTTGGAATTATAACAAACCCCAAGGGAAGTTTCCCTTTTTTTTGGTTCGTAGCGGACACCCCTGTCTTTCCAAACCAAGACAGAGACTTAGCAGAAGATTTTCATAAAGCAAGACAAGAGGATGTTAAAGAATTTTTCCCTCTCCAGGATCCATATTGGGATCCAGATAGGACAACAGAGATGAAAAAATTGAAGTATTATCAAGAATTTATAATAAAAGGAATGGAGAGAGCAATTCCTAAAACCATAAATTGGTCAGCACTTTATGCGGTTAAACAGGGTCCTTCTGAGTCCCTGTCTAAATTTTTAGATCATTTGCAGGATGCAATGCATCGCTACATATCTTTAGACCCTGAATCTGAAGCACAACAAAGTTACAACAATTAATAAATTTATTTTTTGGGCAGACCACAGGAGGCATTAGACACAAACTTCAGAAGATCTGCGGGCCAGTGGGGCAGAACTTAGAATCTTTACTAGATGAAGCATGGTGAGTTTTTAGCAATTGAGAAGAAGGGTACAAACAAGGTGTTTTGGTTTGTCTTGATTAGACAATTTTGTGATATTGACATATGATTAAACTAATGAAAAGAGTGGATATGTCTTTTGTGAACACATATTTTAAGATGAGAATTTTGGAAGTGAGTTTTTCTAGTTTCCAGTGAAGAAGAGAAGGTAAAAATTAGCTCAGTCCTTTCGTGTGGCTAGACTGAGTTTGTTTCCTTTTTTCTCCCCCCCACCCCCCCCCCCCCCCCCCTGCTCCCGGCAGCCGGTGGCTGGGCTGAGGGGGAGGAGAGAGCTAATTCTGGACGGTCCACAGTTGCAGACATTTAGCCGACATGAGTTCTGCCAAGCCCTGGGAGCAGCTACGGCCTACAAAGCTTGGCGGGGAGGGGGTGAGCTAGCTCTAGCTCACAGGCAGGGAGGAGGGAAGCTGATAAGATCTTAGCTACCGAAGCCCAGAAGCCCGTGCAGAGAGTGGCCTACAGCTGGAATTGAATGCAGTAGGCCAGGCCTCTTGAGATTCTGGTACAGCTCTAGCACAACTGCAATTCATCACATGACTGCTTTGGCCCAGCTGCGGCCTTCTATTAACTTTTTCTTGACTAGAAACTTCTAAAGCATGAATCTTGCCTGGTGAGAGAAAGAAGAGACTGAATGAAGTATGAAAAGACACAGCATAAAACTTAATGTCAGGAGAGACAAAGAATTTTAAGTTGAAAGGAAGATTGAAGGAGTGGCTTAGGTTGGACTCTTCTTGTAAGGCTATAGAAAATGAACAATACTCTGTAACATATAGAATGCTTTTAAGTGGATGCAAAATTCTAGTCATAGCTGTGAGTTGATGTAGTTGTGATCTAATAGAAAAATTCGAACAGAGGAAGACTGAGAAAGAGAGAAAGAGATGATGCCTTCTGCCCAGTGAGGGAAGATGATTTCTGTTTTTTGAGATGAGGATGGGATAAATAAAGAGAACTCTTGTTTTATACTAGAAGAAGCATCCTTAAACTGTACTCTCATAAGCTGATATGACCCATGAACAGCTGTGGAAGGCTTTCTCATGGGAGGGGGCTTCACAATGGCAAATTTCTTTCACCCGGGCAGGCCATTCATGAAGTGTAAGAGCAAGAAAACTAGCATCTTGTAGAAAATCTCTCTAGTATTCAAGAGAGACTCCTTTTTCCTTAGTAAACTGAGAAATGATTATTTTAAGGGTAGTAACTAACTAAAAATCCCAAGTTTTGTCGTTTTATATCGGGGTGAGAAGATAGGTAGTTGGTGGGGAGGGAGAAGTGTTTTAAGGGTTTCATTCTAATTCTTGTTCTTAATTTTGATTCTTGTTTTTTTTTTCCTTTTAGTGTTAGTTAATAAAGTTTTATTACTTTCAAGTTTAAGCCTGCTTTGCTCTTGATTAAGAAATTTCTAATTGGCGAACCAAAACCAGAAACATGAATTAGTATTTTGGCTCAGTTTCAAACTGAAACCGTGACTCAGGGGATGAGAATATTAGTAGCAGTAGTAAGAGAAGAAAAAGGGAGATGTCGACAAAGACCACCAAAGCAAGGTCCACCCCGGTTAGGGAAAGACCAATGTGTATTTTGTAATAAAAGTGGTCACTGGAAAAATCAGTGCCCAGAACGAAGAAAAAGAGATAATTAAAGAAGAGGAGACAGACAAAGGATGGTGGTCGCACATGTCAAGGAAGATTGAGAAGAACTGGAGGATCTCACCCTAGCAGATCCTCTGGTTATAATTAAGCTAGGGGACAAAGAGAAAGAAACAGAGTTCTTAATAGACACAGGGGCAACATACTCAGTGTTAAATAAAGCTTTAATGCTTGTAACAGATGATTATGTTATAGTGAGAGGAGCAACTGGCCAGTCTGAAATAGCTCATTTCTGAAGATCATTAAAATACAAACTTGTGAAACAATGGAGGATTCATACGTTTTTATATATATGCCTGATGCTCCAAAGCCCCTTTTAGGAAGAGATTTATTGGAGCAGCTGGAAGCAAGAATTGCATTTAAGAAAGAGGAAATTATTTTGGAGGTAAACGATGAACAATATGTAAAGATGTTAAGCTTAATGTTAACAATGAACGAAGCTAAAACTAAAGATGAAGAAGAAATTAACAGGAAAATAATGGATCAGGTATTTCCTGGGGTATGGGCTTCCAATATACCAGGAAGGGCAAAGAATGCAACTCTGGTGCAAATAAAGAAGGAAAACAATCAGTTAGAGTAAAACAGTACCCCCTGGAAAGAGAAGATAGAGAAGGAATTAGCCTGGTAATTGAGAACTTTTTGCAGTTAGGACTATTAAAAGAGTGTCAGTCTGATTTTAACACTCCCATTTTACCAGTTAAAAAGCCTGATGGGTCATATTGAGTAGTACAGGACCTGTGAGCTGTTAACAAGATAACTGAGGACTTGCACTTGGTGGTAGCAAATCCATACGCCTTGCTAATATGCTTAGCACCTGAACTAACCTGGTTTACTGTTTTAGATTTGAAAGATGCTTTCCTTTGCCTACCTCGCCATGAAGCCATCCAGAAAATTTTTGGATTTGAATGGGAGAATACCTAAGAGTGGGCACAAAACTCAGCTCACATGGAGAGTTCTGCCGCAAGGGTTCAAAAACAGTCCCACAATATTTGGAGAACAACTCACAAGGGATCTGGAATCCTGGGAAGCTCCATCAGAAGAAGGACAGCTTTTGCAGTATGTAGATGACCTCCTGATAGCTACTCGAACCCTAAAGGCATGCGTGGACTGCACGGTAAGCCTCCTGAGCTTTTTGGGCCTATAAGGGTATAGAGTATCCCAGAAAAAGGCTCAGATGGTGAGGCAGTCATCTACCGGGGTGTCTTGGTTTGGAAAGACAGGGACCAAAAAAAAAAAGGGAAACTTCCCTTGGGGTTTGTTATAATTCTAAAATTGAAGGAGAGGTCTTAGGCAACGATAAGGAGGGTAGGAATAACAGTTCTTTACTAGTTAGTCTAACAAGGTAAATTAACAATAATTACAATATTGACAACAAACAGAACTAGAGGAGAAAAAAAACCAAAACAACAAATCAGTCACAGTTCTTCCTCTGGTAACCCCCCCAACCTCCCTCAGTACCGTCACAAGCTAATAGGCTAGCAGCTGCTTTAGGAGGGTGAGATGATTCCGAGGGTTCGCAGTGGCTGGAGCTGTTGGAAAAGTGTCCCAGCTGGGCAGGGGCTGTAGAAACACAGCATGGGGAGACCTCGAGCAGAACTGAAGAAACCGTGGGTGCAGGGCAGGGAGGAAATGGGTTCCCAAAATCCCGGGGGACACACGAAGAGACGGTGGTCCCACGGAGTCCGAGGTGAAGGGAATGGTGAGAGCTCTCCGCTTCGCCGAGACGAGCAGCCCTGGCCGTTCCCCCAGAGCAGAAAACTGCCCTGAGCGAAGTGGAATCAATGTCTCTGGGTAGCTGCTTCCTTTGTTTGACCCGAGCACCCATAAGTACCGAAAAGCACCCAGCCATTAGCTTCCTAGCAACTTCTGGGAAAAAATTCTATAAGAAATTAACCCAACCCCCAACATTATCCACCCCGAATTTTTTCCCACCCCAGTATGTTACATCAAATTTAAACTTTAAAATTATGTACATACATGCAATACCTTAATTATATACATATATACATGCAGCTACAGATACAGGCACAGTGTCATGAGTAGCTTACCTCAAAACAAGATCTCCTTGAGGTATGCATCGAGTCTCTCCATCTCTCAGCATGACCTACCAGGTGCAGCCTGGTCCATGAGCAAAGACAACTCTACGGATGGGCTTGTCTTTGCTGGAGGCAGAATTAACCCAAACTGTTTTTCCTAGCATACCTCTCATGTGTACCACTGGAACTTTATCTCCATCTGTTGTTCCCAAGGCTTCAGACTGGGCAGGGCTTGCTTGGTTAGTGGAACCTCGGGTGTTCACTAACCATGTAGCCTTTGCTAAATTAATCTCCCAGTTTTTGAAAGTCCCCCCACTAAGTGCCTTTAAGGTGGTTTTCAGCAGACCATTGCACCGTTCAACTTTCCCAGCTGCTGGTGCATGGTAAGGAATATGGTACACCCACTCAATACCATGTTCTTTAGCCCAGGTGTTAATAAGGCTGTTTTTGAAATGAGTCCCATTGTCTGACTCAATCCTCTCAGGGGTACCATGCCTCCACAGGACCTGCTTTTCTAGGTCTAGGATGGTGTTCCGGGCAGTAGCATGAGGCACAGGGTAGGTCTCTAGCCATCCAGTGGTGGCTTCCACCATGGTCAGCACGTAGCGCTTGCCTTGGCGGGTTTGGGGCAGTGTGATGTAATCAATCTGCCAGGCTTCCCCATACTTGTACTTGGACCACCGCCCACCGTACCAGAGGGGCTTCAGCCTCTTGGCCTGTTTGATGGCAGCACACGTCTCACAGTCGTGGATAACCTGTGAAATGCTGTCCATGGTTAGATCCACCCCTCGGTCTCGTGCCCACTTATAGGTGGCATCCCTACCCTGATGCCCTGAGGCATCATGGGCCCATCGGGATAGGAACAACTCTCCCTTGTGTTCCCAATCTAAGTCTATTTTTGCCACTTCTATCTTTGCAGCATGATCCACCTGCTCATTATGTCGGTGCTCCTCATTAGCCCGACTCTTGGGGACATGGGCATCTACATGACGAACTCTTACAGGGAGCTTCTCTACTCGAGTGGCAATGTCTTTCCACTCCTCAGCAGCCCAGATTGGTTTCCCTCTACGCTGCCAGCTGGTCTCTCTCCACCGTTCCAGCCACCCCCACAGAGCATTGGCTACCATCCATGAGTCAGTGTAGAGGTAGAGCTTGGGCCACCTCTCTCTCTCAGCAATGTCCAGAGCCAGTTGAACGGCTTTGAGCTCGGCAAATTGACTTGATCCCCCTTCTCCTTCAGTAGCCTCTGCTACCTGTCGTGTGGGGCTCCACACGGCTGCTTTCCACTTCCGGTTCATCCCTACAATGCGACAGGAACCATCAGTGAAAAGAGCATAGCATTTTTCCTCTGCTGGTAGTTGGTTATATGGTGGAGCCTCTTTAGCACGTGTCACTGGTTCTTGTTCTTCATCTGTGACACTAAAAGTTTCACCTTCGGGCCAGTTTGTAATTATCTCTAAAATCCCAGGGCGATTTGGGTTTCCAATACGGGCGCGCTGAGTGATAAGAGAAATCCACTTGCTCCATGTAGCACTGGTGGCATGGTGGGTGGAAGGAACCTTTCCTTTGAACATCCACCCCAGCACTGGTAGTCGGGGTGCCAGAAGGAGTTGGGTTTCTGTCCCAATCACTTCTGAGGCAGCTTGGAATCCTTCATAGGCAGCCAAGATTTCTTTCTCTGTTGGAGTACAGTTGGCTTCTGACCCTCTGTAGCTTCGACTCCAAAATCCAAGTGGTCGACCCCGAGTCTCTCCAGGCACCTTCTGCCAAAGGCTCCAGGACAGACCATGGCTCCCGGCTGCAGAGTAAAGCACATTCCTCACCTCTGGTCCCGTCCTGACTGGGCCAAGGGCTACTGCATGAGCGATCTCCTGCTTGATTTGGGAGAAGGCTTGTTGCTGTTCAGGGCCCCAGTGGAAATCATTCTTTTTACGGGTAACCAGGTAGAGAGGGCTCACGATCTGACTGTACTCTGGAATGTGCATTCTCCAAAAACCTATGGCGCCTAGGAAAGCTTGTGTCTCCTTCTTGTTGGTTGGTGGAGACATCGCAGTGATCTTGTTGATGACATCCGTAGGAATCTGGCGCCGTCCATCTTGCCACTTCACTCCTAGAAACTGAATCTCACGAGCTGGCCCTTTAACTTTTCTCTTCTTAATGGCAAAGCCAGCTTCCAGGAGGATTTGAATGATTTTCTCTCCTTTCCCAAACACTTCTGCAGCTGTGTTCCCCCACACAATGATGTCATCAACGTACTGTAGATGTTCTGGAGCCTCACCCTTTTCCAGTACAGCCTGGATCAGTCCATGGCAGATGGTGGGACTGTGTTTCCACCCCTGGGGCAGTCGGTTCCAGGTGTACTGCACTCCCCTCCACGTGAAGGCAAACTGAGGCCTGCATTCTGCTGCCAAAGGAATGGAGAAAAACGCATTGGCAATGTCAATAGTGGCATACCACTTCGCTGCCTTGGACTC